>JABTTQ020002465.1:0-400447 GCA_016081115.2 Rehmannia glutinosa
GTTCCAATTGTGTACTGGTCGCTCCTCTAACTATTTGTTTGACTCGATTCATTGGGGAAATATATATATATATATATATTGAGTATTTTTACTTAATTAAAGATTGTGTATTGATATGCCGTGTGGAATTTGGAAGAAATCGTCGCGTCATATTGACACATGTCAAATGGCGACTGCTTGGTGTGTCCAGCAATGATGCGCAGCGGCCAACGAAATCACGAATTAGGCTCACAGCCGGCTCAAACCCTACTCAGAAGCCCAGGTCGCAGCACACGGTAGGACCCCAGGAGCTCGAGCCCAAATTTCAATAAGAAACACGCGCGACAACCTCGTAAAAATAATCACACGCTTGTCTTAATCTTTTTATTGATATCGAAGCGCATGTCGGAGAATTATGAAGAAGTCGACAAGTGGCAAGTTTTGGCCAGCATCTTAAATTATAGAGGACATGTCTTTCTTTAATTATTTTACTAATTAATGAATAGTTAGTCACAGATGACTATTGTAAAACTTGACTTCTCAAAGGGGGTATAAAAAGTCGGAAAAAGAGAAAAAGAGGGGAGGACAATTGTAACAAAATTATCAAAATGAGCCCCGATAATCCGACGGCATAATACAAAAGGCGTTGTTAGGAGGAAAATAAGATCACGTTACAAACATTTATATTTACGTGTTAAACCTCTTTACATTTTTACGTTGTGAAACGCAACGTCAACAAATTGGTAGAGAAGGAGGTAGTATTGGTCGGTCAGATTCCAAGCCGGAGCAAGTTAAGTAAAAACGGTAAAATTTAACGTTTGGCTTTTTCTAACGGACAAAATGAGTCACAGATCGAAAATCTCGTTTGATGAAGAGCAACCTCCCGAACAACCAAAGCGCCGAGGCCTATGGCCAAATATACCCGAAAACGGAGGCGGGGAAGCGTTACTTTGTTTCCGCCCAGCTCGACTAATTGCCCGACCCAACTTTTATTTTAACAAATGAATCGACTCATATCACAAACTCTCGGCTACCACGAACT
Organism: Rehmannia glutinosa; assembly: GCA_016081115.2. Lineage (NCBI taxonomy): Eukaryota > Viridiplantae > Streptophyta > Magnoliopsida > Lamiales > Orobanchaceae > Rehmannia > Rehmannia glutinosa. Next base: position 1,022 of record JABTTQ020002465.1, read on the forward strand.
CTCAAGCACCTCATGGCTCGCTTGCAAATACTAACCCGCTCGACCCGCGCTAAATGTTAACATTAATCCTCAAATTCGGGCTCCTCATCACGAAGCCCGAAAGCTTGATTCGAGGTAATGAACAACATGTCCGTCGTGAGAAGGCGGCGAGAAAGATGAAAAGAGGAGCAAAGTCGTATAAGCCAAGAATCATTGCCCGGAACAACGCGACATCGTCGTGCCCTTCGATGTTAGCCGGGAATGAGGAGTTGATCCTTTTCTCGGCTCGTCCCGATAAGTTTCCGGCTCGGAGTTTCGGATGAGCGGGAGGCGTGCAGGTCAATCAAGTCAAGGCCCTAGCTCGTGGCGGAGGAACAGGATGCGTAAAATACACCGCTGCGTCGTCGTCTAAGCAGGTGGAAGCGTCAGGATCCGAAACGATTTGCCAAGACCCCCAGTAATGAACCGACCCAATTGCTCACGCCATTTCCCCTGGAATTCTGGCGACCCCATTACCGCCAAAGTTGAAAATCCCCAGTCGGTCTCTCTGATGGGAAGCAGATGACCACCACGTTCACAAGTCTTAGCATGGATGGAGCATGCAGGTCAAGTGATGCCATCTCTGCCGGGCCTTTCCACCGACTTTGGGCGGCCCACCGGTTGGTTTTGGACCCTACCACGAGGATCCGTTCGAGCGTGGGGGGATCGGCCTCCGCTTACGACGCATTTCTGCGTCAAAGTCCGAGCCTTTAAGGACTCCTCGTGAACATCGAACAAGGGAAGGGCAGAGCCCTGAAAAGCTATATTTCTCGGTTCAACAAACAAGTTAGAGATGGAAGGTGTCGGATGATGCCATTTTAATCGCGGCCATGGTAGCCGGGTGGCCCCGAAACATGGTTTAATTATTCCATCCACGAATCGGAGAGCGACCTCGTGTCGAGAATTTACGGTCCTTGTAGCAGCTAACGTAATATATCTTGTGAGGAAGAAGCATGGCAAATGTAGAACCGAGCGAACATCGGCGGGTGTGAAAGGATGGAAGGAAAGAACCGGCGGTAGGGTAGGGGTCAGGTTCGGCCGTTCTCGGAAAACCCGACCACCCGGTTAGAGCTCGCCAAGAGCGCGGGCGAAATCGGCTGCCGAGGAGTACTTTGACCCACACTCCATCGGCCCGTATGGAATGAAGTAGTGAGTCTCGAATTTTATTGCCCCGACTCGACCTTTGAAAATCGCCGGCAAAATTAGACTCGCGTCGATTACAGTACTATCATAAATCAATAGGTCACGATCTTGATGAGTGCCGATGCGATTAGGGGAAATAATGCGTATTGTTCGCGGGCGGTCTCAAAAGGTATGTTCATGAACTACCACCCCCGGAAACAGCTCGAGTCACAATCCGGGCCCAGCGTAACCAATCCGGCTCTCGTACGCCACCTCTGCGAAAACCGGGGAGGAGATCTCATGATGTCGAATGTCAATCGAATCAATACTAAACGGTGAGGATAAGCGGCTCCAATAGAAAAAGGAAAGGCGTGAGACAGGAAACCAACGCCGAAAGACAAGTTCGGGTGGCGAGAAATCAAGGAAACCAACCCGGGCCACTTTGTGTTCTCGGATGCGGGGATGCCAAGGTGGTCCATCCTCATCTCGACCTGCACGGTCATTCTTGCACTGCCGATTTTGGGTATTCCGGTCCGCGAGAATTTTGATCGACAGGAAAGGCTATTAAGTCGAGTCATTTATGTCGAGCATTTCGAAGATTGAGCGTGGGCGATAGTTATATCCGATCCATGCAGCGATAGTATTACGGGGTTTGGAGGAGGAAGGATAGTCACTTCGGAGAAGTTGATTTGCCCATCAAATGGGACAAGGTTTGCATAAAGCGGACCGTCATGACAACATTCAAAATAATCAATCTTGGACCGGAGTACAATCTTTATCATTGGGAGGCCATTGCTTTATCATATAAGCATTTGTTTCAATATATCACTTTTGTATAAAATTCCCAACGTCGATGGCGAAGCTATACATAAGGGAATCAAAGAGTCACGAGAATGCTCTCTTAAACTCCGGCCAGGTAGAGATTAACGTGGCGGAACAGGACAAACTAATGGAACCACGGGACGATCCCGCTTAAGAAGGAGTCGGCGAAAAATGGTCATTCGGGAGGATAATCCGGTCATCGGCGGGAAGGAGCCAATGACGGAAGAAAGCTGGCAGCGAGAATCGAGCAAAGCGGGCCGAAGGCAATTGCCCAAATCAAGGAGGGGCAAAGCGAAGAAAAGAAAGCAGGCGGAACAGTAGAAACGGAGGTTAATCCCCGATCAATGTTGGAAGGCCGAGCGAGGGCCCGTCAACTACGTATTATGCGTGATCTCCCGAGAACCATATCGAGCCAAGAGATGATTGAGTTTTGGAAAATAATCTTGATGTCTTGGCGTGGACTCATGCGAACATGCCCGAAATCGACCCTAAGTATGCATGCGGCTTGCACCAATATTGATCTAACATTCCGTGATTGTCGAAAAAGCGTAAGCTCGGCCCGATGACAGACGAAGCGACTCGGCTGAGGTAAACAAGTTGATAGACAATCGATTCATCCGGAAGCCCTCATCCCGATGGGTTGCCAATCTGTTTTTGGTAAAGAAAAGCGATGGCGATGGCGCGCGCATGCGTGGATTTTACCGATCTTAACAAAGCATGCCCTAAGGGCCGATTATCCATTGCCAAATATTGATTATATGGTGGGCCCACTGGCGGACACGAACTAATGAGCTTCATGGATGCATACTCGAGGTTACAACCAAATACGGATGCACAGGAAGATGAAGAAAATACCTCGTTCTTCTCTGCTCGGGAATCCATTTACAAAGATGATGCCCCCGGATTGAAAAATCTTTGGTGCGACTATCAAAGGTTAGTAAATAAGATGTTTGAGAATATGATAGGTCACACTTATTTTATGGAAGTATATGTAGATGATATGTTGGTAAAATCTTGTATATATCGATCATTTGAGCGATCTTAATAAAATGTTCGCGTTTTGAGATAGTACGAAGATGATGTTAAACCCAGAAAATGTACGTTTGGGGTCGGCTCGGGCAAATTGCAGGGTATATGGTCGATCAAAGGGGATCGAAGCTAACCGACAAAATAAAAGCCATCATAGATCTAGAATCCCCAAACTCCGTAAGAAGGTACAAAAGCACAACAGTAGATTGCGCCCTAATTAAGTGGAATTTGTTTCTCGGTCCCATGAGACAAGTGCAAGCCTTTCTTTGAAATTATAAAGAAAAGAAAAGATTTCGAGTGGGCCAAGCGGTGTGATTGCCTTTGAATCCCTCAAACAACACCTTTCTTCAATCCCTATATTACAAAAACCAACCCGAGGAGGACTTATATTTGTCTTGGCGGTATCCAGTACGCCATCATTCGGTATTAATGTCGTAGCTAGATGGCTCTATTCAACACCGATTTATTACACCCGGTCAGCGTTACATGGCCAGAGAGCTCGTACCCGCCCAATGGAAAAGTTAGCTTATTCATTAATCACGGCGCGGAAACTCGCCATATTTCTAGAACACAAGATTATAGTATTGACGAATTACCCACTGAAACAAGTATTACAGGCGTCTTACGGTCGGATGATTAAGTGGCGTCGAACTCGGTCGATTTGACATTATATACGAACCACGGACGCAATAAAAGGGCGAGGCTTTAAGCGGAATTTTGTGGCGAATTCACACCTTCCATACGATTGGAAGTTGTGGAAGACGAAATGGAAATTATTCGTTGTGACTCTTCCACCGCAGTGAGCGGCGGAATCGTGATGTCGATCCAAATGAAAAATGCTCTTTGCTCGGTCGTGCGATTTGAGTTCCCTTACGAACAACGAAGCCGAATATGAGCGCTCGGCGGCGTGGATATGGCGGCCTATGGGCCTAAAACAACTATTGGTGCGAGCGATTCTCGGTTGGTCGTTCATCAAATCAACAGAAGACTGAAAAAGAGCAAAAATTACACAATATTTGGATTTGGTCAAGAAGAGATTATCACACTTTAAGACAAAAGTCTTACATGTGCCCCGGCCGAGAACATGCAAGAGATGCCTTAGCTCGGCTCGGCTCGATCCGGGGCCGGATGCCATCACGGATGTCCTTGTCACACAACCTGCGCCCCGTCACTTGGGGCAAAGAAAATATATACAACGAAACCGCCGAACAGACTTGGATGACCCCAATCATTCAAGTATTTAGAGAAAGGAGTTCAACTGAAAAACAAGGTGAGGCGAACACTACGAACTCAAGCGGCTCGGTTTACATTAGTAGATGGTGTCTATACAAACGAGGATACTCCGTTCCACTCTACGCTTGCCTTTCCGAGACGGATGCGGATTATGCACTTCGAGAGGTTCATGAGGGAATATCGGCAACCGCTGGGGGCCAAACGTTGGCCTATAAATTGATACGGCAAGGGTACTTTTGGCCATCCCTAAGAAAAGATGCGACCGACCTCGTCAAAAGATGCGAGAGATGCCAAAGGTTCGCAGTAGGTTAGATATCATCACGAGCAACTTACCTCCGTATTTAGCCCGCCCTTGGCCGTTTGCCAAATGGGGAATGGACCTCATCGGACCACTCCCCCACTGGCAAAGGGGCGTCAGTATGCCATTGTGGCGGTGGATTATTTCACAAAATGGGCGGCGGAGCCTGGCAAAAATAGATGAAGAAAAGATTGTGAGCTTTGTATGGAAATCTATTATCGTAGATTCGGAATACCATATTCGATTGTTAAGACATAATGGGAAACGAGTTCGACAACAGAAGGTTTCAAGTTTTTGTGAAGGTTTCCACATAAAAAACTATTTCTCAACTCCATACCACCCCGATCGAACGGACAAGTTGAGGCCGTTAATAAAATACTCAAGTACACCTTGAAGGCGAGATTGGAAGAGTCTAAAGGCAATTGGCGGGAGGAACTACCGGTGTATTATGGTCATCTGCACCCAGCGACACCGAGCGGCACGGCTGGAGAAACACCTTTTTCTTTAGCTATGGAGCCGAGGCGGTGATTCTATTGAGATCGAGGCCCTACCTTGTAATCGCAAATTTTGAAGAAAATCGCCAATGATTTTGCACTCCGAACCGAACTAGACACCTTTCGAAGAAAAAGGTGCGATCTTGAGATGAAAAATGCGAGTGTATAAACAAAGGAGTGAAAGGTACTACAATTCGAAAGTAAAGGAAAGAAGATTTGGTCGGCGATCTTGTGTTAAAAAGATAACGGGTGTTCAACCAACCCATTGAAGTTCGAGCACAGGAGGGCCCATTTCGGTCGTCGACCCACGTCTTATCCGGTGGGGCGTACGGTTAGAATATTTGAGTGGAGAAAAATTTATGCATCCATGGAATGTAGCATACCAAAAAAAGATTATCAATGAAGATCTCGGTTTATGATCCGAGATAAGATTCTAAGTAATTATCCTTTCATCGATATTTCGTGAGCTCTCTAAAGGGAAACGAAGTTTTTACTTAGCTCGGATATGTGCGAGGGACGGTAAAAATCGCCTTGGCTTAATTTGAAGGCCGAAAAGTCACTCGGGGAACAACACGCCCACAAGGCGGATCTATCCTTACAATACAAAGACTTGGTTACGTGCAGGCACAATGCAAGACTCGGCCACGCACCGAGCACAATACCAAGACTCGGCTACGCACCGAGCACAATACAAAGACAGTTACGCGTGCAGGAGCACAATGCAGACTCAAGACTCGCTACGCAGGAGCACAATACAAGACTTGGTTACGCACCAAGCACAATAAAGACTTGGTTACGCACCAAGCACAATAAAGACTTGGTTCGTCACAGGAGCACAATACCAAGACTTGGTTGCGTCACGCATCGAGCACAATACCAAGATTTGGTTACGCACGAGTTACACGGATCAAAAATTTAGTTACGCACCAAGTGCAAATCAAAGGTCGATATATACAGGGGCGCCAAATAAAGACTCGGTTTATACACGAAATTTCAAATACAAAATGGACGGGTTTATATACCAGTACAAGAATCAATTAAGGCGAGCAAAGCCTCTTATTCACACCAAGGAAGAGCCGTCTTGGGAATATAAAAGAAAAAAGAAGACAGGCAACAATCTTTTGAGAAAAGAAAAGAAGAGAGCATCTACAAAAAGCTTGAAACACATACACAAGGTGGGGAAAATAACAATTCATTTCTACTTCAAAAAGTATTTACAAAGGAAGCGGGAGCCCATTACATCTCGGCGCGAAGCCAATTTACCTACCTAGGGGTACATATGAAAGCATCAAGACCGACGGGGTGGAATTTCGACGGCACCGCTAGAGGCGACTTCTTCCACGTACGGAGGAGGAGAGCCTGCGCATTAGGAGCCTCTGCAAAGTTCGGTAGAAGGGTATCGAGATCAGCCTCCCGGGAGGGCCAAATCTTATCAAGCCGAGCAACAAGACGCCCGCCTTAAGTAAATCAAGAATTTCTTGGAGACCGGGTCGCATGGCCACAGTTAACATGAATGCATACTCTCTGAGTCTTTGTAAGCTTTAACGGCCTCTCTACGAACTTCCTCGGTTTGCCGGCGGTTTCTTGACCTCCTGCGACATCGGCTGACGACGCTTTCCATCTCCTCGGCCGGCGTGGCGGCAAAGACGTTCGATTCGGTGACCTTAACCCGAGCTCTTCTTGACCTTGCGGCCCGATCTCGCTCCGCCGGCGGCCAGCAGCCGATCTCTCTCTCTCGAGTTGGCCCGAGCCGTAGCCTCATCCGCTTGAGTCTTAAAAGATTCTTGTGCCCTTGAAGGGTAGCATAGGCCTCCGCAGTCTCTGTGCGCCTTTCCAGGTCGGCATATTTTTCTCTAACTCTCGAGTTCCCCAACCGCATGCCATAGGAGCCCAATCATCCGCCCGACATTGCCATGACATCTCGAATTTGTTCTTGGCTTGATCTCTCGAGCGGCACTGCTCGATGCCTTTGTCCAAGACGTGAGGATAGTCATTGCGGCCCGAGGCCGCCTCCGGTAAGACCCTCGATTGCTCTGTCGGCGTGGAACATCGAGCGAATTCCACAAACCATCGAGGCGTAGTCAATCATTCCTCGCAATATTCATCTCTCGCTTGGCTTGGAGGAATGAAATGACCTTCCCTGCCGAGGTCATCCGAGAAAGTTCGCGGACCTTCCTTTTCTGGGCCGTTTACATTCGGGATGTTCGGCGCCGCCCGACCAACCCTTTCGACCGATCAGGCTCTCTATCACAATCCCCCTCTTCTCCTTTGAAGAGGAGGTCGCATCGCTTCCTCCGGCACTCCATCGCAGGACGTTTACGGCCGGATATCTTCTCTCCGAGCCGCTCCACATCCGGAGGTTGATCGCGACGCAGGGAGTTCGCCGTGCTATGTTCCTCACCTGCGAAGGCGTGCACGCAAATCAAGCCACGCCCGCATAAAGCAACCACCAATTAGAAGAAAGATCAAAAGAAAACAAAAAGACAATTCAAAAGGAAATGTGAAAATACAATGTTTACCTCGAGCAGCGGCCGCACTCGGCGCTCCGGGATCAGTAATACGCCCTACGGGCGCGGATGATCGCCCTGAGACTAGTCGTCACGGGAGGCGGCGCGGCTCGCTCGATTCTCGCCGGCTGCTCCCTGGAGAATGGGGCGTCTTCTTCATTAACGAGAGGATTCTTGAGGCCCTCTCTCGACCTCCACCTCCCGCTCGGCCGCCTCGTCCCGGCGGCCCCCTCGGCCGGGATCGCGGGCGAGCGGGCCTCAAACAGCCTGCGGCCAAGTTGGCCTCGATGTGGCCAACCTCTCAATCCGCTTTGTCCATGATTCCCGGGCCTGGATGTTCTCCGCCGAATAAAAGTGAAGAGGCCCCTTTGATGCGGTTCCCTATAAAGGTGAAAAGAAAAGACAATTACGAAAAGGAAACGATGCTTGCAAAAAAGCGAGAGAAAGGAAAAAGATAAGACTTATCAGTAACAAAAAACAAAATTTGATGGGGGATGAAGAACGGTCTCACTTTCTCCATCTCCCACACGAGCTTGCCACTCGCCGCTCACCCAGAACCATTTATCCTTCCACTCCTTGAGAGAAGAAGGGAGACCTTCCACCAAACCATCAGGATACCCCCCCGGTCGGTCGTGACGTAATACCATCCAGGATGGTGGCCCCGAGACGATGGAGTCGCTCGCCATACAAAGAGCTCGTTCATCTCCTTAAATTTGGGGCGAGGATATTTTTCAGTGAAACATCACCGGAGGCCGATGATCTGCCCCGAGAAATAGGGTGCACTGGGACGGATGCATACCCCACTTGCAAAACCACCGCGTGAGGAAAGCGTGAGTGGAAATCTTAAACCATATAGAAGGCTAGGAGCAAATACGATCGTGCGCAACCCTCATTGGTCTTGGGAACTTCAGTCGTGTCGTCCAGGTACCCAAAAATAGATACCGCTTGAATACGATACATCCGCCGGAACTCATCCACTTAGAATCATCAACATGCTCGGGATATCATTTATGTCGCTCGGCCCACCGAGGCTAAAACACGAAAGACGAGGTCCTCCTCCTTGTCCGTCGCCATTACGGTGGCCTATGGGCCCCTAGTGGCCTCTCGGCCTTGAATCCCCGGACGGTTCATCTACTCGCTCCACGTTGTCACGCTCCCGCTCGAGATGGATCCATATCTTCTTCTGGTGGTACGGTTTAGAATCAACACTTGGCGATTCCTCACCGGAATTCTCTTGTACGGTTCGGTGATACACCGTTCCTTCTCTATAAACGATCCAGCGTCGGTCAAAGATAGTATGCGTCCGCTCCAAAGGCGTTCCACCTCGTGAAGAATCCGGAGAAGATATTTGAATAATACTCGGCCGTGGGACGGAGATCGCCGTCTTTGGTGAAAAATAAACAGAGGGTTGAGATGGAGGATCTTCAATTTCAACTTCTACACTATAACTACGACTCTACTATCTTTGAAAGAGGACATTTATAGGTAAAGGAAGAGTATTTCGAAAAAATACCTAAGTTGAAGTCTACGAACTTGGGAAGCCGACAGAAATTTTTGCTCGATTTTAATTACTTTAGCTCGAGGTTAATGGATGCGAAAGTGAATAATGGAGGGAAACTAAGGTATTTATAGATGAGTTTCCTCGATAACGAGGCGTTTATTCGAAAGGACGCTCCTTTTAAAAGCTCAAAAGCCGTCAAACGTGTCGTAAAACGTCGTGTCCCCACGCCCTAACGAAGCGCGTAACTTTTTCGGTTCTGCGCAAGATTGGTCCAACCACGAGATGCCACGTGTATGTCATTATGGCAACCCGATTAATCGCCCGTTTCAAGCATTAATCACTATGAGGCAGTGCTGGAAAGGACAAAACCTTTGAGAGATCCATTTCCCATTAAATGTTCATCATTTGCATTAAAGTTTAACTCGATATCAAAAATTCTTCCTCGGAGTCAAACTTGGGGGCCTTTGATGACACGAGCCAGTGGAAGAAATCAATCCACGTCATCACTGACACATATCCAGGAGTAGGCGACCTACGGGTGGCGTCAACAATGATGCACAACGACACGTCGCGAATTAGGCTCGCCGACTCACGAGCCCAGCGCTCACGGAGCCCGATTCGCAACACGGTAGGAGCCCCGAGCTCCGAGCCCAAATTTCAATATGAAAACACGCGCGACAACCTCGTAAAAATAATCACACGCCCATGCTTAATGCTTTATTGGTATCGAAGCGCCACATGTCGAGAATTATGAAGAGAAGTCGACAAGTGGCAAGTTTTGACCGACATGCACAACTATAGAGGGACATGTGTCTTTCTTTAATTATTTTACTAATTAATGAATAGTTAGTGCAAAGATGACTATTGTAAACCCACTTACTCAAAGGGGTATAAAAAGTCGGAAAAAGAGAAAAAGAGGGGAGGACAATTGTAACAAAATTATCAAAAAGACCGACCCCAATAATCCGCTCGGCATAATACAAAAAAGGCATTATTAGCGAGAAAATAAGATCGTTACAAACATTTATATTTCACGTGTTAAACCTCTTACGTTTTTCATTGTTGACCAAAACGCACGTCAACATGTATTATGTATGTAGAGTCTTTAGGCTTAATAGTAAAATTTTTCCCGTAACCATAAGTGACTAGCAATTTTGGTCCTGTATTTAGTTTTTATCCTTCAGGATTTTGGTTCTTTGCAATTTTGATGTTGTAAGTTCTAATGTGTGCATTCTTGTTGTTAAGAGTACTTCTGAGTTTATGAATTCTAGTCTCAAATGCGTGTTTCAATATTTAATTTGTTGATAATATTTTTGTTCTTTATCCAAAATATCAATATACCATATATACTTAAGACTTTTACAGGATACATGAATGGAATCATAATTTTGACTAAGGGTAAATTCATCAAGAACCAAAATTGTCACAATCAAAATGTTACAAAACTAAGGACTAAAATTGCAATTAAGGCTAATGTTTAATCTATACGTACTAGTCATTGGTACACGAATAACATGATGGTCGATTTCTCCCTTCAACGTTAGGAATTTATTAATTTTCATCCTATTGGCTATTGTCCTCTTTTTGGTTTCAGGTCAATTGGATCTCCATTTCCAAACCCAACATAACCCCGGAAGAATAATCACATTCCGAAAAGGAAAATATTCTGAAAGATGAATAACCATTAATGCGAATCTGATGAAAACCAAGAGACCTTACATCTTTTATCTCTGGAAATAGACAGGTAAGAAAAAAGTAAAAGAAACCCTTAAATACAAACATTATTGTTTCTGAAAAGGCTTGCTGAAAAAAGCAACCCTATGAAATAAATGAAACAAATCTAATTAAGCACCAACTTTCAAAATACAACACCAGATCATTATAAACCAACACATGATCGATCCAGGCCCTTTTTTTATCACATACACTCCACTACTTTAACAGTACATGTAGGTAATTAACATTAATATTATAATAATTAACATCGAAAGTCATACTAATTGAAAAACGGGACAGGCCGGGGTCGGGCCGGACCATTTTTACTTTCTATCACTTTTTCTGACTTCCCATTCTCGCAATGCAGCTGATATGTAACTGAGCCCCAGTGAATTTTCACGGGAAGAAGAAGCTTCTGCAAATGTGGGCCTCATCACTGCACTAGCATTAGCTTCCTGCTGGAACTTATGCTTGCAAGAATGGCATGTGATTTGCATAATGGTGGAGTTTATTTGCTTAGTGGCGTGATCTTTTAGAGCCTGAGCCTTTTCCAGCTCCGCCTGCGCCTGTTGCCTGATTCTTTTGGCGTTGGCGAATTCCTGTTCAGCCAGCTCGATCTGGCGCTTGGCCTGGAGCCTAGCCTCCTCTGCGTAAGCTTTCTCAGCCATGGCTATCCTCAGCTGCTCCTGCGCCTGCTCTTTCAGCGTCGCGGCCGGTGCAGCCGCAGTGGTGGTGCTGCTTCCCCGCGGAGAGCATCGGTTGATGGTGTTTCTGCAGGCATTGTAATCCGGCTCGTTTTTCTCCCCGATTTCGGATGAGCCGATGGAGAGCTGAAGCTGAGTCGAGTGATTCTCGTCGAGTTTGGTCGAGTTGGTCGAGATGTTCATGCTACTGCTAGCTTTGGTGAGTAGCTGGAGCTCGAGATTCGGTTGCCGGACCCCGGAGTTGGATGCACCGGCGGCGGCGTTGGTTAAAAAAATGGGTTCGGTCGGCTTCTTGGGCAAAGCATTATTAGCGTTGGCCCATGGGGCGACGCTGAGATTGGTGTCGCTGGAGGGGCTTGGACTTGAAGCCGTTCGTGATAAGCAAGCAGGCGGTGGCTGTAGAGGGTGGCAGTCTGATCGGAGCCGCCCCATACTGCAAGCATCTTGATGCTCTATGAAACTCTCCACCCTTTATAAAAAAAAAAAAAAGATATAATTAATAATGTGCATATATAACAACAAGTAATAGATAGTTAGTTTGAATCACATCTCCAACAGTGCTATAATTGATGATGATGATGATGATCATAAAACAAAAGTAATAATTATTCCAACAGTGGAAAAAGTTGAGCAAAGGACAATTTTGAACAGCATATATTGTTTTTAATTTGCTCATGAAGATGAATATATACTGGAAACAACAACAAAATGATTCATATCCTGACTATCTTCACATGATTCAAACTAGCACAAGTATTTTCAAAGAAACTTGGAAGTGAAATAATTAGAAACACAAAAATCCTAAAACATACTTTACAGTGTATAAAGTGTATCAAGTACATTAATTAATTAGAAGCATTAAGATGGGCTAACAGTGGGGTTTCTGTTTTGTAGTAGTATTAAATAATTTAATGGAACAACAGCGCGCATCTTAATCACATCATTATTTTTAATTATGTTTGGGATAGAGTCAAACACAAACACAAATATATAGGAGTATAATACATATATATATAGCTAGCTTCCATGCATAAATATAATGTTTCTGAATTGGGGAAAACGATTCAAAATTCAAACGAGTATATAAATCTCCTCCCGATGCGTTCTTGATCTTGGGGAAAACAACGGTTTAATTAACTGTCATTGAACTGGTACTTATAAAATAAAGTATTAATTAGAGTCGCTGACATGAGTCAACAAAAACCTAGTCTATTAAGATTTTCTTTTTGCCTGCATATTTCTTGGACTGCTTGAGAAAATGATTTGACACACGGTCTTCTGTAACAAAAACAGACACACACACACACACATATTTAACTAAAATGATTATGCCAAACCATAAAACATTCTTGCACTGAATACAATAAAAATCTTCCACACGATTCCTCATTTATTCTGCAACAACTTCATAATATACATTAACATATTTAGTTAATTAATTAATAATGATTTTTTGGAGATCGAAGACGAAGAACCTGGAAAAGACACGGCCACAATCACAAGAATGGCCTCGAGTCCCACAAGTTTTGAGATGGGCTTTGTAATCAGACTGAACAGCATATCCTTTAGAGCATTTTTCACAAACCCATTGTTTCTGATTACTGTGTTTTCTCCTGAAATGTTTCTTGATCCCAACGAGATCGCCCAGCGCGTGACAAGGGTCATGGTGGAGGCAGCTGGGCTCTGGGCAGACGAAAACACGCTTTCTGGCTATTGGGGTTTCACGCTTTAACAACTTCCATGGCACTTTGTGACGTCGCCTGTGCATCTGCAGATTCTGGTCACGCTGGAAACCCTGGTTGCAGATCTCGCACACGTATCGATCCGATTCAAGAAGGGTTTTTGGAGATAGAGACACAACTTCTGCATCTGGATCTACACGTAACGCCGATATATAATTAATCACATAAAATTGAAATTGAAATTGAATTAATACACACACATATGTGTGTGTGACTGCGTGTGTTACCTGGAGTTCCGGCGGGTCGTCGTTTTCTTTTGCTGCTGCTGCCGTTTTCAGAAAAGGGGTCGGAAGAAGGAGAGGGATTAATGTTGTTGCCCAACATTAATTTCTTCTGATAGATGATAAACTTATAATAAATAAAATAAGCTGTTTTAACTTACGAATAATTCACCAAACACTTCAAGAAACTGTGAATTAAAATTGATCTTCTGCGGAAAACACGAGCTTGATGAACTTGTTCATATCCTAATAAATTAATTGAGGAGAAATGAAGTTATGGGGATGAGGAGGGGACTACAGAATATACAGCTAAAACCATGGGGGAAAAATAAATTAATTAAATATATATAATGAAAAAGGCTCTTTCTTTCGGTAAGATAATCCAGCTTTCTTTCAGCTTTAAGCTTTCACCCCACACACCCCTTCCTTTATTTTTTCCTTCTCACTCGAAAAAAGAAAATAAAAATAGCTTAACCTTTCTTTAATTTATTTCTTCCTGAGCCTGAGGTATATAGTTGTGAAGTCACCCTTAATAAACTTGTCCAAAAGCAAGTGTGTGTGTGAGAGAGAGACAGAGACAGAGACTTGGGTCGGGGGGGGGTAGGGAGGGGGTGGGGTGGGTCTTGACCCGATGACAGTATATGGGCTCCAAGTTGAAACCAGCACGCAGCAAATGGACCGAATAAAATCATCCCCCACAAAGGAACAAAAGCACTCTCATTATGATTTCATGGACACAGTAAATATTTTGCATGCATAAATACTTGAGAGGCCAACTGCATATATACGTACACGTTAAGGGTCTAACTTTTGTCAGTTTCATACTGCGCCAATTTGTATATATCTATCTATATACTGTAGCTACCTCTCTCTCCTGCTAAATGACAGATTCACCCCTCTCTCTTCCTCCTCTTAATGTTTAGAAATGTGGCTGGCAAAATTGGCCCGCCCGAAGGGTTGGCCCTCAAAATTGGCTTGGCCAGCCCGCAAAAGGCCTGCATCCCGACTTGGCTGATAGGCCCGACCAAAAACAGACATAAATAATGTTGTTGGGGTTGGACTGGACTGGACCACAAGAAATAATGTTCCGATGAACTTTTAGGTTGAACTGACCCGACTCACTTTTGTGACTTAGCCCGGTGGGCTCTGTTAGGCTGTGCCATCCTAATCCATTATCAGCTCTAGTTATAAGGCTGGAAATATTGGCCCGACCCTCAAAATTGGCTTGGCCAGCCATAAAAGGCACATGTCTGAGGCGGAGGTGATAGTTCGACCAAAACTACACATAACTAGTGTCGTTGGGGTTGGGTAGACAGACCACAAGAAATGACGCCTTATGAACTTTTGGACCAAGAAATGACCGGTCAATTTTATGACTTGGCCTTGATGAGCTCGGTCGGCCGAGCCGCCCGACCCATTACCAACTCGGTTATTAGGCATGCCTCTTACCATTTTTAAAATTTCCAACCATATACCGAGCCCGATTATTAAATAGTTTCAACTTCATGTGACTAGAGTTGTTAAATGGGTTGTCCTAGTGCTGGCTCGTCGAGCCAAGGGAAAAATCGGGCTGGGCCGGGCTGAAATTCCGTTGAGCCGCGATTTTTGAAAACCAGGCCAGCCCATGAAGATACACACGTAAAGTCAGACCCAACCGGCCGCCTGCGTTCGTGCCAAATAGGCCCAATTCATTTCAAGCCTAAAAAATTGCTGCCCAGCTCGGCCCTTTCACCAGGCTGGACTCATTTGAACACCTCTAGATGTGATCCGGTGCAATGCACAGACTGTATATTTGTGAGGTTTTCGTTTTGTATTGTGATATGTGCATTTTACTAATTGTTTTATTAATTCTATTTTTCTGCATTGTAATAATTTTGAAACAGTATCAGAAAATAGTTGGGAAATATAATTTAATATTTTTTATTGATGAAATCAAAAAACAAAAAAAATATCATACACTATAATCATGAAAATACATTCAAGACTATATGTATACAACTTCTTAGATAAATATATATGTTGTTATGTATGGCTATATGTAATATCTATATAATATATTTGGATTAATATTTTATGATATTTTCTTCAATTAAAATAAAATATTTTTTAATTGAATTTAATCAATTTAATTATAATTTTATATAATTATGAGGAAATTGGCTAAGCCCAAATTACAACTATATGGGCGAAATACATGAATATACAAATTGACGTCCAATAACCCAAATACATAATTTTTAAACTCTATTACAAAATAAATTTTGAGTGAATATATCTTATATTTTTTATTTATTATGCTTATTTTTTATTTTATGTATGCAATATGTGTGTCAAACTGAAAAACGTAAAAAGATAATTAATTAGATATATTATCCGTCAAAAACGGATCAAAAGTAAAAAATTATTAAATTTTAAAAAACAAATAAAAGAACATATATAATAATTAATATAGTACACTTGCAAACGGCCGTAAATTTTTTCACATAATATCTATAAGTCACTATCTTATTATATATATATGTGTGTGTGTGTGTGTGAATTGGTTCAAATGAGACTATTTTCTTGGGGTGAGACAATATGGACTAATCTTGGCCGTTAATTAGATGTTTTATATGGTGGTGATTTCCCAGCATTTTAGGCATTTTTTTAATTCCCTTTCATAAAGGCATTACAGTAATTTTATATTTCAACGGTTTTTCTATGGGTCGGGGTGTAATTGCAACTGCCTTATTTAATGGCGCGATTTTAGTGATAGTTTTTTTTTAATTTATTTTCTACTTTTCGGGATCCAACATAGTTAGTGTTCTTTTGTTGCTTTGATAGCTCTTAGATAATTCATAATTATTTACTTTTTGCTGCATTATTTTATGACATATATTAGTGAAATGTAAAAACCTTAAGGGTGGGAGGGGAGTAAGCATAATTAGTTTTCTTTTGATAACATATATTGGGTATAATGGATCACATTTTTAGTTTTTACACACTACATAGATAGCTTCAATACAATGCATAGTCAGTTGATTTTTGATGCATAATTTATGACACTTATTAAATAGTTGGGTATAATATAATGCATATTTAGTTTTTTTACACTGCATATATAACTTCTACAATGCATAGTTAGTTGATTTTTGCTGCATAGTTTTGAATTATATGCAACATCTTATAGTTATTTATGTAGTTTTCCCAGAGTATTTATGCACCATCTCCAATGCAAAAATTTATAGATTTTATAATTTGATGTTTAACGTAACATGTTTGAGTTCTCCATGGCTGGCAACTTCTTATATAATGTACACGAGATTTTATTGTGGAAGTATTAATGTTTCTTTGCTTTCAACGCTAGTCATGTTCTTCTTCAGAATATTGTTTTTGAAATGTATATGTGATTGTATGATTTGTGGTGGTTTTTTAGGGATTGAGATCAGTATGTAGGTTAGGAGATCGTGTTTTTCTGTTTCTTTCCATGTTTTGTAATGGTTCTTTGTTTTGTTGGTTATAATTAATTATGTTTACACATTGTTATCCGTTAGGTGATTAAATTAATTATATATTATAATTTTATTCTATTTTAATTGCAACCACCAATTGTTTTATGGGAATGACTGAAATCAGTCTCTACGGTCTCACCGTACTTGATGTCATTAGATCCAATCTATATATATATATATATATATATATATTTAGTCTGAATGGTTTAATCTTTGTGGGAAAAAAATGAACTTGTTGGGCCAAACAAAATGCGGTCATTGAGCCCGATAAAAAATACACATGTTGAGCTTGTTGGGCCAAACAAAATGCGGCCCAATGAAATTTTGCACCGTTCCGGGCCATTGCCTGCTCTATGATAAGGGTCATTGAGGCGCCGATCATTTCTCTGATCTACATACATTGGTGATACGTTTCTTTCACCCTTTAAAATTACACAGCCAATCAATGTCATCACGGTAGGAGTGGCCACGGTTCCGGAACCGCCGGTTCGATTCAAAGTCGCTTCGGTTCGAATTTTGCAAAATGAGAAATCAGAACCGAAGGCTCACGATTCCGATTCCAAAATTGGAACAGAAGGTTTCAGTTCCAAATCAGAACCCGGTTCTTCCACTGTTCTAGTTTTGGTTTTAACCGGAACCATTTTTTTTATTGTCTTAAATAATTTATCAAATTTTGTGAAAAAAATAAAAAATTGAAAATGAATTAGACATAATATTCATAATAATATTAAATTATAGACTTAATATAAATGATAATATTAAGATGAATTAGACTTAATATTCAAACTAATATTAAATTTTGGACTTAATATAAATAATAATATTAAGTTGCCTATCTATCATCTTAAGATACAGATGAATCCAAATTCACGTGGCTCGCTTACAACAATTAATTTATCTTGTGTCTCATGATGTTTCGAATATAAAACATAATGATAAACATTTAACATTTTTTCTATCATATTTTTTTAAAAAAAATAAATTGTTTGTTTGAACCTTAAAATTGGCGGTTTTAACCGCCGATTCCACCATGGTTGCACAGGCGGTTTGAACCGGTGACCGGCGGTTAAAACGATTGGTTCCACGGTTGTTTAGACCAAGGAACCGGAACCAGCCTATACGGTTCCAGTTGGAACCCGATTTTGATTCCATTTGGCCACCCCTACATCACGGTCCTTAGATAGACTCATTCAGTCAGTCGATTGTATTTACGATCCATGCTCTTACCTAGTGACTTAGTTGAACCATGATAAATTTTTTTAATCTCTATTTTTTTAAGGATGTGTTTGATTAACCATGGTAGTAACTCGACTTCGGATTTAATTATTTTGTGTTAAAAAAATAAAATGTTTATTTGATTCTTAAGCAAAATTAATACGGAGGGAGGGGGTGTTCTGGAGATAATTTTTTATGTTTATTTAGTTAATTTTTTATATTTTATCACAAAGTATAGAAAAAAAGACATCGTTAATGAAAATCTTTTAAATAATTAAAGACAACTTATGTTATGAGAAATAAAAAAAAATGTTCTTGATGTTAGAAAATATGTGATCGTCTACTTGAAAAATGGGTAGAATAACGGGATAGTTTAGTAAAATATTGGCTAGTATTGAATACTATATGTGTCATATGAAATTGCCCCGTACTAAAATGCTAATGTTTCTGGCAACTCCCTAAAACGTTTTTAGGGTGTTCTGTACTGGTCTATGCTGAACAGTTGCATCTGTAGCTTTTGAAAACCAACTGTAGACCAACATATGTGTCTATTGCTTTAAAAAAAATATAGATGTTGTTTTTGGATTTTGAGCTTTCTGACTTTGGTCTAAAAGGAAATTAAACTCCAATATTTTATATCCAGAAAAATAAGTTTTTAGGAAGCCAAGTTGGGCTGGTTGATGGTGGCGCGCGTGCGTGTGGGTCGAACCTACAACCACGTAGGTCATCCTCCTTCCAAAAACTTCTAGTGCCCGAAGTGCCCAAACCCAATATCTCAACTTGAGCTAAATAAAGTGAGCTACTTTTGGCTCACAACCCCATTTAGGATGGTGTATCTATTCTATCTACTACATTTTCTAATTTTCAAGTTTATTTTGCATTTTAAGTGGCTTACTTTGTGTATTTATTTCTCATTAACATAAAATTGGTATTGAGAAAAATCAACTGATGATCTCATTTACACATAAAATAGATTAAAATTATCTAATTTATTTCTATTTTGTATCAATGGAACGCACTTCAATATTTGGTCAAATATGGGTCAAAATCCATAATTACAAAACCAAATTACAAACTAGATTACAAGTTTACAAGTGATTTACGTATTTGTTCCATTACGTAACATTAACGTTGTGTTTGGATCGAGGGATTTCAACTAGAATGTATTTGAAAAATGAATGGATTTCAAAAACCTTGATTTGAAACTCATTTCTTGTTTGGATGATGTCGATTTATGTTAGGATTTCAAATCCTCCGTAATTTTGATATAAAAATTTAAAAGCTTTAATCATTCTTAGTTGGCATTTTAATAAAAAAAAAAAAGATATAACCTTATTGTTTTTAAATAATTATAATTTATACACTAATAAAATATGAAATTTATAATTATGTGTGAATATATGTGTTAGAGAATGAAACTACGTCTATAGGGTGCAGTGTGTGTCAGAGAGAGATAAAACGTAAGTGAGTGTGTCTGTATGTTGTGTGAGGGAGAAAGAGAGTAAGAGTGTGTGTGTGTGTGTGTGTGTGTGTGCGTGCGCGCGCGCTCTTAAAGAAAAGAAAAAAATGGATTCCAAATGACTATATTTTGGGAGATATTTTAGGCTTCATTTGGATTGATGGAATTGAAGCTAAGGATTTCAAATCTATAAGAACAAATCCATTGAACTTGTTTGGATAAGGTAATTCTACAATGGATTTCAAATCCTTATCTCTTAGTCAGAGTTATTTTTTGAGCCATTGTGGTGGATTTTAAATCCATATTTTCTACAAATCCCCCCTCCCCTCATATCTGAATCCTTCCATCCAAATGCTACCTTAAATCCTTAAAAATAAACTAAAACTCAAAGAGGGATTTGAAATTGATGCGTGTAAAATATACGTGCATTTTGGGGCTTAAAATGATATATATTTGATGCATTTGCACGCGTCTTTAGTGTGTTTATACTTGGTTTTCTTAGAAGGGCATGATACTGCATATTCTTGTAACTTTTTACAGGAACGAAGCTAAATCGAATAAATATCAGTTGAACGGTCCAGATAGGACTGAAGAGTGCGAGGAGAAGATCCAAAAGACGAAAAAAGGACAAAAACACGTCACATGCCCGGACCGTGTGGGACCACATGGCCGTGTGACACGCCCGTGTGAAAATATTCATGTCCGGGTGAAAAAGGGAAGAAATAGGGGACGGAACCAAACCGCACGGCCAGACCATGTGGGACCTACATGGGTGTGTGGAGTTGGTCTTCATAAAACCCACACGGTTGTGTGAGGCTACACGGCCAGGCCGTGTGGGACATTACCACGCATTTTTCAGAGTCCTTTCCCATTCCAACTCTACAAGTGATCTCTCCAAGCATCTATAAAAAGGACCCCAATGGTGCATGAAAATTACAATATTCAAACCACATACAACACATCAAATTACGCAGGAACATAAGATCCGAGGTCTTCTGAGAGAGGAGGAGGGCTAGATCGCGAAGAACACCACAAGGCCTTTCGCATCTACGGGAGCACAAGAGCTTCGAAGACTTGGAAGGGAAATCTATCCTGACAAGAAGGAATATTCTTTCTATGTCTAAATATCTTGTATGTACTTATACGATGTCATAATGTTGATTTCGAATTTGTCTATGAATTTGTTATCAATGTTTGGCTAATCTTTCGGATCTTAGGGCATAATCGAAACTATGGATCATGTTAAATGTTGATTAATTATTTCTTAATTGATTCATGTTTTCTATTTTATGAATCCGAGTGCTTATTCTTAATTGCTTTTTATTTGGCCAATAATTTGCATGTCATATTTGTTAGTGCGAGATTCGGGAGATGAGTTATAACAAAGACGAAAATTGAATTCTGACAAAAATGGGTGTAAGGAGTTGGGAGACCTACAATTGTTTGTGGATAGTCATTCAATTCATAAATCTTTTGGGAGTTAATAATAGTTGTAACGTATCGGGAGATCTGCAATTGTTATTAATCTACTGTTTATTTAACACCCGGGAGAGGGAATAAACTATCTTAGGAATTGAACCCATAGAATTGCATGAATTGGTTTTAAAACTTTAATTAGATTTAATATTGAAGAAACATGTTGAGATTATGTGCCTAAGGTTGCTTCCGTGGTTGTTGAAAATACTTGTGGGGTTCGCAAATTTATTTTATTTTTCTTTAATTTTTGATTTTTATTAAACTTGATATTCGGTCGCTTCAACAAAATTGGAATGCGATGTTATTATAGCCTAAGTGTTTCGTAGTCAATCCCTGAGGAATACGACCTTGCTTGCTATTATTCTATAAAGTACTCTGTACACTTGCAGTGTAGAGATCCAAATTTTTTTTTGGCGAACAAATTTTTGGCGCCGTTGCTGGGGATTGAAAGATTCTGCTTAGATATAGTAATAAGTAGTTTAATCTTAATTGAAGCATTATATTTTTATTTTTTTTTTCTAATTTTTCGAAAATTTTCGTAAATTATCTTCTTTTATTATTTTTTATTTTTTCGGTTCTAAAATTGTTTTTGTTAAGTGCAAATAGTTCATGATCACGCGTTCCAGATCTATCTAGGGAATACCCATTGATTTGAAAATCGAGAAAACATCGAAACAACTAAGGAAAAGAGCTAAAGCAATGGCAGATGAGACCAATCCAAACGCAGTGAACAACTTAAACAATGAGGAGCGCCCACTTGGGGACGCCCGGGGACCGGTGTGGAGAAGCTGCGAGAAGGGCGGTTAGGGACTACTTCCAGCCGGAGATAAGTCAAACTTATGGGGGTGTGGCCCGTCTGCTGATCAATGCAAACAACTTTGAACTAAAACTAGCATTGATCCAGATGGAGTCACGGAATCAGTTTGGGGATAGAGCCGTTGAGGATCCAAACGCGCATCTGGCGCACTTTTTAGAAATTTGCGACGCAGTCAAGATGAATGGAGTTTCAGAGGATATTATTTGATACCGCCTTTTCGCATTCTGTCTACGCGATAAGGCTAGGGATGGTTAAGCTCTTTAACACCACCAACAGCAAATTGGGCAGAACTAAGTCAGCGATTTCTAGCCAAATACTCACCCCCTAGTAAGTCGCTGCAATTGAAATCTGAGATCGCCCAGTTTAGGCAATTAGATTCTGAGCCACTATATGAAGCATGAGATAGATTCCGGGAATTACTGAGGAAGTGCCCGCAACATAGATATCCCGACTACCAACAAGTCCAATACTTCTATAATGGTTTGAGTGGTAACATAAGAACGATTTTAGATGTTGTATCTGGAGGTGCACTACTAGGAAAATATCCCGAGGAGGCACTAGAATTGCTAGAAGAGATGGCAAACAACAGTTACCAATGTCCATCCGAGTGGTCTATTGTCTGACGTGTGGCAGAAGTTTAGGATGAGAAAGTCGCCATGCTCATAGAACAAGTATCCGTGCTGAATATGAAACTGGACGCGATGCAGCAAGTGACTCCAAGAGATCATGTTGTTGTTGAAGAAGAAGCAAACTTTGTGGGCCAACAAAGGAAGTTTAACAACATTTATAGAAATAATCAAACACCCAACTACTATCATCAGGGGTTGCGAAACCATGAAAATTTCTCTTATGCTAACAATAAAAATATTTTGCAGCCACCTCCGAGATATAATGTGGGTAATCAAGCCAGAGCAGGGTCAAACGAAACGAAAGCATCTGTTGAAGAGATGCTAACCTAGTTTATCGGAGAGACTAGAGCAAAACTTAACAAGGATGAAGCGAAGATAGACAGGATAGAAGAGCAGCTCACTCAGTTGAACACTAACGTGAACGCGGGATTGAAATATCTGGAAACACAAGTAGCCCAGATCGCAACTGCAGTGGGATGCCAATATTAAAAGGGCAAATTCCCAAGTGATACTGGACTAAATCCGAGAGAACAATGCAATGTCGTTCGTCTGATGGATGGCACTGAGGGCTCACAGATTTCAACAGACACAATTCAGTGAAAGTGATTAGAAATCTGAAGTCTGGCTGAAGACGTAAAACTTAGGGCTTTATGGGAGGCAACCCCATCTATTTCCTATTTTTGTTCATTTAATCGCCTGTAATTTTAATTTCAATTTTATTTTTAACAACTTATTGTTTAGTTATGTTTTGTGAGTTATTGTGTAGGAGGCATCACGGCAAACTCTCGGTTATGAAGAAAAACAAATACGGAAATTATCTCACATGCATGGGCGTGTGAGGCCACACGACCAGGCCTTACGAGAGGACGAGGTCCCCAGCACCACACGGTCAGGCCGTGTGGTCTACGGAAAGACAGACGGACAACAGACGCATCGCAGGGCCACATGGCCCGCCTGTGTGGCCATCACATAGCCATGTGGCCCATTAAAAAAATCGGACAGATGGGTTTTAACCCCAAATTTCACCGCAAAACTCATTTTTTTCTCCCACTTTCTCCTACCCAAACCCTAATATACGGAAATTCTCTCCCAAAACTCTCAAACTCCTCTCCAAATCTCTCCAAATTAACTATAAATCTCACCCCGAAAACACAAATTCTTCATCTTCTCAAGAAACCCACCACCTAAAGCCTTCAAATTTTCAGCTTCTCCAAGTTCAACACCAAGTTTGAGGTTCTTCAAATTTCAGATTTTCTTACCTCAAAATCTTGGATTTCATGGCTTCTAGGGGTGAAAGAGGAACAAGGAGAAATACGAGAAGAAGAAGAGAACCAACTCTGGAGCCCGAACCTAAGCCACAACCGATATTTGAGCCCGAAGAGCCCGAATCTTCAAATGTCATCTTGCCAAATGACACACACCGGGGTAGATGGACGATACTCTACTTTCGATCATGGATTAAGACAAGGTATCCGATGAACCTACTCTTGCTAATTTAGGTTTATTGGAAGATTTTTGGGCTATGTGTGGTCAAATTGATTGACATGAATTTTTGAATGGGCATTGGGCTACTTATTCGATTTATACACTTGAATTTTTGAGTAGTTTTGAATTTGTGGTTTGAAAAATAAACTTAATGGAAAATCGGTTTTGATTGGGAAATGAGCCGAGGTAGTTGAGTATTGATGATTTGAATGAAATTTATAAAACTCCGGCTTATGGGGTTGAGGAGCACGAGGATTTTGATAAGGATAGGTTTTGGAGAGAAATAACTGGGAAACGAATCTACACGCTGGGTACCTCAAAGGCATCTAGTATTCAAAACCCCGTATCTGCTATGTCCAGAGAGCCTTAGTGGAGACGATTTTTGCAAGGGATGAGAGTAAAGGGGCCTTGAGGGTAGATGAATTATTCATTATATGGTGTATGGCATCTATGACTGAAGTTGTGCCAAACGCCGAAGCTAGGATATCCCGGCAATTTGATAGGATAAGAAAATCTGAGAGGGGTAGAATTTGCATTGGGGGGATGATTACTCCTATTGCTGAGTACTTCAATGTTAGCTTTGAAGGGTATGAGGAGGCCGCAGGGCCTAATATGATTGATTTGAATGTTCTATCTGCTATGAAGATGATTCAATTCGATGGGCGTGATTACTGGCTAAATCAGGCAGATAGAACAAAGGTTAAGCTTCCTAACCCTAAAGCTACATCCATAAGAAATAGGGATAATTGGCTGCTTAGAGGTGAACAGGGGGCTGCTGTTAGATAAATGTTTTTATCATGATTTCGATGATTTTGTTCAAACGAGTTTTTACACCAAAACAATGTTCCTAAATGTTGTCCGAATACTCCCGATCGATTTAAAATATTTTTACTATTTTTTCGGAGTATTTCTTGAGGTTTATTTTCGATAAATATTGGACAACATTTGCTTTCATGCTTTCGATCGGTCGCCTCTATATAGGGCAACCCGTACCTGTGTTGAGTTTTGAAACAGAAAAAGGGATGGAGGGAAATTTGAGGGGGGCAACCGGTCGACACTGAGATCGACCGGTATGGGCGACCGGTCGACCCTATGGGCGACTAGTGCCTGGAACTTCCCCTCGAAGGACAGACTTCTCTGTTTCTCATTTCTTGCACCTCCAACTATTTAGCATAGAGGGCGACCGGTCGGACCCCCGATCGACCGGTACTTCGTGTAATTTTTGCAGAAAATTTATTTCAAATTTATCTGCGTAGCGGTCGCACCTCTCTTTATCAAAGAACTATCCGTTGCATTTTCGCATGACTTTTCCCTAATTTGTGGGATTGATTTTTAACAGCTATAATCTTGATTTTAAATGGTTTCTTTTGCAGAAAATCACTCCCCAATGAGGAGTCTATGTCTGGAAATCAAGCCAAGACCTCTCCTATAAATAGAGGCTTCATTAAAGCAACAAGACTACAACACAACAAGATACATTCAGCAAACATATTTGTTCTTCATTGTTATTATTCTTGTTGTAATTTGCCTAGCTTATCACTTTCACATCTTGAGGTCTAGGCTTTATTTGTTGATTACACTTGCACTCAATATTTTATTATTCATTATCGAGTTGTAATCTTGAATTTGGGTTATCATTCAACACAAGATATCCTTGTGAGTGTTCTTGTGGCAAGAACACACTTGGTGATCTAGGTGTTAGGTGCAAGAAGATTGTGGTAATCTTCTTATTGAAGAGTGTGGTGCTCTTTGAGGTGTTGAAGAATTTGGTATTCTTCAAGTCGGAAGATTGTGGTGATCTTCACAAGGTGCCGTTGAAGGAAGATTGTGGTAATCTTCAAGGGAGATTGTGGTAATCTCCAAAGTGGTGTTGAAGAAGACTGTGGTGCTCTTCAAGGTGATGTTGTAAGGTGTTGTTGTATTAATTTTGGTAATTAATAAAATCCTTTTTTCTTTTTGAAATCCATCCCGGAGATACTGCGGTGGTAAAGGATTAGGCCCTAGGTGGGTTGAACCTCTATAAATCGGCGTGTGTTGTTTACTTCCTGCACCTTTACTATTGTCTTGGCTTGTTTGATTCGAAAAAGAGGGCTAAATCGAGAAAATGGAGATAATCTATTCACCCCTCCCCCCTCTATATTATCGTAGCCGCTTGGACTTACAAGTGGTATCAGAGCCAAACTCTTTGGCAAGCTCGTTCCACATCGCGAGTAAAGAGGAACGATCATCGGCTACGAATGAAGTCTACCTTACCGGCACCTCCACCACCAAGCCACCACTATTTGATTCCAAAAATTATACATTTTGGAAAGAAAGAATGGAATGCTATCTACAAGGTTACGGGTTCGATATTTGGAACACGATCATCAATGGAGAATTTATCCAAATGAAAGATACACCTCACACCTTCAAAGTCCTCAAGAAGCTAAATGATGAAGAAAAGAAAATCATCTCCTTAAATGGTAAATCTCTTAATATTATTTATTGTTCACTTACCATCTTGGAATATGATCATATTGTAGGAATTAAATCGGCACATGAAGTATGGAGAAAATTAGAAGAAGTATATGCAAATGAAAGGAGCCACTCAAAAGCATCTACTTCTCACATGGATACAAACCCAACAACATGGGATGAGCTTCCTACAACTTCCGACGATGAAAACGAACAATATCTTATGGGCTTTGAAGAAAACGAGGTAAGTTCTAAACCTTCTACTTCTTATAATAATGAATTGCACAATGATTATAGTGATTTGCTTAATGATTATGATGAGCTTCAAAATGAATTCCAAAGCTTACTTGTTAAATACAAAAAATTGAAAAATAAATTCAATGTATTGAAAAATGATAAGGATAGTTTATTTACTTCCTATGAATCACTTTCATGTGCTCACACCACCACACTTGATAAGGTTAGAAACCTTGAAAAAGAAAATAGTACTCTTGTTGAGGATATTAATTGCATGAAAAAGGATTTATCAAAATTCAACTTGAGTACCAATAAAATGACCAAAATTGTTGATGTTCATAGTTGTGATAATTTGAAACTAGAACTTGATCATAAGCCCAATGTTGTCAATCATATGAAAAAGAATCAAGTCTCTATGCATGTTGGTCATTATGCTCCTAGAATTATTACTTGTTTTTATTGTGGTAAAAAGGGTCATACGGCTAATACTTGACGGGCTAGAAATAGCTCTAATTATTATTGTAGACCTAAAAGTCTCAAAGCTAATCCCAAAGGACCCAAACACTTGAGGGTACCACAAAGCAAGGTCATATTAGGTACCCGACGGAATAATAATCAAGGAAAATTCATACCGCCTAGAAGACATCAAATGACCATCTCATTTGATCAAAGGAGAAAACATCACCACAATGAATTTCCAAGAGAAAGACACTATCAACAATGGGAAGGACACAATCCTTGGAAATGGAGCAATTGGAAGAGATATCATCAACAAGATGATTTTCAAAGGGGAAGATATCATCAACAATGGAAAAAAAAATCCATAGAAATGGCGTAATTGGTAAACCGTATCTCCCTATTTAAATATGCATTTTATTATTATGCATGTTTTTATTTTGTGCCTTTATTGTCAAAATGAGTTTTCAAATATTTGTTTTTAAATTAAGGTCCTCAATAAATTTTTGTGTTTTTAAAATATTTTGAAAAGGAGACCTTACATGATGTTTTTAATACTCTTGTGCATTTATTAAGGCTAATGTGCTTTATTATCTCTTATGGATTTATATAGCATAAGCATATTTGTGACATCTCTTATTGCTTAGCCTACACTTGTATCATTATGCTTTTGTGCAAGATTTGTTTTAAGAATTGTGTAGGTTTTATACATCTTCATAAATGGCTATCTACTCATTATTTGACAAGAGAGACATAAAATATCGAGGTACGCTCACCATTGTTATTCATCTCATAGACTCGATATATTTTTGCCATTTTCCTATGTGCTTGATTTTCTAGATATTTCAAAGCATCTCACATAAGTGCCATTAATAGGATTTTTTGATTTTTGAAAGGCACTATTCGATAAAGCTTGTTTTATCCGAAACTTGAAAAGGATCATATTTTGTTTTGATAAAACATTTGATTTTTATCCTTCTCTTTAATTATGCATTTGATTGCACATATCCATGTCCTTATTCTTGTTTGCTTTGCCAAAGCTCTTGTTCAAATACTTCTCTTAAATGAGGTCTCAACTATATGCTCTCGGGTTTTTATATTTCAAAAGAGACCTTATATAGCTTTCTATAAGCTTATTTGAACTTACATGTTTTATGAAAATCTTGATGATTTGTTTTTAATCATAGTATGTGTTGCTTATTATAGTGTTTCTATTATTCGATATAACTATGCACTTGTGCAAGATATTTTGTTAAGATTTTGCAGAAATTTATGGTATTTCGAAACAAGCTTGATAACCAAGGAAAAGTTAGTAGCTCAAAGATATTGTCAAGAAGAAGGTATTGATTTTGATGAAACATTTGTACCGAAGACGTTTTGAAGCATTCGCATTTTACTTGCCTATTCTTGTTTTAAGAAAATTTCAAGCTTTACCAAATGGATGTTAAATCCACTTTTCTAAATGGTTTTATTCTAGAAGAAGTCTATGTAAAACAACAACCGGGGTTTGAAAATTTTTCTAGGCCAAATGTTTTTTTTAAAAGGCCTTGTATGTTTAAAACAAGCACCCCGTGTATGGTATGATAGACTTAGCTCAATTCTTTTACAAAATGGTTTTACAAGAGGTAAAGTTGATACTACTTTCCTTATTTTTTGAAAAAGGGGAAGATTGCTTACTTGTGCAAATTTATATTGATGATATTATTGGTGCTACTAATGAATCTTTGTGCAAGATATTTTATAAGTTGATGCAAGGTGTATTTAAGATGATCATGATGGGGGAGCTCAATTTCTTCTTTGGGCTTCAATTTAAACAATGCCAAGAAGGTGATTATATTTCACAAATCAAAGTATACAATAGAACCTTTGAAGAAGTTAGGCATTGAAGAAGGAAGAACCATCTCAACCTCTATGGCTACCAATGTAAAATTGACAAAGGTTGAGGAAGGCATATTGACAAACATATTCGAGGTATGTTCATTAACTTTTCTTATTCCCATAGACTCAACATTTTTTATGCCTTATGTCTATATGCTCGACGTCAAAAACAATCCCAACGAATCTCATTAAAGTGCCGTTAAAAGAAATTTTCAAATATTTGAAAGACACTTCTTCTTATGGCTTGTATATCCAAAATTTTAAAATGTTCATATTTTTCGGGATAACAAGTCCGGTGATTATAATTTCTCAAAATATAGTTCGTCATAATCGAACTAAACATATTGAGATTCAATATCTTTTTCTAAGGGATTGCGTTTCTAAAAACGAAAATTTGAGATGTGTTTAATTCCGTCTCAAGGATAACTCGCGGACATTTATTTTCAACCATTTACCGCCGAGTCTTTTACCTCATTTCGAGCTTGATTATGACATAATGTATATTGAATGAGGTCTACGTTTGCATTTTGCACGTTTTTAAAACTTAGGGGCGAAAAATCAGATTTTTGGTTCAAACTTTGGATTTTTCAAAATAGATTGAACCAGTGGGCTGCCTGGGCTCAGCTCCGACCGGTCGCCCTCATCCTGGGCCAGTCGCCCTGTGCTGTATTTTGATTAAAATGCCTCATGTTTCCAGACTTAGCCATTTTGGCTCTTCCCCTCTATTTTTCGACCCCTATGTCATTTTCACACACAACTCACTTCAAATGTATTTTGTTGCATAAATTATATATCTTGGGGATTATCTTGCTCGTTTATCATCATTGTTGCTCATCCTCACCGATTAAATGGTAAGAATCCTACTTCTTTATCTCAATTGGGTTGAACCCTTGAGAACTTGGTTTAAATGTAAATTTCTTGATGCAAATTATATATGTTGTGGTGAGCTCATTAATTGTTGTTGATTGATTGTTGTATTATTGTGTTTGGTGATGAAAAACTTGGCTTGATTACATTTACAAGGGCTATATATATATCTTCTTCTATTTTTTAACGCCCGCCAAGTGTTCGATAAAATGTTTCAATGAAAAATTCATCACCTACATGATTCTCTCGTTTTCAAATGTCTTATATTTTTATAGAGATCATGTTTTGCAAATCAAATGAGCTTTCATAAGCTTATACAAGACATATGATCGACTTTTTCCTCCTAATTGGTTTATAAGCTTCAATGTTCAAATAGCTCGATAAATTGGTTAAATTGCGCACTTTTATATGGATATATGATGTTTTTATCGTGCTAACATTCTTTTTGATGATTCCAAAGGGGGTGAAACAAGTTATAAGCTCTTTAGCTCAAAGAAGCTAAGATAAGCTCTACGGGAGAAGCTATAAGTTGTGGCTATTAAAAGCCAAAAGTTGTGGATCATACTTAGTCCATTTGATGCATTATGGAATCATATACATGTCTAATGATGTTTTTTTGACAGGGGAAGCTTCAAAGCTCATGTTGTTTATGTTTTCTTGTATAAGCTAATGTTTCTAGCTTATGTAATAATTCTTATTGATGTGCTTATTGATTGGGGGAGCTTTTGTAAAATATTTTTGAATCTTAACTCCCTTTTTAAACGGATAATTTACTCATAGACCGGAAAATTACTTTGTTTTCTAAATCGTCCTCTTGAAATTTGTTTTGGTTTGTAATCATCAAAAAAGGGGGAGTTTGTTAGATAAATGTTTGTATCATGATTTTGTTCAAACGAGTTTTTACACCAAAACAATGTTCCTAAATGTTGTCCGAATACTCACGATCGATTTAAAATGTTTTTACTATTTTTTCGGAGTATTTCTTGAGGTTTATTTTCGATAAAAATTGGACAACATTTTAGGGCAACCCGTACTTGTGTTGAGTTTTGAAACAGAAAAAGGGACGGAGGGAAATTTGAGGGGGTGGTAGTCGACATCGAGGTCGGCTTGGTCGACCCTATGGGCGACCGGTGCCTGGAACTTCCCCTCGAAGGACAAACTTCTCTGTTTCTCATTTCTTGCACCTCCAACCGTTCAGCATAGGGGGCGACCGGTCGGACCCCCCGTCGACCGGTCCCCCTGTGTAATTTTCGCAGAAAATTCATTTCAAAGTTATCTCTGCTTGCTGACGGCCGCACCCTCTTTATCAAAGAAACTATCTCTGTTGCATTTTCAGACATCTTTTCCCTAATTTGTGGGATTGATTTCTAACAGCTATAATCTTGATTTTAAATGGTTTATTTTGCAGAAAATCACTCCCCAAGGAGGAGCCTATGTCTGGAAATCAAGCCAAGACCTCTCCTATAAATAGAGGCTTCATTCAAGCAACAAGACTACAACACAACAAGATACATTCAAGCAAACATATTTGTTCTTCATTGTTATTATTCTTGTTGTAATTTTCCTAGCTTATCACTTTCACATTTTGAGGTCTAGGCTTTATTTCTTGATTACACTTGCACTCAATATTGTATTATTCATTATCGAGTTGTAATCTTGAATTTGGGTTATCATTCAACACAAGATATCCTTGTGAGTGTTCTTGTGGTAAGAACACACTTGGGTGATCTAGGTGTTAGGTGCAAGAAGATTGTGGTAATCTTCTTATTGAAGAGTGTGGTGCTCTTTGAGGTGTTGAAGAATTTGATATTCTTCAAGTCGGAAGATTGTGGTGATCTTCACAAGGTGCCGTTGAAGGAAGATTGTGGTAATATTCAAGGGAGATTGTGGTAATCTCCAAAGTGGTGTTGAAGAAGAGTGTGGTGCTCTTCAAGGTGATGTTGTAAGATGTTGTTGTATTAATTTTGGTAATTAATAAAATCTTTTTTTCTTTTTGAAATCCATCCCGAAGATACTGGGGTAGTAGAGGATTAGGCCCTAGGTGGGTTGAACCTCTATAATTCGATGTATGTTGTTTACTTCTCGCACCTTTACTATTGTCTTGGCTTGTTTGATTCGAAAAAGAGGGCTAAATCGAGAAAATGGAGATAATCTATTCACCCCCCCTCTAGATTATCGTAGCCGCTTGGACTTACAGCTGCTACTCAAGAAGAGCAAGATGAGCCGATGAGAGAGGTGCCAGAATCCTCTAGACAAGGGGGTAACCGGCCATTTACTATGAGTGAGAGGATCAAAAGGGTGGAAGCCGACGTGGGCAAATTGATAGATGACACGTATCAGTTAATGGCTACAGGCTACAGTTGATGAGTACCACCAGGCGTACTTACAGCGATTCGATACCATCACCCAACAGCAGTAGTACATGTACGAGATGATGTCTCGTATGGACCAGTGACATATCTCACAAGGTCACTACCCTCCACCACTACCACCACAGTGAGCTATGTAAGTACTTATTATGCATTCCTCTTTACTTTTAATAATTTCCTCATATGTTCGGGACGAAGCATATTTTAAGTTTGGGGGGTTGTCAAGAATGCGTAATTTAGTACTTTCTTGCATTTGCATTGCATTTAGGATTGCATGTAGAGCAAATTTGCATTAAAAAATTAAATTTTCGATTTTTTTTTAATTTTTATTTTTAGCACGTTTATCGCTTTAGCACGTTTAATTGTTTTTGTGTATGCATTTTTAATCAAGATTTTCGAATGCCCAAAGCTCCCGTATGATTTTACTATGAGCATTTAATTGAATGATGCCATACTTTTGGGAATAATGTGATGAATTGTTGGGAAGATGTCATTTATTTGCCTAACATTAGTTGAGAAAATTGCGTATTTGAGCATGTCGCGAAAAATAAGTGTGTGAGCTTTTGTGCCATAAACTGCTTTATATTATGCATACTTATTTTTTATGTGTCATTCATGATTGATAGAACTCTAGAACTTGCTTTGGTATCTTCATTAAAGCCATGTGTGTGTACAATTTTTGAAAATAAATTAAGTCCATCTTTGTTTTAACCTACTTAGCCTAAAAAGCCCACCTATGAACTCATGATTTCCTTGTCAGCCAATTTCGAGCCAAAACTTTTTATTGTTTGCCACATTGATCTTTAAAAATGATTTTTCTTGAGCTTATAGAAAATGAATAAGTTTGGGGGAGATATGGTGAAAATTTATGAAAAAAAGAGAGGAAGTTGTCAAAGAAAGAGGGATGAGCAGTATCTGGGTAAATGAAGAAAGAATGAAGCTCGAGAAAGAAAGAAAATCTCTGAAAAATTAAGAGAGTCGAGCAAAAGAAAGAAAAATTCTGAAAATTATCAAAAATTGAGAGCTTGAGGCTAAAGAAAAAGAAAAGAAGGAAAAAAGGCCTAAGAATAAAAAAAGAAGAAATAAGGGTGGAGTTGAGTTGAAAAAGAAAATATTTTGAAAAATGAATTTGATGATAAAATTGAGTTAATGAATTGCAAGTCTATATACTAAAATTCTATTTTGCTCAAGCCAAGTCACTTAATCCAAATTTTCCCTACCTTTACCAAAGAGCCTACATTATAATCAAATGAAAGTCCTTTTTGATTCTTAGATTGTGCACACAAAAGTGGTCGAGATGTTAGACGATTTGCAAGCCTATGGTAGTTCTACATTCACTGAATTGAATTTGAGCGTAAACACTTTCCATACACTTTGAGAGTTGAGTGATACACTATATACTTGTGAGTCGCGATGTCAAGTACCCGAGAGAGTATTAATTATGCTGAACTTGTGAATGATGACTTCTTGATGATGAATTACATGGTTTACTTGAGTATGGAGTCATAAGAGATTAAATGTTTATGGTGTTCTTGTGTGTTCTTTTTACTCCTTGATATTATTTTTCTTAATTTGCTCGAGAACGAGCAATGCTTTAAGTTTGGGGGATTTTGATGCGTGCAAAATATACGTGGATTTTGCGGCTTAAAATGATCTATATTTGATGCATTTGCACGCATATTTAGTGTGTTTTTACTTGGTTTCCTTAGAAGGGCAAGATACTGCTCTTGTAACGTTTTACAGGAAACGAAGCTAAATCGAATAAATATCAGTTGAACAGCCAGGGATAGGACTAACAAGTGTGAAGAGAAGATCAAAAAGACGAAGAAAATGGACAAAAACACATCACACGGCCG
The DNA here is from genome assembly GCA_016081115.2 of Rehmannia glutinosa. Classification (NCBI taxonomy): domain Eukaryota; kingdom Viridiplantae; phylum Streptophyta; class Magnoliopsida; order Lamiales; family Orobanchaceae; genus Rehmannia; species Rehmannia glutinosa. Next base: position 35,118 of record JABTTQ020002465.1, read on the forward strand.
TGTGACACACCCGTTTGAAAATATACATGTCCGTGTGAAAAAGAAAAGAAACAGGGGACGGAACCAAGCCGCACGGCCAGACCGTGTGGGACCCACATGAGCGTGTGGAGTTGGTCTGCATAAAACCCACACGGCCAGGCTGTGTGGGACACTGCCACACATTTTTCGGAGTCATTTTCCCGTTCCAACTCTACAAGTGATCTCTCCAAGCATCTATAAAAGGGACGCAAGGGCTGCACGAAAATTACAACATTCATACCACACACAACACATCAAATTACACAGGAACACAAGATCCGAGGTCTTCTGAGAGAGGAGGGCTAAGTCGCAAAGAACACCACAAGGCCTTTCGCATCTACGGGAGCACAAGAGCTTCGAAGGCTTGGAAAGGGAATCAATACTGACAAGAAGGGTCTTTCTTCCTTTGTCTAGATCTCTTGTCTGTGCTTAAACGATGTCATAATGTTGATTTCGAATTTGTCTATGAATTTGCTATCAATGTTTGGCTAATCTTTCGAATCTTAGGGGCATAATCGAAACTGTGGAGTCATGTTAAATCTTGATTAATTGTTTTCTTAATTGACTCATGTTTTCTATTTTATGAATTCGAGTGCTTATTCTTAATTGCTTTTTATTTGGCCAATAATTATCATGTCATATTTGTTAGTGCGAGATTCGGGATATGAGTTCTAACAAAGACGAAAATGGAGTTCAGACATAAAAGGGTGTAACGAGTCGGGAGACCTACAACTGTTTGTGGGGAATCATTCAATTCATAGGTCTTTTGGGAGTTAATATTAGTTGTAACGTATCGAGAGATCTACAATTATTATTAATCTACGGTTTATGCGTCACCCGGGAGGGGGAGTAGACTAACTTAGGAATTGAACCTGCATGAATTGGTTTGTTAAACATTAATTGGATTTAATATTGAAGAAGCATGTTGAGATTATGTGCATAAGGTTGCTTTCGTACTTGTTGAAAATACTATTGGGGTTAGCAAATTTATTTTATTTTTCTTTTAATTTTTAATTTTTATTAAACTTGATATTCGGTCGCGTCAATAAAATTGGAATGTGATGTTATTATAGCTTAAGTGTTTCGTAGTCAATCCCTGAGGTATACAACCTTACTTGACATTATCTATAAACTACAATATTGTATACTTGCAGTATAGAGATCCAAATATTTTTTGGCGAACAAAAATTCATTGGTTTGAATATTTGAATTTATAAGCTAAACAAGAGCGTGTATTTAGCTAAGAATTTTAAATTTTTCATCCCAACTCCCCTCTCAAATCCCCTATCCAAATGCAACCTAATATAATAAATGTAGAGTTTAAATTTTAGGGATACCATGGAATATCTTAACATGTCGGATTTTTTTACGAGGGCCCTACTTTCACCTGGCAGCGCCTTTGTGTGAGTCCTTACACCCAAAAAGCACGTCTTGGCCGTGCGATGTAACCAACTTTGGCGCATGATATTCCTTTGGAGTCGTGTTAATAATTGTCCATCTTTCTTCTCCGCCCACACACTCATCCCAAATTCGGAATCGTGATCCTCATTTACTCATAAATAGACACAGGGTATTTTTCCAATTTGAAGCCCTTTGGATAAGGGCTGATGAATGTGAGCATTTCCAACGTCCAGCACCCCCAGGTACTCATATATTTTTCGGTGGAGCCATCTCCTTGTCCAAGAACTGTGCAGATATTAGTGTTTTCATCCAAGGTCCCATTGGCAACTTTATCAGATGCATTTCCAAGAAGTTTGTTGGTATTTTACAACCAGATGTCATGGAAGCTCTAGCCATCCGAGAGGCTGCCCTCCTCACCACATCCATGTCACTTCCACACACCTCTTTTTTGGGTGATTCGGTCTTGATCATAGCTACTGTTAGGAAAGATTCAGACTGGCAATAGTTAAACGATACTATACTCCAGGACATCTTTGCTCTGCTGGATGATTTCTCTTTTAATGGCTTTTTTTTTTTCTGGATTCCTAGATCAGAGAATACATTAGCTCACGAGTTTGCTCATTTAGCTAAAAATTCGTATTGTACATCAAACTCGTAGGAGCTACCCCCAGACATTTTGTCTTAATCGATGCTGGACCTTTCCAGTAATTATATATAATTTATTTTTTTCTCTTTAAAAATAACTAACAAATATTCAAAACTTTAGTAGTAATTTGTACATTTCTTTTGTTACTATGTCGATGTTTTGACATAAATACAATTGATTTTAGACTTCAATTAATTTCTGTGCCCCAAAAAATGATTCAACTATAAGTCGACCTGTTGCCAAGTCAGAAAGAAAAAAAAGAATGAATGTTATCAACTTTCTTAAAAAAAAAGAGAGAAATGCATCAGAAAGAAGTTTCTGGGGGAAGAAATGTTTGATATGATGTGTTAGGAAATGTGTGTATTAGTAGCTAGAGAAATGCATCAAGAAGTTTAATGTATGTTTGGATAGTGATTGGGGGATGGAGTTGAGAAGAAAATGTGATTGGAGAGTTAAACAAACATATCCTAAGCTATCAAGCAATTCTCACGGGTGTAATGTTTGGATACGTGTTATTCAATACAATTTTTTTTCTTTTCTAAATTAGTAATTATGGAAAATAATATTAAGAATTATGTTTCCCCTCTGTAGCAGCTTATAAAAATATGAAAATTTTCACAAATTTTAATTCAGAATTCTTATAGATGTAAACTCCTTTTTGTCTTGTTGCTTGAACTTTTAAATGTTAAGTAAATATAAAAAAAGAAGAAAAAGAAAAAAGAAATGCATGTCTCGATTAAAGTAAATAAATAATTTTGGCTGGACAAGAGCATCAATGTAACAGTGGCAGGCAACAAAAACATTGTCTCATGCAAATGACGTTTGGTGATGGGTTGGTTCAAACTGGGCCCTAATTGCCCAATTCAATTTCGTCCCACTACATTATTAAGCCTGTCGAAATATAGAGCAAATACAACCTAAGCATTAGCATCTTTCTAGAATTTTTCCCAAATTTCCTTTTTTTTTTTTCCAAAAAGGTTTTCTTATCACTTGACAATTAGTGGCAATCATGCGCTGTATTTAAAATGTGATTTCTAATAAATATATATGCATGTGTGAGGGAAAGAAAAAATAAATAAATTTTCTGTTGTTTTCACAATTGACAAATTTATTAAATAGTGGCATACAGTTATATGGTGTGTGCTGGACTTTTGATTTGCCGGAGTGGTATTCATTAACTTATATAATATTATATATATATAGGATTTGGTTCAAATGAAACCATATCCAGAAGAGACAGGATTGACTAATCCTATCCATTAATTTTTTTAAACGGTTGTGATTTGCCTGCCCTTTTGGAATTCTTTGACTTTTTGAAACTATTATTTATAGGGTGAGATATTATAACTGCCGGATTTAATGGCGTTATTTCAGGAGGCAACTTTTTCTTCAATTTTTTTCTTTTTTCTTTTTGGAATCCGACACAGTTAGAGTTCTTTTGATACTTAGATAGCTCTTAGATATTGCATATTTAGTTTTTTTTGTTGCACTGTTTATGACAATATGATATAGTTGAGTATAATGTACTACATATTTAGTTTTTACATGCTGCATATATAGTTTCTAGATAATGCATAGTTAGATGATTTTTGCTGCATATTTTATGATATTTTGCATAGTTGAGTATATATACTGCATATTTATTTAACATTACATAGATAGCTTCTAGATAATGTATAGTTAGTTGATGTTTGTTGCATAGTTTTATGACACATTTGCATAGTTGTGTATAATATATTGGGCTTATTTAGTTATTTTACACTACAGAGGTAGCTTTTAGACAATGTATAGTTAGTTGATTTTTGTTGCATAGTTTTCAAAGATGTAACATCCTATAGTTATATGCATCGTTTCATAAGTATTTATGCATCTTATTCTTAATGACTAAGTTCGAATTCTCCATTTGTGTCTACACCATCGATGTTGCTGGATGGAGTGTTTTCTGCAACTGATGATTGTTCATCGACAAGAATCGAACTCATCGTATTGATTTTCGTTGTTTCTCTAGTTCCTCTATGTTGTCCATGGGTGTTGCTTGCGGAATTGTTGGTGTTTTTTCATTTAGAACTGAAGTCATCTTCTACATTGCTTCGTGACGATTTCCAGTTTCTTTATATTTTTGCAGCAATTTTTTCAGTTTTCTCTGTTATTTGGATGAAACGTCAATGGCAGCGGTAGGGAAAATTATGATCGATTATGAGATAAGGAAGGAGGCTGATTTTTGGTAGGAGAATTATGTTTTGATCTTGTTTTCTCTCTCTATAACAGCCTCCCATAATCACGTTAACAAGTAGTTTAGAAGAGACTTACAAAATTAGATTAATATCAATAGTCAACAATAATCCCTCAAAAAAAAAAAAAATATATAGTCAACAATAGTATTTGAACTTACATGACAAAAGTTGGTATTTGGTTGAGGTCTCATTCGCTGGTTGTAGTGTATGTTTGGGTAATCATATGAAATGAACTTTTAGATATAGTAATCCATTTAGGGGGAAAAAACGTGTTTGATGGTTATTTTTATTGAATAAGTCACTTCTTGAAAAGTTTCTCCAAAAGTCCATTATAGAGTAGTGTTGATTTATAACTTTTGAATCTCATTCACTGAAGTTCTCTTAGATGAGCATTAAAATGCATTTCCACTAAACACTTATATAATTAACAATTACTTATAAGTATTTTTCTAAAATGTCCATATTGAAAAGTCCATTTCATAGATGGAATTTTATTTCAAAAGTGCTCACTTAACCATGCACACAATAATTTAGTAATAGATTTATTATATCAATTAATTTTTAATTATGAGTAGTAATTTTTTGTTTTCTTTTCTTTTTTTAAATTAAATTAGGGGAATTATCGACAACTAAGAGCTCCGCCTTTTTTCGGAAAAATACAACAATATTGTACGGAATAAGGAATTAAATGGCTGTACATTCAGGTTAGAGATTTCGGTCACATAAGCTTTAACTTTCAAATTTAGAGCTAAACAAAACTTAATTAATTCTCATGATCATTTAGCATGTTCTTAATGTGTGAATGAGGATTGAACAGTGCAAGGAATATAAGCTTGAGTTCTCAAAGCTGAGGAATTACAAATATGGGGTTTTGATTGAGTTTTTTTTTTTTTTTTTGAAGAAAGGTTTTGATTGAGTTGAATCCATACCAGTTATATTTGTGATTTGTCTCTCACCCTTTACTTATTGTGAGCATACTTATTTTATGGAATTTAATATTGAGTCCTCAAGGCTGAGGAATTTACAAATTTATAACGAAATATTTATTCTCTCTGTAAAAGAAATAATGGGTCTCGATAAGTCTAATTTTTAAAAATCTCAATCTTATTTTATGGTTAATGATGACGCCCGAGCCGAGCTGGAAGAAATTAATCCACGTCATCAGTCCAACACACGTACGAGTAGGAGACCTGCGGGTGACGTCAAGAATTGTGCGCGGCGACACGTCACGAATTAGGCTCGCCCGCTATTAACGAGCCCAACCGCAACACGGCTGCCGAGCCCCGAGCCCCGAGCCCAAATTTCGACGGGAAACGCATACGCGACAGACCCATAAAAATAATCACACGCCCATGCTTAACGCTTTATTGGTATCAGAAACTGTCACATGTCAGAAAGTTATAAAGAGAAGTCGACAAGTGGCGAGTTTTGACTGACATGCACAGTTAGAGAGGGACATGTGTCTTTCTTTATTTATTTTACTAATTAATGAATAGTTAGTGCAAAGATGACTATTGTAAACCCACTGACTCAAGGGGTATAAAAAGTCTGATAGAGTGAGATTGAGGGGTGACGGGAAAAAGAGAGAGAAAAAGAAAAAGAGTAAGATTGTAATAAAGACCGACCCCAATAATTCGGCTCGGCATTATGCAAAAAAGGCAGAATTAGCCAGAAATAAACACACGTTACGCACGTTTACATTTCTATGTGTTAAATCTTTTACATATTTTTGCTTGTTGACCAAAACGCACGTCAACAAATTGACGCTAGAAGGAGGGCCCGTATTGGTCCAGTCAGAATTCCAAGCAAAAGCAAGTTAAGTGAAAACCAGGTAAAGTTTAACGTTTAACCTTTTCATAATGAGACAAAATGAGTCAACAATCGAGAAATGCTCGTTTGATCAAGAGCAACATTTGAACAACCAAACTGGCCAGACTACTAATGGCCAAAATATGCTCCAAACAGAGGCAGGGAGCACTACTTTATTTCCTTTCGCTCAGCTAATTGCCAACCCAACCTTTGTACAGCAAATGAACCAACTCATATCACAAACTCTCGCTACCACAAATTCTCAAGCACCTCCTCCACTGCCTTGCAAATACTAACCCACTCAACCCACAACTAAATGTTAATATTAATCCTCAAATTCCCGGGCTTCCTCATGACGAAGCCGAAGAAGCTAGTTCATGTAATGAACAACGTGTCCGTCGTGACAGAAGGCGACCGCGAGAAAATGAGGAAGGACAAAGTCGTGTTGCAGAGTCACTACCGGAGCCAACACGACATCGCCATGCCCACTCAGTGTTCGCCGGACGACTGGGAGTTGATCTTTTTCGCCCAGCTCGATCGATAAGTTCCCGGCTCGGAGTTTAGGATGAGCGGGAGCGGCTTAGGGTCAATCGGATCAAGGCCCTAGCTTTATACGGCGAGAACGAGATGTAGAAATACACCGCCTGCGTCGTCGTTTGAATGAATTGGAAGGCGGTCCGGAAGGCGAACAGTCTCGAAGACCGCCTCAAGCGATGAACCAACCAGCTGTTATGTCGCCATTTTCCTCTGGAATCCTGGCGAACCCATTACCGCCAAAGTTGAAAATCCCCCAGGTCGGTCTCTACAATGGGGAAACCGACCCGACCACTCACGTCCACAAGTACCTAGCATGGATGGAACTGCATGCGATCTAGTGATGCCATCCTCTGCCAGGCCTTCCCACTAACTCAGGCGACCGAGCCCACCGTTGGTTTAGGACCCGCCACGGGGATCCATTCGGGCATGGGGGATCCGCCGGCCTCGCCTTTACGACGCATTTCTTGACGCGTCCAAAGTCCGAGCCGCACCTAAGGACTCCTCGTGAACATCAAACAAGGGAAGGATGAGCCCTGAAAAGCTATATTTCTCGGTTCAACAAGCAAGTTTGAGAGATGGAACCGATGTCGGATGACGCCATTTTGATCGCAGCCTACGATGATCGGATCGCCCGAGACATGGTTTAACTACTCCATCCATGAATCGGGGGCGACCTCGTACCAAGAATTTCTGGTCCGCGCGGAACGCCATATTTGCACGGAAGAAGCCATGGCAAGTAACCGCCCCGAGCACCGGCCAGGGGGCGTGAGAAAGGACGGAAGGAAAGAACGGTTGGGGGGGTCGGGATTTAGACCATTCTCGGAAAACCCGACCAGGGTTTAGGGCTCGCCAGAAGCGCGAGCCGAAGTTGCCGCATGACCGAGGAGTACTTTGACCCACACTCCATCGGCCCATATGGAATGAAGTACATGGTCTACATTTGTTACCTCCGCTCGGGCTTTGAAGATCGAGCCGATAAAATTAGATTCACATCGATATTGTGCCTATCATAAATCCATAGGTCACGATACCGATGAGTGCCGACATCTTAAAAGATGCGTTCATGAACTACCGCCCCCCGGCGCTAGCTCAAGGTGTCAACTGAGCGCGAACCAATCCAGCCTCTCTCCGCCACCCCCCGAAAACCGGGGAGGAGATCCTCATGATGTCGAGTGTCAATCGAATCAATACTAACACAGCCGAGGATAGCCGCTCCAACAAAAAGGAAAGCGATGTTAGACAGTAACCAACGCATTTAAAGACAAGTTCGGGTGGTGGAAATCAAGAAAGGCCAACCCACCGCCACTTTGTGTTCTTGGATGCGGATGCCGACCAGGTGGTCCATCCTCATTCTCGACCCCCTGGTCATTATCGCACCGATTTTGGGTATTCCGGTCCACGCATTTTGATCGACTCGGAAGCTATTCCTCGTCATTTATGTCCTAGCCAAGATTGAACGTGGACGATAGCTATATCCCGTCCATGCAACGATAGCATTCTCGGTGTTTGGAGGAGGAAGGATAGTCCCACTCGGGAAGTTGATTTGCCCATCCAAATGGGACAAGGGGTGCATAAACGGACCGTCATGACAACATTCAAAATAATCAATGCCGATTCGAGTACAATGCTATCATTGGGAGGCCATTGCTTTATCATATAAAAGCAGTCGTTTCAATATATCATTTTTGTATAAAATTCCCAACATCTGATGGCGAGGCTGTACATAAAGGGAATCAAAGGGAGTCACGAGAATGCTCTCTCAAACTCCGATCGGTAGAGATTAACGTGGCGGAACGAGGACAAACCAGTGGAACCACACAAGGCGATCCCCTGCCCAAGGAGGAGTCCGAGCGGAAAGTGGTGATCGTTCAGGAGGATAACCCGGTCGTCGACCTGGGAAGGAGCCGATGATGGAAGAAGAAGCGAGCGGCAATCGAAGAACGAGCCGCCATCGAAGATGAATTGCCCCTACGGATCAAAGAGGGCGAGCAAGAAAAGAAAACGGCGGAACCAAAGAGAACAAGGTTGATACAATCAACGTTGGAAGGCCAAGCGAGGGGCGCCAATTGCGTATTGGTCATGATCTCCCAGAACCATATCGTACCGAGCTGATTGAGTTTTTGGAAAATAATCTTGACGTCTTCGCATGGACTCATGCAGACATGCCCGAAATTGACCCTAAGTATGCATGCCACCGCCTCAATATTGATCTAACGTTCCGCCCAGTTATCCAGAAAAGGCGTAAGCTCGACCCTGACAGACAAGCAACACTCGAGGCCGAGGTTAACAAGTTGATAGACAATCAATTCATCCAGGAAGCCCTCTATCCCCGATGGGTTGCAAATCTTGTTTTAGTAAAGAAGAGCAATGGCCAGTGGCGCCTGTGCGTGGATTTTACCGACCTGAATAAGGCATGCCCTAAGGACAATTATCCATTGCCAAATATTGATTATATGGTGGATGCCACAAAGAGACACGAATCGATGAGCTTCATGGATGCATACCGGGTTACAATCAAATACGAATGCACCTTAAGACGAAGAAAATACATCATTCTTCTCTCGCCGTGGAATTTATGTTACAAGATGATGCCTTCGGGTTGAAGAATCTTTGGTGCGACTACCAAAGGTTAGTAAATAAGATGTTTGAAAAAATGATAGGTCAAACTATGGAAGTCTATGTAGATGACATGTTGGTAAAATCATTGTACATATCCGATCATCTGAACGATCTCAATAAAATGTTCGCTGTTTTGAGAGAGTACAAGATGATGTTAAACCCGAAAAAGTGTACGTTTGGGGTTGGCTCGGTAAATTTCTAGGGTATATGGTCAGCCAAAGGGGAATCGAAGCCAACCCAGACAAAATAAAAGCCATAATTGATTTAGAACCCCCGAACTCTATGAAAAGGGTACAAAGCCTAACAGGCCGATTGGCCGCTCTTAACCGATTTGTTTCACGATCCACGGACAAGTGCAAACCTTTCTTTGAAATTATAAAAAAGAGTAAAAATTTTGAGTGGATCGAGCGAGCACAGATCGCTTTGAATCCTCAAACAAAGACCTTTCTTCAATTCCTATATTGCAAAAACCTACGAGGAGGAGGACTTGTATTTGTACCTAGCGGTATCCGAATACACTATCACTCGGTGTTAATCGGGTTAGATGGTTCTATTCAACATCCGGTCTATTACACCAAGCGTTACATGACACCGAGCTCGCTATCCACCAATGGAAAAATGGCTTATTCGCTAGTCATCACTGCGCGCGGAAACTCCGTCCATATTTTTTAGAGCACAAGGTTATAGTCTTGACGAACTACCCACTTAAGCAAGTACTACACCGACCCGATACTTGGTCGGATGATCAAATGGGCCGTCGAACTCGGTCGGTTTGATATTATATACGAACCACGCATCGCAATAAAAGGGCCAGGCTTTAGCCGACTTTGTGGCCGAATTCACACCTTCCATACGATTGGAAGTTATGGAAGACCAAGAATGGAAATTGTTCGTCGACGACTCTTCCACCGCAGTGGTCGACGGGGCGGAATCGTGATAATTGATCCAAATGAAAAGTGCTACTGCTCGGCCTTACGATTTCAGTTCCCGCAACGAACAATGAAGCCGAATACGAGGCACTTTTGGCGTGCTTAGAGATGGCGGCTTCCATGGGCCTAAAACAACTATTGGTACACAAAGTGATTCTCACCTGGTCGCTCATCAAATCAACAGTAGTACGAAGCAAAAAAGAGTAAAAAATTGCACAATATTTGGACTTGGTTAAGAAGAGATTATCACACTTTAAGACAAAAAGTCTTACATGTGCCCCGAGCCGAGAACATGCGGCAGATGCCTTAGCTCGGCTCGGCTCGGCCCAGGGACGGATGCCATCGCGGATGTCACTATCACACAACCGCCCGCCCGTCACTCGGCACAAAGAAGATATATACAATGAAACCGCCGAATGCACTGGATGACCCCAATCGTTCAGTATTTAGAGAAGGGAGTTCAACCTGAAAACAAAGCCGAAGCCAGAACACTACGAACCCAAGCGGCTCGGTTTACACTAGTAGATGGCATCCTATACAAACGAGGATACTCTGTCCCACTCCTACGATGACTTTCCGAGATAGATGCAGATTATGCACTTCGAGAGGTTCATGAGGGAATATGCGGAAACCACGCTGGGGGCCAGACGTTGGCCTATAAATTAATACGACTAGGATACTATTGGCCATCCCTAAGAAAGGACGCAACCGACCTCGTCAAAAGATGCGAGAGATGCCAAAGGTTTGCGCCGCAGGTTAGATATCATCCTGAGCAACTTACCTCCGTATTTAGCCCATGGCCGTTTGCCAAATGGGGAATGGACCTCATCGGACCACTCCCCACTGGCAAAGGGGGCGTTAAATATGCCATGGTGGCGGTGGATTATTTCACAAAATGGGCCGAGGCGGAGCCTTTGGCAAAAATAGATGAGGAAAAGATTGTGAGCTTTGTATGGAAATCCATTATCAGAGATTCGGATACCACATTCGATTGTTACAGGACATAATGGGAAACAATTCGATAAAGGTTTCAAATTTTTGTGAAGGTTTCCGATAAAAACTATTTCTCAACTCCATACCATCCCCGAATCGAACGGACAAGTTGAGGCCGTTAATAAAATACTCAAGTATACCTTGAAGGCGAGATTAGAGGAGTCTAAGGGTAATTGGCCGGGAGGAACTACCCGGTGTACTATGGTCATACGTAACACGATCGAGCGCCACTGGAGAAACACCTTTTCTTTAGCTTATGGAGCCGAGGCGGTGATTCCTGTTGAGATTGGAGCCCTACCTTCGAATTGCAAATTTTTCTCAAGACCGCAATGAGGCCGCGCTCGAGCCGAGCTAGACTCGCTTTCGAAGAAAGAAGGTGCAAGATCTTAGATGAAAAACAGCAGTGTATAAACAAAGGAGTGAAAGGTACTACAATTCGAAAGTAAAGGAAAGAAAATTTGGTCGGCGATCTTGTGTTGAAAAAGATAACGGGCGTTCAGCCCACCATTGAAGCCAACCTGGGAGGGCCCATTTCGGTCACCACGCCTTATCCGGTGGGGCGTGCCTAGAATATTTGAGTGGAGAAAAATTTATGCATCCATGGAATGTAGCATACCTGAAACGGTATTATCAATAAAGATCTCGGTTTATGATCCAGATAGGATTCCAAGGAATTATCCTTTCATCTGATATTTTGTGAGCTCTCTAAAGGGAAACGAAGTTTTTACTCACCTCGGCTATGTGCCGAGGACAGAAAATCGCTCGGCTTAAGCCGAGGCCGAAATATCATCTCAGGTACGTCCTTTGCACGACGAAAAAAGGGCAACGCGCCCACAAGGCGGATCTATCCTTACAAAATAAAGACTTGGTTACGCACCGAGCACAAGATAAAGACTCGGTTACGCGCCGAGCACAAATCAAAGACTTGGTTACGCACCGAGCACAAATCAAAGACTTGGTTACGCGCCGAGCACAAAATCAAAGACTTGGTTACGCGCCGAGCACAAATCAAAGACTTGGTTACGCACCGAGCACAAAACAAAGACTTGGTTACGCACCGAGCACAAATCAAAGACTCGGTTACGTGCCGAGCACAAATCAAAGACTTGGTTACGCATCGAGCACAAAATAAAGACTTGGTTACGCACCGAGCACAAAATAAAGACTCGGTTACGCGCCGAGCACAAATCAAAGACTTGGTTACGCACCGAGCACAAATCAAAGACTTGGTTACGCATCGAGCACAAAATAAAGACTTGGTTACGCACCGAGCACAAAATAAAGACTCGGTTACGCGCCGAGCACAAATCAAAGACTTGGTTACGCACCGAGCACAAATCAAAGACTTGGTTACGCACCAAGCACAAAATCAAAGACTTGGTTACGCGCCGAGCACAAATCAAAGACTTGGTTACGCACCGAGCACAAAACAAAGACTTGGTTACGCACCGAGCACAAATCAAAGGCTTGGTTACGCACCAAGCGCAAATCAAAGACTCGATGTACACACCGGGCGCAAAATGAAGACTTGGTTTATACACCAAGTACCAAAAACAAAATTAAGATCAGGTTCATATACCGAGTACGAGAATCAATTATAGCAAGTAAAGCCCCTTATTCAGAAGCACTGGGAACCGAGCCCCGTACTTGGGAATATAAAAGGAAAAAGAAGACAGGCAACAATCTTACAAAAAGGAAAAGAGCCAAGCATATGCAAAAAGCTTGAAACACATACACAGGTGAGGAAAATAACAGTTTATTTCTACTTCAAAAGTATTTACATAAGGAAGGCCGGAGCCCATTACATCTTAAGGCACGAAGCCAAGTTACCTACCTACGAGTACATATGAAAGCATGTAAATAAAAAGAGGCAAACATCAAGACTGAGCAGGGGGCGGAATTTCAACGGCACCGCTGGAGGCGACTTCTTCCACGTCCGGAGGAGGAGAGCCCTGAGCATTAGGAGCCTCGGCAAAGTTCGGCCGAAGAGCATCGAGATCAGCCTCCAGGAGGGCCAGATCTTCCTCAAGCTGAGCAACAGTACGCCCGCCCTTAACCAAATCGAGAATTTCTCTGAGGCTGGTCGCGTGGCCGCAGGTTAACATAAATGCATACTCCTCAGAGTCCTTGTAAGCTTCAACGGCCTGTGTGCGAGCTTCCTCAATTTGCCGACGAGTAGCCTCTTCGGCCTCTCTGCGCACATCGGCTAGACGCCTCTCCCTGAGCCCAAATTTCGACGGGAAACGCATGCGCGACAGACCCATAAAAATAATCACACGCCCATGCTTAACGCTTTATTGGTATCAGAAACTGCCACATGTCAGAACGTTATAAAGAGAAGTCGACAAGTGGCGAGTTTTGACTGACATGCACAGTTAGAGAGGGACATGTGTCTTTCTTTAATTATTTTACTAATTAATGAATAGTTAGTGCAAAGATGACTATTGTAAACCCACTGACTCAAGGGGTATAAAAAGTCTGATAGAGTGAGATTAAGGGTGACGGGAAAAAGAGAGAGAAAAAGAAAAAGAGTAAGATTGTAATAAAGACCGACCCCAATAATTCGGCTCGGCATTATGCAAAAAAGGCAGAATTAGCCAGAAATAAACACACGTTACGCACGTTTACATTTCCACGTGTTAAATCTTTTACATATTTTTGCTTGTTGACCAAAACGCACGTCAACAGTTAATATTTGTTCTTATAGTTTTTTTGTGATTCTTTTATATATGTCAAAACATTCATTGATATATAAGGAATATATATATATATATAGAATATATATATATATATATATATATATATAGGGGGAGGATCAAGTGAGACCATGTCTCTAGGTGAGACACAATGGACTAATCTCAACCATCCCCCACTATTAATCAATGGGTATGATTTAATGGATAAAAAATATATTAAAATATTAATTTAATCAATATAAGGGTAGTAGGGTAAAATAACATAACAAGTTAGTTACAAAAATGGAATCAAATCTATTTCTCTCTCATACATCTCCTTTTCCCCAATCTCACGTCTCTCTTTCTCTCTCTCTCTCTCTCATTCCTCCATTAACGCAAATAAAGAAAACTGTGAAGAACTCGAAAATTACAGAGAAAAACACGAAAAATCGGTGCAATATTACAGATAAATAACGAACAGTGAGTTCGAAAACTAAATATGCAACAAAACTCAACTAAATATGCATTATCTGAAAACTATCTATGCAGCGTAAAAAAACTAATATGTAGTATAGTATAACCAACTATGCAAGATGTCATACCACCAGCTATGTGGCCTAGTGGTATCACTCCCTCCAATGTGTGGGAGGTCAGAGGTTCAATCCTCAGTGAAGTGTGTGTGCGTAACTCAAAAAAAAAATTAAAAAAAAAAAAAAACTATGCAAGATGTCATGAATTATGCAACAAAATCAACTAACTATGTATTATCTAGAAACTATCTATGCATTGTGGAATAACTAAATATGCAGTACATTATGTAACATCTCATTTTTATAATTTCCAAAAGCAACATCTCATTTTCATAACTAAATATACATTATATTGAACCTATTTATGCAATGTAGTATAACTACATATGCAGTACGTTATATTCAGTTATGTCTTGTTTTCATAAAACAGTGCAACAAAATAACTAAATATGCATTATTTGATGTCTAATTATGCAGTAGAAGAACCCTAACTATGCTGTAAAATAAAAATATTTGGAAAGAAAACATGTTTCTTAAATTCCGCCACAAAATCCGGCAGTGTCTATTTCAACCCTTAAAATCCGCTGGGACGACTAATTTGAACCATAAAATCCGCTGGGACCACTAATTTGAATTACGAAATTACAATCTTACCCTTAAAATCAGCAAAAATTAGGAAATAATTAAAAAAACTGAATTAATCACATCCCTTCATTTTTTAAGATCAATGGGTAAGATGAGTCCACACTTTGTCTCACGTAGGGAGGGTGGTCTCATTTGAACCAAATCCTATATATATATATATATATATATATATATATATATATAGGGGTTGGTTTACGGTGAGACCATTTCCTCTGATGAGACCGTATGAGGACCGATCCGAACTTATAATAAATCAATAGATGATTGAGATTAAAACATTAAAAATAATAGAATTATTTGAATAGTAACATACCAAGGGTAAAATCGCAAAAACTATATTAATAAATAAGGTAATTGGCGTGTAATATGCTATAAATTAGGGAGTGATTATTTCACCATAATTTCTTCCTTAAAAATGGTCTAATATCTATCCTTATCCATAAATCACGTTCTAATCAATGTGTGTAGTTTCCATTAATTTTTTTTAGAATTTTTTTTTTCATTAATTCTATATTAGTTTGCTTATAAAATAAATGACAGGAGCTTTATAAATAACACTATAATGGGTATTGTTTAATATGGTATTTTGCATAAAAAGAGTGTATACAATGTAATATTGTTTTTTTATTATCATCAAAATTCCGCTGGTTTGTTTGTTTGTTTAACTAATTATGCGTCTGTTCGTAGGTATATATGCATCAAAAATTGGTTAGATTAGTGTGTTGTATATATAGCTTATTTTCATGTTCGAAATTTTATTGGTTAAATTAGTGTGTTTTTTTAATCGATCATGAGTCTCTCAATCAATATATATGCAAAATTCTGCATCTATTTATACGTTAAAATTGTACAGAAGTTTGTAATATGCATCACTAATTTAACTTATGCATCAACAATTACCTATTTATGCATCACTAATTTAACTTATTACATAGCCAAAAATCTGACTCACTAATTTAACTTATGCATCAACAATTACCTATTTATGCAACGACAATTACCTATTTATGCATCACTAATTTGACTTATTACATAGCCAAAAAATATGCATCATTAATTTAACTTATGCAGCAACAATTACATATTTGTGCAGAAATGACCATTATATAAGCAGATAGAAAAAAACAGCGTCATTCAATACTAAATAAGTGCCTTTCAAAATTATATTATATAAAAAATGGTCAATGCCAGACATCAACTAGTTGTATTGCATCAGTACCAAAACCAACCAACAAAATAAAAAATATCAACCGATTCAACTTTAACGAAAAAAAAGGAATTTAGTCCAACAAATTCAAGTTCCAAATCCAAAAAACATAAAATCCTAACTACACAATATTCTTCCCAGTCAGAAACCTCCTTGCTTCTTCCAAGTTCTTCCAAGTTTTTCCCTCCGCAGTCAATTTTATTAATAGTATCCCTCCATTGCAAAGCCAACCTAACAGGTCTATGCTTTTGGATAACTCAACCATTTGATCACATTCCTTTGAAGTCAAAAATTGCGAAAAAAAATTGGATCTGTAAATCACCATAAAGTAAAGAAAACCAAAAATTAAAAAAACCTTCTTCAACGTCATATTATATATAAATATGAATGAAATTTCTATGTATAAATGAATTAGATGTAAATATGCTACAAATTACATGTAAATATGCTACAAATTACATGTAAAAAATTGCTACTTAAATTAGACTAAAATATGCTATATGACTACAAAAAAATACATTAAAAAAATAATGCCCCCGCCACTTTTCATTCAACTTATGCAATATATAAATATAAAAATCCTATATTTAACACTAAAATAAACATCATTAGACAATCATATAAGCATAAGGGAAAACTTCCCATATCAACTGCCCAAAACAATCCGAGCAATATAATGATGATATTAGATTTAAGCATGAAAATCAATTTCCAAAAAATCTCGGGCACTCAAAGAGCATAAAATCTCTCTCTACCGAAAATAAAGGATGTTAATATCTATCCATAATTAACCACTAGGCGTGTACAAGTGTATTTACCAACATAACCTTTTGACAATTTTTTAACATTAAATATACCTTAAAAAATGGATTAATCTGCACCCTTCAAAAAATAGAATAGACGTACCAGATCAATCCCTACGGTCTCACCCCAGCATATAGGTCTCATTTGAACCAATACCTATATGCTGGGGTGAGACCATAGGAATTGATCTGGTACGTCTATTCTATTTTTGAAGGGTGTAGATTAATCCATTTTTTAAGGTATATTTAATGTTAAAAAATTGTCAAAAGGTTATGTTGGTAAATACACTTGTACACGCCAAGTGGTTAATTATGGATAGATATTAACATCCTTTATTTTCGATAGAGAGAGATTGTATGCCTTTTGAGTGCCCGAGATTTTTTGGAAATTGATTTTCATGCTTAAATCTAATATCATAATTATAACTCATCTAACTTCTCATTGGCAAAGAAAGAGGAAAAGGCATACTGGCATAGCAAGAATCAGACGCAAGAAATGACTTCCTGGTGGTTTCTTAGAAGCAGAGAAAAATCTCGAAAGTCTTGGACACGACAAACACGAAGATTGAAGGAAAATCTAGTAAGAATTTATGTGTTGAAGAAAAACATTAAAGAGGCAGACGAGAAGGTTGAAGAAAAATCTGGTAAGAACTTTTTTTGTAGTTTTCGATTTTATTTATAATCATTATTATTCATTTTTTTTTTTTTTTTTGATTTTTCTGCAACTTTTTGCATGTGATTTTTAATTGTTTCCGTTGCATACTTGGTAGTATAATATGAATTACCTGTTGCAAAGGTTAATAGATATTTTTTGTGGTTATTTGCTTTCTTGAATCTCGTTCGTGGAGAATTAAGATTGATTGTGGTATACTTATACCAATTTTTTGTGGTTATTTTCTATGGCTTTTATATTGAATGATACAATTTTTGTGGGTTTATTTTTTAATTTTTGAACCATTTTTTTGTTGTATTGAATTATGCATCAGTCTTTTAAAATTTATGCAACAATATTATCATATTTATATATGATTTTCGCAAGCATTGGTCCTCACAGTTGCTAAGAGAATCTTGAACTTGTTGATGTGCAACAAGTAATTTAGTGTATTCATACATATATGTATGCAAGATGATTTATCTATGTATGCAAGATAATTTAATTAAATATACATGCAAAGCAGTTGGGACTTTGATGTGCAGTTTGTTATTTGAGAGTAGTAGTTGGGGGCTTTATATAGGCTGCATGCATAGTTTAGTCTAATTTGTTGCATATTTATTATTATGAATATATGAATATGGTGTTTTCCCAGTATTTTAGGGGTGTTTGCTCGGATTTGTTTGGGCAGCTGATATGGGAAGTTTTCCCTTATGCTTATATGATTGTCTAATGATGTTTATTTTAGTGTTAAATATAGGATTTTTATATTTATATATTGCATAAGTTGAATGGAAAGTGGCGGGGGCATCATTTTTTTAATGTATTTTTTGGTAGTGATATAGTATATTTTAGTCTAATTTATAGCAATTTTTTACATGTTATTTGTAGCATATTTACATGTAATTTGTAGCATATTCACATCTAATTCATATATACATAGAAATTTCATGTTGCATATTTATATATAATATGATGCTGAAGAAGGTTTTTTTAATTTTTGGTTTTCTTTACTTTATGGTGATTTACAGATCCAATTTTTTTTTCGCAATTTTTGACTTCAAGGGGATGTGATCAAATAGTTGAGTTATCCAAAAGCATGGACCTGTTAGGTTGGCTTTGCAATGGAGGGATACTATTAATAAAATTGACTGCGGAGGGAAAAACTTGGAAGAACTTGGAAGAAACAAGGAGGTTTCTGACTGGGAAGAATATTGTGTAGTTACGATTTTATGTTTTTTGGATTTCGAACTTGAATTTGTTGGACTAAATTCCTTTTTTTTTTCGTTAAATTTGAATGGGTTGATATTTTTTATTTTGTTGGTTGGTTTTTGTACTGATGCAATACAACTAGTTGATGTTTGACATTGACCGTTTTTTTATATAATATAATTTTGAAAGGCACTTATTTAGTATTGAATGACGTTGGTTTTTTCTATCTGCTGCATAAGTTAAATTAATGATGTATATTTATTAGCTATGTAATAAGTCAAATTAGTGATGCATAAATAGGTAATTGTCGTTGCATAAATAGGTAATTGTTGATGCATAAGTTAAATTAGTGAGTCAGATTTTTGGCTATCTAATAAGTTAAATTAGTGATGCATATTACAAACTCCTGTACAATTTTAACGTATAAATAGATGCAAAATTTTGCATATATATATATATATATTGATTGAGAGATGCACGATCGATTAAAAACACACACTAATTTAACCAATAAAATTTCGAACATGAAAATAAGCTATATATACAACACACTAATCTAACCAATTTTTGATGCATATATACCTACGAACGGACGCATAATTAGTTAAACAAACAAATAAACCAGCGAAATTTTGATGATAATAAAAAAACAATATTACATTGTATACACTCTTTTTATGCAAAATACCATATTAAACAATACCCATTATAGTGTTATTGATAAAGCTCTTGGAATTAATTTTATAAGCAAACTAATATAGAATTAATAAAAACTTTTTTTTCTAAAAAAACAAATTAGTGGAAACTATACACATTGATTAGAACGTGATTTATGGATAAGGATAGATATTAGACCATTTTTTAAGGAAGAAATTATGGTGAAATAATCTCTCCCTATTTTATAGCATATTACATGCCAATTACCTTATTTATTAATATAGTTATTGCCGATTTTACCCTTGGTATGTTACTATTCAAATAATTCTATTATTTTTAATATTTTAATCTCAATCATCTATTGATTTATTATAAGCAGTCCCAGACGGTCCTCGCGGTCTCACCGCAGGAAATGGTCTCACCAGAACCAACCCCTATATATATATATATTCTCGACTATTCTATAAAACAAATTAATTCTAGCTCTTTATTAATTTGCTCCAATCATATTGTTATGGGCAAAAATGTCATTTCATTATTATCATTATAACATTAATTATACATTTATTTAATCTAATTAATTATCCATTAATTAGTGGGCTACAATTGAATAACCCAGCTCACGAGGTCCGAATCCGGGCCACATGTCGTTTTTTTCTACGCGGTCCACGAGGCCTGCTACCCAAGTATATAAAGGTCCCTCCATCTCATTTGTAAGGCAATTGACTTAATCTCTCATAATTCACATAATACACATTCAATATTCTCTGTATTATTTAATATATTCTCTCGTTCACCATGCTGATTGAGCATCAGAGGGACCTTTCTGTGACAACCACATGACCCGTTTAACGTTTGTTGTGTTGCAGACAAGTTCCCTTCACTGAAGATATCCAACTTTGGGAGAAAATGAATTTGACTTCATCTGATACCTTGACTTGGAGTGATCTGCTCTAAAAAACAACATCATTTTGGCGCCATATGTAGGTACAACCAAAAGATACGAAGATGCAGACCCAATCTCTAGCATGAAGAGCTGAATCTCAAGGAGCTGACCATGGAGCCAGGAACTAACAAGAGGAACAACCACTTAGAAGACGAGAGGCCAAACCTCATCCTCCTGGAGGAGTGCTGCCTCTGTCATGCACAACCAAGAGAGGGCACCACCCCCTCATCCTGGAGAGGGGCTCCGCCGCTGAAGAAGTTCGCTTAATCGGGGAAGCCCTTCAAGCCCTGCTCCATGAAGCTACCCGGAACGCTTTAAGATACTAGGCCGCGGCTGGAACTGCCAGAAGGTCTCCCAAGATCCGCCAGCTACCGAAGACCCCGACTTGGGATGTGAAGGAGAAAGAAATGAAAGACGCGACGAGAACCATGAAGAGTCGCCCATCGGTGAAGCAGGAGCTAGGAACAGAGCCTAGCATTCACAAGTTCATACTTACACACCAGCTGAAGAAGTTTCTCTAGATAAAGAATCCCTTCAAACTCTACTGAAGGAAGCTGCCCAGGGCAGCCTGCCGTAGCAGGTTGTGTTCGCCAAAAATATTTTGGTTCATACAACTGCAAGTGTACAGTGTAGTTTATAAAATAATGGCAAGCAAGGTCGTATTACTCAAGGATTTATATTTGAAACACTTAGGCTATAATTACATCGCATTCCAATTTTATTGAAGCCACCGAAAATCAAGTTTTAATAATAAAAATAAAAAAATTTAAAAAAGGAAAAATAAATAAATTTGCGAACCCCACAAGTATTTTCAACATCTATAGGAGCAACCTTAGGCACATAATCTAAACATGTTTCTTCAATATTAAATGCAAGTAAAGTTTTATAAACCAATTCATGCAATTCTATGGGTTCAATTCCTAAGTTAGTCTATTCCCCCTCCCGGGTGGCATATAAATAGTAGATTAATAACAAGTGTAGGTCTCCCGACTCGATACAATTATTATTAACTCCCAAAAGATCTATGAATTGAATGACTCCCCACAAACAGTTGTAGGTCTCCCAACTCGATACACCCGTTTATGTCTGAATTCGATTTCCGTCTTTGTTAGAACTCCAGTTCTGAATTTCGCACTAACAAATATGTCATGCAATTTATTCCCGACAAATAAAAGCAATTATAAATAAGCACTCGAATTCATAAAATAGAAAGCATGAATTAATTAAGAAAATAAATAATCATATTTAACATGAATCCAGAGTTTCGATTATGCCCTTAAGATCCGAAAGATATGCCAAACATTGATTACAAAGTCATAGACAAATTCGAATCAATATTATGACATCGTTTAAGCACAGACAAGAGTTCTTAGACATAGAAAGAAAAGCACCATGTGGTCTTGTCTTCAGCCCTTCTTCACACGGTTGTGTGAGCCCACACGGGCTGGCCGTGCGATGTGTGGCCCTTGCTCACACGCCCATGTGAGTTGGTTCCATCCCCTGTTTTGCTCAACTTCACATGGTTGTGTGGTTTCAAACCGGCGTTTCCGCACGGCCGTGTGACACCACACAGTCCGACCGTGTGAAGTGTTTTTGTCCATTTCTTTCGTTGTTTTGATCTTCTCTTCGCATACGTCAATCTTAGTCGGGCATTCCAACTGATATTTCTTCGTTTTAAGCTCCGTTTCCTGTAAGAATTACAAAATACGCAGTATCATGACCTTTTAAGGAAACCAAGTAAAATATACTCAATATGCATGAAAATGTACCAAATATATATCATTTTAAGCCCCAAAATGCACGTATATTTTACACACATCAAAATCCCCCAAACTTGAAGCATTGCTCATCCTCGAGCAAATTAAGAAAAATAATATAAGGGGTAAAAACGAACGAATACCCAAGAACACTATGAACATTTAAATATCATTTGACTCTATACTCAAGGAAACCATGTAATTCATCATCAAGAAGTCATCATTCATAAACTCGGCATAATTAATACTCTTTTAGGCACTTGTCATCGCGACTCATTAGTAAATAGTGTATCACTCTACTCTCAAAGTGTATGGGTAGTGATTACGCTCAAATTCAATTCAGTGAAAGTAGAACTACCATAGGCTTGCAAATCGTCTTAACATCTCTACCACTTTTGTGTGCACAACTTAAGAATCAAAAAGGACTTTTATTAGGTTGTAATGTAGGCTCTTTGGTAAGGGTAAGGAAATTTCGATTAAGTGACTTGACTTTAGCAAATAGAATTTAAGCATACAGACTTGCAATTCACCAACCCAATTTCATATAATACTTATTTTTTGTTTCAATTCCACCCTTATTTCTCCTTTTTCATACTTAGGCCTTTTTGCCTTTTTTTCTTTTTTCTAGCCTTTAAGCTTTCATAATTTTTTTCTTTTTGCTTTGCTCGATTTTCTCTATATCATTTTCAGAAATTTTCTTTCTTTCTCGAGCTTCATGTATTTTTTTTCTTTTACCCAGATACTACTCCTCCCTATTTCTTTTGCCAACTCCCTCTCTTTTTTAATAAAATTTCCACCACATCTCCCCCAAACTTGTTCATTTGCAATAAGCCCAAAAAATTTCAGGGACAAAATCATGTTTTCAATTTTAAAGATCAATGTGGCTCAGAATAAAAGTTTTGGCTCAAAATTGGCTAACTAGGGAATCATGAGTTCATAGATAGACTTTTTAGGCTAAGTAGGCTAAAGATGGCCTTAAATCATTTTCAAAAATTGCACACACACATGGCTTCAATAAAGATACCAGAGCAAGTTCTAGAGTTCTATCAATCATGAATGACACACTCAAGAAAAAATAAGTCCGCATAATATAAAGCGAGTTTAAGGCACAAAAGCTCATAGCTTATTTTTCGCAACATGCTCAAATACCCAATTATCTTAACTAATGCCAAGCAAATAAATAACATCTTCCCAATAATTTATCACATTATTCCCATAAGTATGTTATGTCATTCTATAAAATGCTCATAGTAAAATCATACGGGAGCTGGAAATTTAAAAATTAACTAGAATCACACAAAAGCAATTAAACATGCTAAAACGGTAAACGTTCTAAAACAAAATAAATTAAATATCGAAAAAAATAAACTAAAAATAGATTTTTTTTTTCGAAAATATTAATACAAAGTGCTCTACATGCAGTCCTAAATGCAAATGCAAAATGCAATAAAGTACTAAATTACATATTCTTGACAATCCCCTAAACTTAAAATATGCTTCGTCCTGAACATATGAGGAAACTATCAAAAGAAAGAGGAATGCATAATAAGTACTTACATGGATCGTTTACATCAAGAAGATGGTCGAAATTTCTTGTGGAGTTTCTGGCCCATAGTAGTGTTTAATTCTTTGCCCATTTACGATGAAAGTTCGACCATTCTTTGCTAGTAATTCAATGGATCCTCCGGGTGATAGCACCTTTTTGATTACAAAAGGACCAGACCACCTTGATTTAAGCTTACCCGGGAATAATCTCAATCTCAAGTTGTATAGCAGTACTACTTGCCCGGGCAGGAATTCTCGTCTTAGAATCTTTTTGTCATGCCATCTCTTTGTGCGATCTTTGTAGATTTGGGTATTTTCATATATATTTTGACGGAATTCTTCTAGTTCTCTTATCTGCAATTTTCTCTTTTTGCCTACAAGCAGTCATTTCGAAGTTAAGCTTTTTCACTGCCCAAAATGCTTTATGTTCTAATTCCACCGGAAGGTGGCATGAGTTCCCAAAAACTAATCAATACGGGGACATATCCAGAGGTATTTTGTATGATGTACGATAAGCCCATAAAGCATCATTGAGCTTTAAAGCCCAATCTTTTCGATTTATGCTAATCGTTTTTTCTAAGATCTGCTTAATTTCCTTATTGGATACCTCAGCTACCCTATTTGACTGTGGGTGATAAGCGGTGGCCACTCGTGAGAGATGATCAGCTACCACGTTCTCACACCCTTTTCAATCCCGAATTTCGATATCAAACTCTTGTAGCAAGAGTATCCATCGAATGAGCTAATGTTCGACTTACATCGTAAATAACACGAAACAATTTTTCGTGTTTTTGTCCCAGTGCAGCCCCTACTGCATAGTCGCTTGCGTCGCACATTATCTCGAAAGGTTGACTCCAATCTGGTGTGTTCAAAATTGGTTCGATCACGAGCCTTCTTGATGTTTCAAATGCTGTAGACAATCAGAGGTGAAAGAAAAAGGTACATCTTTTTCAAGTAAGTGGGAAAGGGGTTTAGTTATTTTTGAAAAATCTCGAATAAAACGTCTAAAAAACCCGCATGTCCTAAAAAGCTCCTTATTGCTTTCTCATTGTTTGGAGATGGAAGTTTCTCAATTGCCACCACTTTTGCTCGGTCAACTTCCAAACCTGCGGAAGAAACACGATGACCGAGTACAATGCCATCTCTTACCATAAAATGGCATTTTTCCCAGTTTAATACTAAGTTCGTCTCCATGCATCTTTGTAAAACAAGGGTTAGATTATGCAATCAATGATAACACGAACTACCAAAAACTGAGAAGTCATCCATGAAGACTTCCATTATGTTTTCAATCATTCCATGGAATATCGCCATCATACATCTTTGAAATGTTGCAGGTGCATTACATAGCCCAAATGGTAATCTCCGAAATGCGAACACACCATAAGGGCATGTAAATGCTATTTTTTCTTGGTCCTCTGGAGCAATCACAATCTGATTATAACCCGAGTACCCATCCAGGAAACAATAGTATTTATAACCTGCAAGGCGATCTAACATTTGATCCATAAAGGGGAGGAGAAAGTGATCTTTGCGAGTTGCTGCATTTAGCTTTCCATAATCAATGTAAATACGCCAACCTGTAACAACTCGAGTAGCTAAGATTTCATTATTTTCACTTTTTACTATCGTCATTCCTCCTTTTTTTGGTGCGACTAATACTGGACTTACCCAATTGCTGTCAGATATAGCAAAAATTATTCCATTATCTAACCATTTAAGTACTTCCTTCTTGACGACCTCCTGCATAATTGGGTTAAGTCTTCGTTGATGTTGGACAGAAGGTTTACAATCATCTTCCATTCTTATTTTATGCATGCAAATCGAAGGGCATATACCATCCAATCGCAGTTTTATGTTCCCTTAAGAGATGCAGTAGTTTTTCCAATTGATTTTCAGTAAGCGAAGAATAAACTATTACCGGATAAGTCTCGTTGTCGCCTAAGAATGCATATTGGAGATGATCTGGAAGAGGTTTAAGTTCTGGAGAGCACGAGAGTTCATTGTTCGAATTTTCAGCTAAAAACACTTGTCGCACAATCGGGTTGTGTAAAACCACACGGCCATGTGGGATTGGGACGTAAGAGTTTGATTGCACAGAATGGCTGTGTAAGATCACACGGGCGTGTGAGATGTCAACCCTTGGTCGCACGGTCTGGTCGTGTTGTGTCACATGGCCGTGTGACTTGAGGTCTTCAACTGCAGCGTATTGCACGGCCTAACCGTGTTGCATCACATGGTCGTGTGCATCTGGAGGCGTGCATCGCACGGCGGGGCCGTGTTGCTCCACACGGTCGTGTAGGGTGTTTAGAACGCCATTTTTTGGAATTTTCTCTTCCACTGAATCTAAGCCAAACACAAAATCAATAACATCATTGTTAGTAACATCCAAACACATACCTTGGGATTCCACTGAGTGACTTAAGCACCATTCCAATGCGTCTTTCATCATAACCTGTTCAAACTCAGCTTCCATGCATGGGGTTAGCATATCAATCATGTTGCAACGTTCGGCGTTTTCATGAAATTGCATAGCTTTGTAAATCAAAAATAATATGTGTTCATCATTTACTCGCAATGTTAATTCACCTTTTTGCACATCGATTAGTGCTCTACCTGTCCAAGAATGGTCTTCCCAGAATTAATGGAACCTCTCGGTATTCTTCCATCTCCAACACAATGAAGTCTGCTGGAAAGATGAATTTGTCTACCTTCACTAACACGTCTTCAATCACCCTTTTTGGATATGTTACCGAGCGATCTGCCAATTGTATGGTACATGTCGTAGGATTTACTTCGCCTGATCCCAATTTTCGAAATATTGATAATGACATCAAGTTAATGATTGCACCTAAGTCGCATAGTACTTTATTAAAGGTTGTTCCCCTTATTATGCATGGAATCGTGAAACTCCCAGGATCCTTGCGTTTTTTAGGTAACTTCATTTGAATAATTGTACTACACTCCTCTGTTAGTTTCACCGTTTCATAATCCAAAATTTTTCTTTGTTTTTTGCCATGATATCTTTAAGAAATTTTGCATAGTTTGACATTTGTTCTAGTGCATCCGCAAAAGGTATATTGATTTGAATGTTTTTAAAAATTTCCAAAAATTTTAGAAATTGATCATCTAATTTCGTTTTCTGAAACCTTTGCGGGAAAGGGATAGGTACCTAAGTTCTTGCAATAGTTGGAGCAGATTTTACCTTTTATTTTTCCACTGTTTGTGGCGCCACCTTCTCTGTCGAGTCCTGCTCTTTGATTGCTTCTATTTCTTGATCAATTGGCATCTTTGGACCTTTATAATTTGTTCCACTCCTCAGACGAATGGATAGGCACTGTTCTCCCGGATCCGTCCTTGTATCTTTAGGGAATTTGCCTTTTTGGTGTTGGCTATATATTGATGTAGCAATCTGCCCCACCTGCTTTTCCAAAGATTTCAATCTATCATTCATGTTAGTATTTAATTGATGAGTTACCTGATCCTCAATTTTGTCTATCTTGGCTTCATCCTGGTTTAATCGAGCTCAAGTTTCGCCGATGAATGACGCTAGCATCTCTTCTAGAGATGGTTTCTGTTCCTTTGGCAGCCCCAAATCATAGTAAGGTTGTGTTTGATTATTTCTATAGTTGTTATAGCCTTGCTGTCCTACAAAATTTGCTTCCTCCACAACCACTGCTACCTCTCTTGAAGCTACTTGCTGCATCACATCCAGTTTCATACTTAGCAAAAATAATGTTAGAACCGAATAAAAATAAAAATAATTTCGAAAATTTCGAAAATTTTGAGAAACAAAAATAAAAAAAAATGCTTCAATTAAGATTGAACTACTTATTACTATATCTAAGTAATCAATCCCCGACAACGGTGCCAAAAACTTTTTCGCCAAAAATATTTTGGTTAATACAACTGCAAGTGTACAGTGTAGTTTATAGAATAATGGAAAGCAAGTTTGTATTCCTCAAGGATTTATATTCGAAACACATAGGTTATAATAACATCGCATTCCAATATTATTGAAGCGACCGAAAATCAAGTTTTAATAATAAAAATCCAAAATTTGAAAAAGGAAAAATAAATAAATTTGTGAATCCCACAAGTATTTTCAACATCTATAGGAGCAACCTTAGGTACATAATCTCAACATGTTTTCTTCAATATAAAATGCAAGTATAGTTTTAAAAACCAATTCATGCAATTCTATGGGTTTAATTCCTAAGTTAGTCTATTCCCCCTCCCGGGCGGCGCATAAACAGTAGATTAATAACAATTGTAGGTCTCCCGACTCGATACAATTATTATTAACTCCCAAAAGATCTATGAATTGAATGACTCCCCACAAACAGTTGTAGGTCTCCCGACTCGATACACCCATTTATGTTTGAATTCGATTTCCATCTTTGATAGAACTCCTGTTCCGAAATTCACACTAACAAATATGACATGCAATTTATTCCCGACAAATAAAAGCAATTATAACTAAGCACTCGAATTCATGAAATAGAAAACATTAATTAATTAAGAAAATAAATAATCACATTTAACATGAATCCATAGTTTCGATTATGCTCCTAAGATCCGAAAGATATGCCAAACATTGATTACAAACTCCTACACAAATTCGAATCAATATTATGACATCGTTTAAGCATAGACAAGAGTTCTTAGACAACGAAAGAAAAACCTTTCTTGTTAGGATGGATTCTCCTCCCACGCCTTCGAAGCTCTTGTGCTCCCATAGATGCGAAAACTTTGTGGTGTTCTTCGCGACCTAGCCTTCTTCTCTCAGAAGATCTTCGATT
The DNA here is from genome assembly GCA_016081115.2 of Rehmannia glutinosa. Lineage (NCBI taxonomy): Eukaryota > Viridiplantae > Streptophyta > Magnoliopsida > Lamiales > Orobanchaceae > Rehmannia > Rehmannia glutinosa. The sequence goes on from JABTTQ020002465.1 coordinate 63,735, forward strand.
CTTGCATTCCTGTGTAATTTGATGTGTTTTCTCTGTATGAAGTTGTATATTTTCGTGCACGCCTTGGGTCCCTTTTATAGATGCTTGAAGAGATCACTTGTAGAGTTGGAACAGGAAGAAAACACTGAAAAATGCGTCTTGGCAAAGTCCCACACGGCCTGGATGTGTGACACCACATGTTCGTGTTGTCTTGTCTTCAGTCCTTCTTAAGCCCCAAAATACACGTATATTTTACACACATCAGGCTGCAACAAAAACTGCATGAATACTCCTCATAAGGGAACCCTGCGGTAGTTGGCCACAACAGTAGCTGCCTGAAAACCCTCAATAGCACCACCAAGTGTGGATGAACCTAACTCGACTAGAATGGAAGAGAGGAACAATGGACCGGAAGGAAACCAGACACCAGAAAAACCATCACGTTGTTGGAGAATAAACATGCATTGAAAGTCCAGTATGGACATTCACAAACTCCCCTCGATACTCTGAATGAGAATTCAAGATCCATCTAGACTAATCAAGCTAACTTTGGAGCAAGAAATTTCTTACAGAAGAGGAGAACTCCTAAGAAGACCTGCTGACGGTCCCTTCTTTATTGAAGGAAGCTCCCTTTTTTTCCAATCATTAGAGAAGTATCTCCCAACATGGAAGAAGAAAGAAATACTGAGCTCTTTGGAGAAGACAAAGACTCCCAAAACAAATAAATCTGAACAATAAAGGAATCAACCCAGGGACCCATCGCACACAGGACAAGAGGCGGTCAAGCACCACTTCCCTTCACACTCGCACAAGAATGCGATTGCCATCACCCAACTATGTCGTTAAGCGTTTCCACTTGGCATCCTTTATTGACAAGGGGCTCCCTCATATCTCATCGGAAATCTCCAGTTCTGCCCAAGTTGTTCAAGAGAAATAAATACACAATCTGGGGCCACTCAAAGGAACCATACACGATCTAGAGCCCAAGACTCCAAAGTGGAAGCACAATTCATTCAACTTTACCGGTGAAACTACTCCCTACAAATGTCAAAACTTCACAGCTCTTGAAGGACAACAAAGAAAAAGATTCTCTAGTGAATACTTGGACAATAACCCTCCAACTAAACTCACATCAAAAGACAATCGCACATCATGGCAGTCATTAACACCACTTACGGAAGACCATAAAATGGTGAGCATAGAGTGCACTTCCAACATACTACGGAAAACGAAATGATGCCAGCATAGGCACCACTTCCAAGAAGAGGACATCAAACTTCAGCAAAGAGAATAAAGTGCCCGCAACACCTGGAATAAAAGACTACAAGACTTAGAAAGACCAATTTTGAACTAACCCAAGGTTCTCACACCCACCATCTGGCTAAAGCTTGAGTTCCTAACAAACACAGTAGTTGAGAGCCACTTGTAAAAGCCCGCGCAAGGAAGCACACAATCCACATTTGGGCGTCAATCCTGGGCCACCCCGCAGTGTAGGTCCCAAGGGGTGTAAGTGTAAGGTTTAGAAGGGGGGTTGAATAAACCTTACCAAATTTTCGATTTAGTCCTTTTAAATATTCGAGTTGATACTACCTGCAATTTGTGTCCTTGGTGGACAATCGATTTAGATAATCAGTAGAGAGTTAGTCTCTCAAATGACTCAATCGAAATTTGTTGATGGAATAACTCACTGTTAAGTCTAAATTAACTCAACCGTGGTTTGTTTTCGTAGGAAGACTTAACACCCTTAAGTTTGATTAAGCAAGGATTTAGTGCTTGGTTTAGTACTTAGAAATTATCAAGTGGATAGCAAATTTATCCAGATATAAGCGGTTAAGATGCAGGAATTAAAGTCTTTGAAATGTAAATGACACAATAAGATTTTTATAGAGGTTCAAGATGGGGTAATTCTTCTACTCCTCTCTTCTCCAACTCCCGGAGGAATCCACTAGGTATTGATCAATATACAAAGTGGTAACAGTCCCGATACAAGTCTTGATCACACGGTGACTTGATCCTTTGGGACTCGTCTAGAGATGCCTTGATCACTCGGTGGCTTCTCGTGACGACTAAACTTCTTCACAGGCATTTTGCCTTGCTACTCTGACTCACTTGCTCAAGCTCTTTGGATTTGATCACGAAGCCCTCCAAAAGCTCAAGACTTGGTTCAACCTTGAACCTTCATACAATCCTTTGTGGAATGTAGACCCCTTGATTTTTCAGTATTTTCCTCTTCAACTGATTGAAGTTATCTTTCCTTCACAGGTGAGTGTTGGATTGATGTTCTTCGTAGTGTAGGCTTGAGGATTGAGAATATTTCAGATTTTCTAATAATTGCTTGGACGTTTTTGGTTATTGTCTCTTAATCACTTAGTCCCCCTCTTCTTTTCTCAATTAAACTCCTCAGCCTTTTATAGTGATCTTTCAAAAAATTTGCCCGTTGAAGAGATAGGCTTATTTTTGAAATTCACTTTCAGTCGTTAGCTTGTCTTGTTGCGATCCTTGGAATTCTTTGTTTCCTTGTATGAATTGTTTTCCACCTTTTCAAAGTTCTGACACGGTGTAGTGCTTCCCATTGGTTTATTCCTTTTGCACGCTCGGGACCGAGCACTTCGAGAAAGGTAGTATGGAGATAATACTTGTTTAGGTAATTCTATTGATTTACGTGCAATGGATCTTTTTCGATTATCTCGACTTGATCGCATTTCCTTGCTTTTCCCAGGTGACTTAGAGTCGACTTCCAATCATGGATGACTCTTTCACTTCAACTTGAGACTTGGATTTTCTTGAGTTGACTTGATCGATGCTCCACTCACCAGTGCATCTCACCGCTTCTTGATAGAGTTCCGTCTACTCTTCTTTGCCATACTCATTTGTCTTGCGTGAGTCTTCATTTTAGTCTCCAGTTGTCTTCTTGCATGTTTGGGCATGGCCGATTTAACTTCCGGCTTGACCAACCCTATTTATTACAATGCGTTTACAACAAAATGGGGTGCCAACTTCCTATTCTAAGTTTTACATGGCATTCATCAAAATCTAAACAATAAATTTCCTAACAATTTCCCCCTTTTTGATGATGCCAAAACTTAAATCATTCAACAATGCAAATAGCAAAGATACATACAAATAGTGTATTCAGATAGAATGTATGCGTAGAATCAATCCTTTTATTGATCATAACATTCTTGTTCTTTTACACAATGTTTACAAGGTGTATCGAGCAAACATTTGTCTTTGAAAAATAAAGAATTTATAGCTTTATTACAGGAAGACTTACATAGTATGTATTTACATCATAAAATACATGAAGGGTGAACATCAACACTTCATCTCCTTCATTGTCTCTTCTTTCATCTTGTTCAAAGATCTTCTTTCTCTTCTTCTCTTTTTCTCATCGTCATTTTTGCCTTCTTCTTCTTTTCATATGCCTTCCTGGCAGCTTCATCTCTTCTTAATCTTTCTTGTCTTTCCTCCCATAGCTGAGTTTGTCTCTTGTTTTCTTCTTCTATTCTTCTCGCATACTCAGCATTACTTTTAGCCACTTGCAAATTTCCTATTTGGTCAAGCCCGGCCCAAGAGATCCCTCCTTTCTTGCCTGGATCTATGTACTCAATATTTTTGAGGCAGAGGCCCCAGTCTCAAACCCGTTCCTCCACCACTACTTCTTCCTCTCCCTGCAGGCGTGTATTGTCTGGGGTCTTCTTCTTCCCGGTGAGTGACCGGCGGAGTGACTAGCAGAGGATCGATGCCGGATGTCTCTTTGCTGTCGCCTTCTTCACACAACGTGAGACCCTTTTCCCAAGACAAGTCCCAAGCTTGAGCCATAGACATTTTTGCAAAGTATCCTTGGATGCGTAGCGTTTTAAATTCATCAAGCGATCGTGGCTCGTCCCGACATCCGAGATGGCATAAGTGTCTCGCTCTCATCGGAATGCCTCCATGTTGTTCCAAAATGTTCATAACTCGGGCATCCATTCTTCCTTCCACTTCCTTCATCCCCGCTTCAATTGTTTTCTCTTTTCACCATAGATATAGCGAGTGTTGGAGTGGCAGAGTCGGGGAGTTTCTTCGCTTATAATGTCATTTGTGACAAGACCTTGTTGGGGGTTTGTGCAATCATCATGGTTACATTCGATCCTTCCCCCTCAACAGATTTCCCTTTCTTTTCTTTTAATACTTCCTCATTTGTCTTTCCTTCACGGTGATCCTTCCTTCTCAACTGCAGATCCCTTCACCGCTTTAGGTATTCCTCTTCCCCTTTTTGGCATCATCAAAGGAGAGAGGAACGTCTGGAAACAGACTTGCAAGCGGAAGTCGAGCTGGCGATAGCCGAGTTTTGTGTCGAGTCTGCGGAGTATGCGAAGACGAAGTCGGATCGAGTAGCGTTGGACTCTGCTGAAATTAGCTTCATCTCAGCCATGAGAAGGCTGAATTTGCTGTCCATTTTTGCTTCCAGACGCTGAAGATCACTCTTATTTTGTTCACGCAGCAACTTTATTTCGGCAATATGAGCTTCATGCATGTGCTCAATGTGTTCTCTCAACTTCGTTTTGCATCGCATTCTCGGCTCTCCATACCCGTGACTTGTTGAACAATGTCCTGAAGTATCTAACTTGTTCCACACGCATTGTTTCTTCTTTGTTGCCACCATTCCATGATCCTCCTTTGTGATGCCTCTCAAGTCGGAGAAGATTTGCATCTCTGTTGTCCAGTTGAATGTCCAGAGAGGCCTGGTGCCTTTCCATTCGTTCAATTTCAGCAAATAATGCCTTGAACACTTCGCGGACTTCGGCTGATTCTTCTGTTGCATCTGATGGCCATGCAGCATCAAAGTCATAATCAGCTGGAACAATGGTACCTGACGAGATGACAGGAGCTGGTCTATGGTAGTGTGCGCGTTCGTTCTCTGACTCTTCATGGAGGTCGAGTACCTCCAGGGAAAAAGGAAATGATTCTATAAATGATTCATCAACGCCAACTTGAGGGTACCATTGTTCCAGTTGAATCTGCTGCAGCTTGAGGAACCTGCGCAGTGGAATCTGCTGCAGCTTGAGGAACCTACTGCAGCTTGAGGAACCTGCGCAGTGGACTGTTTGATTGGGGTCTGTTGGGAAGTGGACCCGACTTTTGCCGAGCCTCGTTGTCTCAACGACTTCGTTGGTCTCGTTGGTTTCTCCAATTGAGTGGATGGTCCTCGGCCTTATCGAAGCGTCATCGGACGATGATGATATTTCCATTGGTGGCTCATCATCAAAAGTAAAGGTTTGACGAGTAGTCTTGGGATCGAGACTTGCTCGTGCTTGGAACATCCGTTGAGTCTTTTGGATCGGTTATGGGGATGACTCAGCTTCTTCGCGCGCTTCCTCGATCCCGAGAAAGGTTACATCAGGATTATCCTGGGAATCATGAAGCGCGCTTATCTCCTTTTCAGATGGATCAATGATAGTAGGAGGGATGTTCGCTTCATGTGTTTGCTTTACCCGGGAAGTCTCAACCTCCGTGGGCCTTCATTACCTCTAGCGGAGTCTCGATTTGCGACGAGGTCTTGGACTTCCCTTTCGACGGTGTCACTGTCTTAGGGTCTTCGTGGTGGCATCCATTGGAGTCTCAACCCCATGGATTGCACTTTCATCGCCCAGTGTGAACTCCCGGGTTGTTCCTTCGTGCCTCGACCGCATCGGCGGCGTCATTAGCCTTCAGAGCGGTTGGCACCTCACCGAGACAGTCTCAATCGCCTCGAGCTTCGATTGATGGCAACTTGCTGTTCGTTTGGCGGTTGTACTTTCTCCACTTCGCCTCCTGGATTCGTTGTGGAGTCATCTGCAAAGCATTCTCCGACCTTGTTGTAGTGGAGGGAGTTTCCCCGGGCGCACCACCGGAGTGACTTGAATGGGGTCACTCGTCTCCGGACTCAGCTGTTTCTATTGAGTGTTCAGTTGGGGCAGGTGGTAAAACACCTTCAATAGGGGTTGGCTCGACCAAGGGGTCCCCACTATCCCGTTTCATCACCAGTTCCTTATTGCCTTCTTCCGAGTGAGTTGGGAAGTGGTAGAAGAACAACGGTGGCGATTTTTGAACCACTCCCATTGGATCAATTTCGGTGTGTTCGAGGACTCTCCTGGTCCCTCCATCAATCTTTGCTCGTGAAGGATTCTCGATTCGTGCAATGCTTGCTGCATTTGCAACTCTTCCGGGGCAAAGCAGCAGGTCCAGATCTTCATCACCGCCGAGATAAGACATCAAGGAGAGGATGTGTGTGTTACGTGGTGCGGGAGATAGGGCATATCTTTGGCTTTCTCACGTGCCTCGGCTTCCTCTCGCTTTGTTTCTCCTTTTCCTTATCCTTGAAGATCCGCAGGATATCGTGCGCTTGTCTTCATCGATCTTTGGAGTACAGTGGTCGATCCCAAGGAAGCTCACAGTGAGTTCCTCTTCTTCTTCTATAAACTCGGGCCGTTGGAACTGTTCCCTGGATCGACTCAATTTCCATTTCCTCCACTCTCGCATGACGATTTTGGATGTCCGGGTAAGGTGGGGATAGGATCATCACATCACTATCAGCTCTACAGCTTCTTCTTGTGTCTCGGTGCGCGGACTACAAACTATTTCTTTAGTTTTCTCTCTGCTGATCGCCTTCGAGACTTGGCTGTTTCATCAATTACATCCGGAGACTCTACTTCTCCAGCGAGTCTCGATATCTGCTCCGGTGAGTGGCGACTCGGCCCGGTTTCTCAAGCTCGGAGTGCTTGATGAGTCTTCTTCGTCTCCTTGTTTGTACCGAGGGATTTACGGTTCGAGACGGTTTCTTGAGTCTTGGGCGGCGGGGGCGTGCTAGTGTTTTCCTCGAGGAGCTGGCCGTCTTGGCTTATCAGTTCTCCTCCTTTTGATGATCGGAGAAGGTATTTGAGAGTCCTTCTCGACCGCCGCTGCTCTTTGAGGCGGGAGACACAGCAGGGCGGTGACTCGCTGCGGGGGTAGGAAGCGAGGTTTGACTTTCTTTCTTTGCGGGAGCGTGATCTTCTTTAGCATTGCAGGGGGCTTTCTTCTTGGGTGGAGAGGAAAGCATTTGTATCTTCGTGGTCGATTGATTTTCCTTTCTTCAATGATCGCGGCCATTACGATCAACTTAGCTTTTGTGAGTTGGTCAAAGCCGCCAAATTTGATGTCAATACATTTGGCCACTATGTCCAATGACTTGTGATAATCCTCATTCGGCTGACCTCTTGTTTCTTTGTGTAAACTATTTTATCAAGCAAAGTCAGTCTTGGCTATTTCCTTCCAAACAGCAGTTAAGTTTACATCAGCTTCGTTAATTTCCGATGCTCCTTCCGTTGGTAAGGAGCAGTGTGCAGCCAAGTCCTTGGCAGAGATGGTGAACTCCTTTCCGTGAATAGATGATTTTATTCCTTCATCGTGAATCTCAACATTCACATAGAATTGTGCGACTTCCTCCACATAGGTCATCGAATATTCCATCGTCAGAAACGATTTCAGCCCGGTCGTTTGGAGTTTCTCAGCTATTTTCTTTATGAGGGCGTCATTGGACCCCTGTTTGACCATGCCCTTGAAATCCACGGTAGACCCGGTGTGGATTTGCTTTCCTAACTTGATGAAGTCATAAGTTGGTGCCATTTTTCAGGATTTTATCGAAGAAAACTTAGGGATTGATTTGAAGATAGATAGGGTTTTTGAGAGAATTTTTTGCTTCTGAGAGAAAGAGAGAGATGAACAGTTTTGGTAGTGTGAGAGAGAAACGGGCGAAAATGGTTTAAGTATGGTTTATGAAAGGACGTGCGGACGATTTTTGAAATGTGATCAAAATCAACAGCTTAGATTTTGCACGCCGATTTAGCATTTAATGTCTCGTATTTAATGCGGCAGCATTTATATCCAATCATAAGCTTGGTGTGCAGCTTTATGTCTGTACACATCATCATTATGCTGACGTCATTTTTAAAAACATTCCCGCTTAGTAAAAATTTGCGTTTTTGTCACTTTGCTCATAAGTGACTCGAAACTTATCCCTTAGCCGATTTAACTCTTCTTCTCACGAGTTCTCATAGTGACTCACCTACCCCGGTGACATGGTATAGTTGTCTTTCCAATACAAATTTGATTTACTCGGTGATTTGTGAGTTCGACTTTTTCCTTTTTGTATCCCATTTCTTTTCTTTGAATCTTCTCAATGTTAACTCAGCTCAATTAACCCCAACTCATGCTTGAGTTCTTCAAATCTTGACTCACATAATGGTTTTGTGAAGATGTCAGCCAATTGCTTATCAGTTGAGATATATTCCACGATGATGTCCTTCTTTTCAACATGATCTCTTATGAAGTGATATCTGACATCGATATGCTTTGTTCTCGAGTGCAACACTGGATTTTGAGTGATGGCAATTGCACTTGTGTTATCACACATGATTGGAATCTCTTTTTCTTCAACTTCATAGTCTTTTTTCTTTGTCTCATCCATAGGACTTGGGCACAACGGTGCCTGCAGACTATGTATTCTGCTTCATTTGTAGAGGTGGCTATTGAATTTTGCTTCTTGCTAAACCAGGAAATCACTGTTTCTAAAGCATTTGACATGTACGAGGTGCTCTTCTGTCAACTCGCATCCAAAGATAGTCAGTCGAATAGCCAATTAGCTTGAATCCACCTTCCTTTGGATACCATAAGCCAACTTCTTGGCTTCCTTTCAAGTATCTCAATATTCTCTTATTCTTTGTCATATGGCTTTATTTTGGAGCAGATTGAAATCTTGCACATACACCTACAACAAAGGTGATGTCCGGCCTCGCTTCTTTGTAAGATAGAGCAATGATCCAATAAGTGCTCAGTATCTTGTTTGATCTGAGGTTTGCCATCCGCATCCATGTCCATTTTGGTGATGTATTCATTGGTATTTTCACAGAAGACTTCTCCTCCATACCAAATTTCTTCATTAAGTCTCTCGGTGTATTTTGTTTGACTTATAAACGTTCCATCCTTCGGTTGTTTCACTTGGAGTCCAAGGAAGAATGTCACTCTCCCATCATGCTCATTTCAAATTTACTTTGCATGAGGTTTGAAAATTTTTCACATGACTCTTTGTTTGTGGATCCAAAAATGATGTCATCCACATATATTTGAACAAGCAAGTATACTCTTTTTGTCTTGAATTAGAAAAGTGTTCTATCTACTTTTCCTTTTGTGAATCCATTTTCGGTTAGGAATTGTGACAAGGTATCATACCATGCTCTGGGTGCCTGTTTCAATCCATACAAGGCTTTCTTGAGTTTGTATACCTTATCACCAAGAGTCTTTTGTTCAAATCCTGGAGGTTGTTCAACATACACTTCTTCTTCCAATAAACCATTTAGGAATGCACTTTTTACATCCATCTGATATACAATGAAGTTCTTGTGAGCTGCATAGGCAAGAAACATCCTTATAGCCTCCAATCTTGCTACAGGAGCAAATGTTTCATCAAAATCGATTCCTTCTTCTTGGCAATATCCTTTGGCTACTAGTCTTGCTTTGTTTCTTACCACAGAACCTTCCTTGTTCATCTTATTCCTGAACACCCATTTGGTGCCAATGACATTTTGATGTGTGGGTCTTTGAACTAATTCCCATACTTTATTTCTTTCAAATTGATTCAGCTCTTCTTGCATAGCTTGAATCCAATGTGTGTCGTCCAATGCTTGTAACACATCTTTGGGCTCTATTTGCGAGATAAAGCATGTGAACATGGCTTCTTGTTGAGTTCTGGATCTTGTTTTGACACCTTCTCTTATATCTCCAATGACAAGTTCTCGTGGATGGTCTCTCGGCCATCTTACATCGAGTTGAAGTGAGTTAGCTGGTTGATCGTCTTGCGGTTTGTGTTCTTTGTGTTCAGCTCTCTCATAATCACTTAGCCGCAAATTATCCATTGTTTTTGAGATTCAACTATCTCATCTTCTTTCGAGTTTATAATTCCTTGACTTCAAAGATAGGGACTCTTCAGTATGGTTGAATGATTGACTTGTCACCGACTCTTCAATGTCTTCTCCATTTACATTTGGCTCATCGAATACCACATGAATGGATTCTTCTCGCAACCATAGTCCTTTTGTTGAGTACTCTGAGGCTTTGCTTTCATTTGAGTATCCCAAGAAGATACCTTCATCGCCTTTAGCATCGAAAGCCTTTAGATTGTCCTTGCCATTGTTGTGGATGAAGCATTTACATCCAAATGTTACGAAATATGCAATATTTGGTTTTCTTCGACCCAAATCTCATAGGGAGTCTTTGTCAATTTCTCTTTTTATCATACATCTGTTTTGAGTGTAGCAAGTTGTGTTGATTGCTTCAGCCCAAAATCTTTTTGGTAACCCCGCTTCACTAACATGGTCCTTCTTTTTCTTTTTGAGAGTTCTTCCTTCTTTCTCGCAACTCCATTCTCTTTGTGGAGTCCTTGTTCTTTGATAGTTCATGACCAATACCATTTTCAATACAATATGAGTTATTATTCCATTGACAAACTCGGTTCCTCTGTCGATCTTATTTTGATAATGGTTTGACTCTTCTCATTTTGAATCCTCTTCATCATTTGTGGTAGTTTTCGTAGAGTTTCTTTCTTCTTGCACATGAATATTGTCCATGTATATCTTGAGTAGTCATCTACTACCACCAAGGTGTATTTCTTTCCACTTATGCTGGCTGGTTCCACTGGGCCAAATAGATCCATATGTAGCAGATGCAATACTCTTGTTGAAGATGGACATGTCTTTTCTTTGAATGAAGATTTGATTTGTTTTCCTTTCTGACATGCATCACATATACTCTCCTTCTTGTATACTGAGTCTGGAAGTCCTTCCACAAGATTACTTCGTGCAAGCTTGTTAATCGTTTTGAAATTTAGGTGACTCAGCTTTTTGTGCCACAGCCAACTTGATTCAGCTGTGCTCTTTGCTAATAGGCAAGTGATGTGTGTAGCGGTTGACCAATCTACTACATACATGTTCTTTTGTCTGCATCCTTGCAACACAACTTCATTCGTTTCAGTATCCTTGATTTGGCATATACCCATGTTAAATCCAACATTATAACCCTTGTCACAGAGTTGGCTGATGCTTAGTAAGTTAAAGTTGAGTCCTTCGACATATGCAACATCTGTGATTTCTAATCCGTTCCTCTTGATGGATCCAATGCCTCTTATTTCACCTGGAGCTTCATTTCCTCCAAATATGACTTTTGCTCCTTTAACTTCCTTAAATTTTGACAGATTTTTCTTGTTTCCTGTCATATGTCTGGAACAGCCACTATCCATGTACCAGGTTCCTTGGCACTCAGTTGTTCCTTGAACCTGCAATCAAGGAAATTAAGTTTTAGGTACCCATATTTGTCTGGGTCCTGAGGGGTTAGAGTTGTAAGATGATCCAACCAACTTATAGGCAAATGATTTGACTCTAAGGGGTTTCCATCTATCAGTGCCATAATCATAATTAATCTTTGCAAATTGCTTGGGGATTTTAGGTTCATACAGTTGTCTCTTTTGTCTGTATGTCTGTGTATATGTTTTAGCAATCTCCTTGTTTGGGTAATTGTGGTGTCTCTGAGTGTAGTGCCTAGGTGCATATGTGTGCTGATGAAAGCTCTTGTACTTTTGGAATGGCCTTTGCTGAGTTCTAGGCCTTTGCCATTTGGGCTTATATTCCATAAGTCTATGCTGATAGTTCACTTCATTCCAATCAGCTTGGCTAGGATATTTTCTACTATTCCCATCATATGTATTTCTTTGATAGATTTTCTGGGGGTTTTGGTAGCTCTGCCTTTTCTTTCAGAGTATTTTCGTTTGGAGTTTTGAGGAACTCTCATCAATCTTTTCTCAATTTGTCCTTTCAATAAGCACTCAATCGGGTTGTTTTCCTTTTCCTTTATAACCAAGGCTAGTTTGCTTGTAATTGTGCTTTGGAGTGAATGTGTGTGCAACATTTAGAGTTTTGGATTTTTAGACTCTTCATTGCTTGAAGATCCTTTTTCCAAAATCACTTTTGAGTTTGACATAGCATAGAGGAATTAAATCCTAAGCTGTCTTGTCTCCACATTCTCTTTGACTCATAATAAGATCATCCAATGATTTGGATGCCTTAGTGAATGAGGCAATAACATTCTTGAGGTCATTCTCCCTCTTCTCTATGCGGCAATTTCTCGCTATTAACTTAGCATTTTTCGGCCTTTAAACTATCATTCTCATCACCTATTTGACTTAGAGTACTCGGCTCCTTAGTCGACTTTGAGTTTTGGCTTTTGAGTAGGTTTGTTTTCCTCATTTAGTAGTGTGTGTGAGGATTTAATGTGTTCAAAATCTTTCATCATTTTGCCTAATGAATCATAAAGATCAGTGGGTGATGAAGTGTGTGTGTCACGATCACTATCACTAGAGTCCGAGTTTGATGAGTTAGAGTGTACCTCATCTTCCTAGTCGGGTTGATCTTGTTCCTTGGCCATTACGGATCGGGGCCTCTTCTTCGAGTCACTTGAGTAGTCGGCTTCTTCTCAATCACTGTCTCTCTCTTGACTTGGCTGTCTCTCAGATCTCTGCAGCCATCATTGCCTTTTTCTTTTCTTGTCTTCTTTCTCTCAAGACCTTTTTTTCTTCTTCATTCCGTATTTGTTGACTACAGGATATGGGCGATCAATGGCATAGTGACCTGGTTGTCTGATTCAGATAGATATTCAACTTTTTGATCGCTCTTTCCATCCTGGATTGTCGGCCCTTTGATATTGACTTTTTGATGATCTGTCTTCTTGGTTGGCCTATCTTCCCTTGATTTGGAGAGAGCTGAGTGTCTTCTGGAAGATTCACCCTTTCCTCTCTTGTAGTTCTTATTGAAGAACTTGTTGAACCTTTTAACCATCATGGCTATTTCTTCTGGATCAATAACTTCTTTGACCTCAGCTCTCTTCTCATCCTTAACAATTAGTGCAGCTGTTTTGGGTACAGCTGTCTCTTCCTGATCTTTTCTTCTCAGCTCAAATTCGTAGGCTTTGAGATCTGAGAACAATTCATGATTGGATGTCTTTGATAGGTCCATGGAATGTCTCAGTGCCATGACCTTCATTTCCCATTCAGTTGGGAGACTTTTTAAGATTTTCATACACATTTCTTCTCGTGTATATTCCTTTCCAAGTGAAGATAGCTCATTGGTGATTTACGTGAACCGAGCATCCGTTGATCCAGGTTTTCTCCTGCGATCATTTTGAAGTTCTCAAATTTACGTGACCACCGATAATTTGTTTTCTTTGATTTGCTCACGAGCCTTCACAAATCAATGTTAGCTTGTCCCGATTTCTTTAGCCGTTTTGCATGATTTGACTTTATTGAACATGGCTTTGTCCAATGTTTTGTAAAGAATGTCCTTGGCTACATTGTCAAGGTTGTATCTTTTTCTGTCATCATTTGTCCATTCGGTTCTTGGTTTTTCAACCATGACCGTCCGGGGCAGGGAGCAACATCCTCTTCTCCTTCACCGCAGCTCTTCTTCTATAGCTGTGTTCACCTTTAAGATTTGCGGTGGCCCATCCTCTATTACTATCCACATCTCATCATGTAATCCGATAGATGAGCTCGCATACGAATTTTCCAATCATCAAATTCTTCAATAGTGAACATAGGGATGCGTGTCAAATTTGCTTCCATGATAATAACTTTTAATGATAAAAAGAGTTTTGAAAGTTTAAGTACTAAAGCGGACTTTGAAAAGTTTGGAGATCTAGTTCGAGAACCGGTGCGGAAGGCTCAATGAACCAACCGCTCTGATACCACTTGTAGGTCCCAAGGGGTGTAAGTGTAAGGTTTAGAAGGGGGGGTTGAATAAACCTTACCAAATTTTCGATTTAGTCCTTTTAAATATTCAGAGTTGATACTACACAATTTGTGTCCTTGGTGGACAAAGTGATTTAGATAATCGTAGAGTTAGTCTCTCAAAGACTCAATCGAGTGTTGATGGAATAACTCAATTTGTTAAGTCTAAATTAACTCAATCGTGGTTTGTTTTCATTGCGGAAGACTTAACACCCTTAAGTTTGATTAAGCAAGGATTTAGTGCTTGGTTTAGTACTTAGAAATTATCAAGTGGATAGCAAATTTATCAGCAGATATAAGCAGTTAAGATGCAGGAATTAAAGTGCTGAAATGTAAATGACACAATAAGATTTTTATAGAGGTTCGAAGATGGGGTAATTCTTCTACTCCTCTCTTCTCCAAGCTGGCGGAGGAATCCACTAGGTATTGATCAATATACAAAGTGGGTAATCCAGATACAAGTCTTGATCACACACGGTGACTTGATCCTTTGGGACTCGATCTGGAGATGCCTTGATCACTCCGGTGGCCTGCCGACGACTCAACTTCTTCACAGGGTATTTGCCTTGCTACTCTGACTCACTTGCTCAAGCTCTTTGGATTTGATCACGAAGCCCTCCAAAAGCTCAAGACTTGGTTCAACCTTGAACCTTCCTACAATCCTTCGTGGAATGTAGACCCTTGATTTTTCAAGTATTTTCCTCTTCAACCGATTGAAGTTATCTTTCCTTCACGGTGAGTGTTGGATTGATGTTCTTTGTAGTGCGGGCTTGAGGATTGAGAATATTTGATTTTCTAATAATTGCTTGGGCGTTTTTGGTTATTGTCTCTTAATCACTTAGTCCCCCTCTTCTTTTCTCAATTAAACTCCTCAGCCTTTTATAGTGATCTTTCAAAAAAATTTGCCCGTTGAAGAGATAGGCTTATTTTTGAAAGTCACTTTCGGTCGTTGACTTGTCTTGTTGCGATCCTTGGAATTCTTTGTTTCCTCGTATGAATTGTTTCGACCTTTTCGAGTTCGACACGGTGTAGTGCTTCCCATTGGTTTATTCCTTTTGCACGCCAGGGTGAGCACTTCGAGAAATGTAGTATGGAGATATTACTTGTTTAGGTAATTCTCTTGATTTACTGCAACGAATCTTTTTCGATTATCTCGACTTGATTGCATTTCCTTGCTTTTCCAGGTGACTTAGAGTCGACTTCCAATCATTGGATGACTCTTGTCACTTCAACTTGAGACTTGGCTTTTCTTGAGTTGACTTGTCGATGCTCCACTCTTTGCATCTCGATTTTGCTTCTTCAAGAGAGTTCCCATCTACTCTTCTTTGCCATACTCAGTTTGTCTTGCAATGTGAGTCTTCATTTTAGTCTCCAGTTGTCTTCTTGCATGTTTGGGCATAGCTGACTTAACTCAGCTTGACCAGCCCTATTTATTACAATGCAATTTACAACAAAAATGGGGTGCCAACTTCCTATTCTAAGTTTTACATGGCATTCATCAAAACCTAAACAATAAATTTCCTAACACGCAGGCATTACATCACGGAAGAATGCAAAATCTCAAGGAGGAAGCTCATCCAAATCAATCATTCACAAAGTCCACCAAAGTTGTACGTTAGCATAAGTCGCTTGCCAAAAAAAGAATATTCATATGACTGGAGTCATCAGCAAAACCTCCAAAGACCTTGAAGAGAGAGGCAAGCCCCCAAGAAAAGACAACAATCAAGCCAAGAAACCTTAGGAGCTGCGGACCTCGTCAGCTCCCCCAAACATCATTACTTGCCAAGAAATACATTGGTTCATGTCCGTTCACGATCTCTCCTCAACAAACCTCCTCCAGTGCTCCCATAGGGGAGGGGTCCCCTCACAAGGGATCCTAATAAACTTTCCCTTCTAAGGCACACTCGAAAGAGAGGGGTCCCATCATAATAGATCCTTATAAACTTTATCTCCTACGACACTTCCGGGGGGGAAAGGTCTCCTCATAAGGAGGTTCTAATAAATTTCCCTCCTCCAGCGCTCCCGGAAGGGAAGGGCCTCTTTATAAGAGGTTATAATAAACTTTCCCTCCTTCAGCATTCCTGGAAGGGAGAGGCCTCCTTATAAGGGGGTCCTAATAAATTTTTCCTCCTCTGGTGTTGCCGGAGGGAAGAGGCCTCCTTATAAATATTCGCTTCCACGATGCTCCTGGAGGGGAGAGGCCTCCTTACAAGGAGTTTCTAATAAACTTTCCCTCCTCCAGTGCTCCCAGAGCGAGGGGCCTCCTTATAAGAAGGTCCTAATAAACTTTCTCTCCTCCGAGGCTTCTGGAAAGAAGGGTCTCCTCACAAGGAGGTCCTAATAAAGTTTCCCTTTTTCGGCGCTCCCGAAAGGAAAGGGTTTCCTCACGAGGGATCCTAATAAACTTTTCCTCCTTCGACGCCCCTGGAGGGAGGGATCTCCTCACGAGGAGGTCCTAATAAACTTTCCCTCCTCCGGTGCTCCCGGAGGGGTGGGGTGTTCTCACATGGAGGTCCTAATAAACTTTTCTTCCTTCGACGCCCCAGAAGGGGAGGGATCTCCTTACAAGGAGGTCCTAATAAACTTCCCCTCCTTCAGCGCTCTCGGAGGGGAGGGGTCTCCTCACAAGGGATCCTAATAATCTTTTCATCTCCCAGTGCTCCCATAAGGGAGAGGTCTTCTCACAAGGAGGTCCTAATAAACTTTCCCCTCCCGGCGTTCTAGGGGGAGGGTGTTAGTCCAAGTAGCTATGCAAATGCTGGGGGTGAATAGATTTTCCCAATTTTCCGATTTAAGCCCTCTTTTTGGAATATGTGAAAAACTCTCCAAGAATGGGATAGATAGAAGAGGAATGGACACACTGATTTAAAGTGGTTAAACTCACCTAGAGTCTAATCCACTACCGTCCTGTATGTCCGAGTGAATTTCGAAAAGAAAAATGTTTATTAATTGATACCTAATAATTACAGCCTCACCTTGAAGAGCACCAAACTCTTCTTACAACAATGAAGAACACCAAACTCTTCAACACCTAATGAATAAACCAAGCATGTTCTTGCCTAAAGAACACCAACAAATATGTCTTGTTTTGGATGATTTGAACAATCAAGATTACAACTCAAATGAAAGTATACAACTTTGTAAGTGCAACTGTATTCAAGAAAGAAAGCCTAATACGCAATATGTGAAAGTATAGTACTTAGGCTATTACAACATGAGTATGAAAATGAAAGCTTTGAGAATTTTGCTGAATTTTTCTTGTTGTGATGTAGAGTAAGTGTTGTATTTGATCGTCCAATGCTTCATCTGTTTGTAGAAGAGCTCCAAGATGTAGTCTCTAACATAGTGATATGTCCTGGATGAGCTGGACTATCAAGGCTTCAACTTCTACTCCTCGTTGCACCTGCAAAGCCTAAACCGGAGGGTTCTCCGGTGACGGCAATCCGATGCTAAAGTCAGGCAATGGAAGAGAGGAATATTGAACAATATTTAAAGTGTATAATTATACAATGAACATATGATCTGAAGTCAAACCTTTTCTTGGCACAAGGATGCCCCTTTTATACCTGAATTTGGGCTCTTCCTCCCACCTAGAGAGCTCCACGTGTCGTCCAGCAATTGGCCCCTAATTAGTCATTTCCCTCAGTTCGCGAAGTTACTCCCGACGGTCTCCTTCCTAAAGGGGTCACTTCCCAGGTCTCCCCGACCATACTTACTTTTGCGAGCCAATCCTTTGACTCGCCCCCTTTTATGCCTTAAAACCTGGTTGCATTAATGACCAAGTTAGGGAATTTCCTTTACATTAAATGCCCCTCCTCGGTCGAGCTGCCTCTCGCATTTATGTCTTATCATTAGTTATAAATACCGCCGCCCACCTATCTTTTCACAGTTACTCTATTCTTTATGTCATTCTCAATCGTACCGGCCATTAAATGCAGTTGCAGGTCTCCCCTCACACAGGCCTCCCCATCCTTGTAGGACCTTCAGTAGTAATCTCGGTCCCCAAAGATTGTAGGTCTAATCGCTTGAGCTTATACTTTCCTTGGTAAGATTCGGCCAAAGACAGACCTGCTCTAAGTAGACCTGCCTCTACCTAAGTTGGACCGAATCAACTACTCCCCCTACTCTGTGTGGACTAAGACAACAAGTCTGTCCACTAGAGTAAGCCTACTGTTTTTCCCAAAGCCATTTTTGGTCAGAAATTTCGAGACGGTTTTATTTCGAATTTCAGCCGTCATTTCGTACTTCGTGCTCATAATGGCATGTCCCATCCGTCCCATCACCTTCTTATCTTTTACTCCCCAACCGTTGATAACCCCTCGATCCTACGGTTGTCCTTCAACCCTTTTCATCTTCTCCTTAATGGTTATGATTCCAACCCCCTTTAAGAAGGGGGAACTGCCCTCACCTTTCTCCATTTCCGTTGCCTTCTCATTTCTTCAACTTCTTCGACCACAACTCCTTCCATGGCCAGTCGCTCAAGTAAGTCATTCTCTTATCTTTTCTTTTTGTTTTAATATTTTTCTTCCTCTTTTATATCTTCTATTTCCAACTTCTTCCTGCCCTAGTTAAGCACGAATTTCTTACCCTAATCCCTGACCTATGGCTTCTGGTTCTCACCTTGCACACCCCAATATCAAAATTATTATATCCGAAACCAGCCTAGAAAACCTGCGGGTTAATGCAGGCATTCCTTCCTTCTTCCGTCTTCGGCTCCCCAGTCCTCAAGATAGACCCTACAATCCTCCTAGGGGATATATAACCTTTTTCGTGGAACAACTAGAGACGCGTTTGAGGTTTTCCTTGACCGAGTTCCTATGTCGTATTTCCAAATCGTTCGGCATCCCCCTGTCCCAAATTGTCCCTAATTCCATTTGTTTGCTACTGAGTTTCTTCATGATCCTTTCTTATGCGGGAGAGGTACCTACTACCCAGCTCTGGCGTGATTTTTATTATGCCAAGCCCTCTAATCCCCCTAGCTTCTTTTATTTCACTTCTGGGGTTTTGCCAGATTCATAGATGGGATTCCTAACTCCAACAAGGCTTGGAAGAAAAAGTACTTCTTTATTTCTGCCCCAAATCCTTGGTCTTTCCCCACCAAGTGGATCACGGACATGCCCTACCAGGGTCCCCCGCCCAAGGTCAAATGATGCTTTTGCTCCCCTTCACAGGTCAAATGATGAATGAACGCATTGCCGTCCGGAACCATGCTAGAAAAGCTGCCAATCAGTCGATTCACCCTGAGGGGCAAGGTCCCTCTCCGTTGACAGGACCTCCTCGGGTTGAACTCCCCGCTTCTTTTCGCCCCGAGCCTCCAAGCCATCATTCTCGAAGCTCTTCGCCCCTATTAACCTCATTCTCAAGGGCAAACGGCCAGCTAGCTCGGCTGTTGGTGCCTCTCACCCCACTCGCTGAACCCGGGCTACCGCTCGGGATCTTACTGCTACTTCTCCAGAGCCACCCTCTTTGCTAGAGGTGCATGACCCCGAAAGGGGTGCCCTCTGGATTCAAATTTTGGTCACTCCCCAGGATTCAGAGCTTCTGGAGTCTTCCAACTTTGAGACCCGGCTGATCCGTATGGCTGACTTGGCCTCTAAGGTACGTGC
Source organism: Rehmannia glutinosa (assembly GCA_016081115.2). Classification (NCBI taxonomy): domain Eukaryota; kingdom Viridiplantae; phylum Streptophyta; class Magnoliopsida; order Lamiales; family Orobanchaceae; genus Rehmannia; species Rehmannia glutinosa. The sequence goes on from JABTTQ020002465.1 coordinate 83,151, forward strand.
TCCTTTCTTGGTACTAATACCTCTTTATTTATGGTTCTGCCCATTCTGCTGCCTTTCTAACAATTGTTTTACCCTTTTCCTTGCTGGATGGTTCTTCATATGGGGTCTCTTGTCAAGAGTGTCAAGGGTGGCTTGATCTCTAGGGCCGAACTTGAACTCCGGGCGCATAATGCTACTCTAGAGAACAGCTTGATGACCTTTAATGACCAAATAGAATCTTTGGAAGCTGATCTCCAGAGGACCCTGAAGTAGGCTCGTGCTCAAGCCAGTCGTTTTGAGGAGGAAAAGCTTAGGGCTATCTGGGAAGCTATGGCTAAGGGGAGGGCGATGGACGAATTTGAATGGGCCAGGCTAAAGAGGAGTTCCTCCATTCTGAAGAAGTTCAAGAGGCTATTGCTGAAGCTTCCCTTCCTTATCTAGAGCATGACATTCAAGTCATGGCCCGTATCACCCAGGAGAAAGGATATGAGCTTCCCATTCCCGACACAGAGGAGGTTCTTTTGGAACTTAATGCCATAACTGATGCCCTAGAGGGCCAAGCTAACGCTGCTATCCCCCCTGCGGATCAGGCTCCAGCTTCTCAACCTCTTCCCGATCCAGCTTCTATTACTTCTCGCTTTCAACCCAAAATGCTGAGCAACAATACTACCGAGATCGTTGCTCAAGATGGTGATGAGGTCAACAATCCTGGGAACTCGACTATTTCGGCTAGGGGCACTGCCTGATTAAACTCTGCCTGTTTCTTTTGCCTGTATTTATGAACTTTGTTTAAGTTCTTGTTTTTCTGGGACAATTGTATGGCTCTTCGCAGCCATTTGTGTTTTTGTATCTTCATTGCTTTTCAGCTACTATCCCTCCCCCCTGATTAAGTAATTTCTGAAATGATTGCTTGATCAGGTTTGAACCTTGTCTTGCTTGCGTTTGAATTGCTGGGATATTTTATATTATGGCCTTTATTCGTGCTTTCTCCAATTATCTTGCCCTTATTCTTTGTTAACGTTCTTGCCATGATCTCTTATGCGACGCTGTTGTTTGAATTTTGGTTTCTTTAGAGCTTCGGCTCTCCACACCAGATATTTATTAAACATCAAAAAATACTTAAGTCAAATATTCTAACTCGAAACTTACGACCTGGCTTACTTAGAGCTTCAGCTCTCCACACCAGGGATTTTTTAAACATCAAAAAATACTTAAGTTGAATACTCTTATTCGAAACTTAGGACCTGGCTTATTTAGAGCTTCAGCTCTCCACACCAGGAATTTTTTAAACATCAAAAAATACTTAAGTCGAATACTCTTATTCAAAACTTAAGACCTGGTTTATTCAGAGCTTCAGCTCTCCACACCAGGAATTTTTTAAACATCAAAAAATACTTAAGTTGAATACTCTTATTCGAAACTTAGGACCTGGCTTATTTAGAGCTTCATCTCTCCACACCAGGAATTTTTTAAACATCAAAAAATACTTAAGTCGAATACTCTTATTCGAAACTTAAGACCTAACTTATTTAGAGCTTCAGCTCTTCACACCAGGAATTTTTTAAACATCAAAAAATACTTAAGTCGAATACTCTTATTCGAAACATAAGACCTGGCTTATTCAGAGCTTCAGCTCTCCACACCAGGAATTTTTTAAACATCAAAAAATACTTAAGTTGAATACTCTTATTTGAAACTTAGGAGCTGGCTTATTTAGAGCTTCAGCTCTCCACACTAAGAATTTTTTAAACATCAAAAAATATTTAAGTCGAATACTCTTATTCGAAACTTAATACCTGGCTTATTTAGAGCTTCAACTCTCCACACCAAGAATTTTTTAAACATCAAAAAATACATAAGTTGAATACTCTTATTCGAAACTTAAGACCTGGCTTATTTAGAGCTTCAGCTCTCCACACCAGGAATTTTTTTTAACATCAAAAAATACTTAAGTCGAATACTCTTATTCGAAACTTAAGACCTGGCTTATTTAGAGCTTCAGCTCTCCACACCAGGAATTTTTTTTATAAACATCAAAAAATCATTAAGTCGAATACTCTAACTCAAAACATAAGACCTGGTGGGATTCCGAGCTTCAGCTCTCCTGGAGCAGGGTTTATTGGTGGTAAACTTAAGTTGAACGTTCGACTCGAAACTTAAGAACTGGTGGGATTCCTAGCTTCAGCTCTCCCGGACCATTGTTTAATGGTGGTAAACTTAAGTTGAATGTTCATCTCGAAACTTAAGACTTGGTGAGATTCCGAGCTTCAGCTCTCCCGGACCAGGGTTTAATGGTGGTAAACTTAAGTTGAACGTTTAGCTTGAAACTTAAGACCAGATGGGATTCCGAGATTCAGCTCTTCGGAACCAGGGTTTAATGCTGGTAAACTTAAGTTGAACGTTCAGCTCGAAACTTAAGACCTGGTGGGATTAGAGCTTGACTCTCCCGACTAGGGTTTAATGGTGGTAAACTTAAGTTGAACGTTCAGCTCGAAACTTAAGACCTAGTGGGATTCCGAGCTTCAGCTCTCTCGGACCAGGGTTTAATGGTTACTAAAATTTTGAAGAATGAATTGGATAATATTAACAAAAGATGCGCCTTCCTTTCGATTCCAATAAGTTACGAACAACAAAAAAGGAAACATTACGGGCTCCCAGGCCCTCACATTTTCATTCGTAGATACATTCTTAAACAGGAAATTTCTTTAGATAACCCACATTCCAAGGCCTAAGCACCTTATGCCCCTCCAAATCCTCCAGCTCATATGCTCCTCCTCTTATGACCTTCACCACCCTGTAAGGTCCTTCCCAGTTGCTTTCTAGCTTGTCTCTCTTCTTTAATGCGTCCGCTGCCGCAAAGACTAAATCCCCTACTTGAAAATTTCCGTTTCGACTGTTTATCATAAGTCGACTTCATCAATGTTCGGTTTACTTCCATTCTCAGATGAGCCCTCTCTATTTTCTCTTCCAATTCATCTAAAGCTTCCCTCATCAGCTCGTTGTTATAAGTTTCCTCATAATTCTGCACTCGATGTGTTTCCATTCCTATCTCTCTTGGTATTACGACCTTTCCATACACCAGGCTAAAGGTGTCTCCCTTGTGGCTTCCTTGGGTGAAGTCCGGTGCGACGGAAGCCGATTGTAGCTCATCCACCCATCCTCCTCGGCTCGTTCTAGACTAGCTTTGTGCCTCGACCAAAGTTCATTCATAACTTCCACCTGCCCATTGGCCTGGGATGTGCTACAGATGTGAAATGTTGCGTAACCTTCATCCCTGCCAACCAAATCCTGATTCTTTTGCCCTGAAACTGTGTTCCATTTCCCGAAACTAGATCCCTCGGCCAGCCATACCGACTTACTATAAAATTCCAAATGAAATCCATTATGTTGTCCTCCATGATTTTCGCCAAGGGCTCTGCCTCTACCCATTTACTGAAATAGTCCACTGCCACTACCAGAAACTTTCTCTGTCTTGAAGCCATGGGAAAAGGCCCTACTATATCAATGCCCCATTTTGCGAAAGGACACGGGGAGCTCATCACGCCCAACAACTCAGCAGGTTTATGGATAAGGGGTCCATGCTTCTGGCACTTCTCACAAGTTTTTACTACCCTTTGCGCATCTTCTTTTAATCCCGGCCAGAAATAGCATGTCCTTCTAGCCTTTTGCGCCAACAACCTGCTCCCACCATGAGACCCACAAGCTCCCTCATGCAACTCTTGGAGGACATAAGCTCCTTCCTCTCTGCTCAGACATCTCAAGAACGGCTGCGAGAAAGCTCTTTTATACAACACTCCTCCTATTAAACAGTATCCCAACGCTCTTGCTTGGATTCTAAACGCCTTTTTTTTTTTCTTCAGGCAGGATAAACTTTGTCAAATAGTTGCATATGTCATTTCTCCAACCGACCCCTTCATTCAAGACCAAAACATCCTATCCCAAGATGCAAGTGTTATCTGACAACACAGTAATCGTTCTCGTACCACATTCCGTGGCCGAACTGGCTATTTTGGATAAGTGATCTGCCTTAACATTTTCCTCCCTAGGGATCTGCTCTAATTGAAACAACGAGAACTGTTTGGCCAATTCTCCCACTATCTGCACAAATTTTCTCATTCTCTCTTCTCTAACCTAGAAATCTCCATTGACCTGATGTCGACCAACATTGAATCGGAGTAGGCCTCAGGGACTTGACCCCCAAATTCTGACCATGCGCATTCCCCTTACCAGCACCTCGTATTCAACTTCATTATTTGAGGCCCTGAACCCAAACCTTACTGCTACCTCCAGATCTTCCCCTTTTGGGTTGGTTAGCACTATACTAGCCCCACACCCAGTTGCCGAAGAAGATCCGTCTACGTGTAGGAGCCACGCCCCGAGTTCGGCCTCAGAGTGCATCATCTCCTGTAAGAAATCTACCAATGCTTGTGCTTTTACCACCGTCCGAGGGCGATATTCCATATCGAACTCCCCCATCTCAATAGCCAACTTGATCATTATGCCCGACATTTCAGGCTTGTCCATTATTCGCCCTATCTGCAGGTTTGTGAGAACCACCACTTTGTGCGAAAGGAAATACAGTCGGAGCTTTCTTGCAGCTACTACCAATGCCAGCCCTCATTTCTCGACCTCGGAGTTTCTCAATTTCGCTCCCTGTAGTAGCTTGCTAACATAATAAATGGACATCTGCCTACCCTACTTTTTCCTTAACAACACCGAGCTCACTGCCCTGTCCCCTAGCGAAGGTAAAGGTCCTCCCCTGAGACTGGTTTGGTTAGCAGGGGCAACTTGGACAAGAAGGCTTTTAACTCACTAAAAGCTCTTTCACATTCCTCCAACCACTCGAACTTATTCACCTTTCTCAACACCTTGAAGAATAGGAAACTTTTCTCTGCCAACTTGGAGATAAATCTACTCAGCGCTGCTAGCCGACCCATGAGCTGTTGCACTTTATTTATACTAGTGGGCGAAGCCATGTCAATCAATGCTTTTACTTTTTCCGGATTCACCTCTATCACCAGCTCGGTAACCATATATCCCAAAAACTTTCCAAATCTTACCCCGAAAGAGCACTTAGCAGGATTCAGCTTCATCCTGAAATTCTTCAAAACTGCAAACGTCTCCGCCAGATCTGCCACATGAGTCGTGGCTGACCTACTTTTCACCAACATGTCGTCCACATAAACCTCCATGTTTCTACCCACCTCTTCTTTGAACATCCGATCCATTAGCCTCTGGTAAGTAGCTCCCGCGTTCTTCAAGCCAAAGGGCATGACCACATAGCAATATGTGCCAGACGAGGTAATGAAGCTCACCTTCTTTTGATCTTCCACTGCAAGGTGTATCTAGTGATATCCTTAATATGCATCCATCATGCTTAAGAGCTCATACTCGGCTGTCGAATCCACCAACTGATCTATCCGGGGCAGGGGTAATGGTCATTTGGGCAGGCTTTGTTAAGGTCATGAAAATCAATGCACATCTGCGTCTTATCTCCCCTAGGCACCAGAACCGCATTAGACAGCCACTCAGGGAATTAGATCTCCCTGATATGACCTGCCCTAAGCAGCTTATCCACCTCTTCTTGTATGATCTTATCCTTATCCCATCCGAAGGGCCTCTTTTTCTTATTGACTGGCTTCCTCTCCGGATCTACATTCAAGTGATGTGTTACCTTCTTTAGGTCCACTCCCCCCAAGTCTTCTGCACTCCAGGCAAACACGTCGAGATTTTCCGTTAAGAAAGATGTGATCGCTGCCGCCAGCTCGGACCCCAGCTGCGTCCCTATCCTAGTCACTTTAGTAGGATCTCCTATTACCAGCTCTACACTCATCAGCTTTTCCTGTGGCTTCACACTCATCATGTCAGGTTCTGTCTTTTCTTTCCTTTTTGTCATTTTAAGTGGGTTGGTCTCCCTTTCGCTTTCCACTTCCTTCCGCTTAGATTTCTTCTGTTCTCCCTTCCTTACCGCCTCCACATAGCATTTTCTAGCCATCTGCTGGTCCCCCAATACTTCCCCAACACCATCTTCCATGACGAATTTTAATTTCATATGGAATGTAGAAACAACAGCTTGGAACACATTTAACGCAGGTCTACCAATAATGACATTGTAGGTAGAGAATGAATCGACTATGAGAAAACTAACCATTCGCGTCTTATGACGCGGCTGCTCTCCTATGGTGACAAGCAAGATCACATATCCGATGGGCTCCACTACTCTACCCTCGAAGCCGAACAGGGCTGTCTCCATATGTTTCACCTCCATCTCCACTCCCATTCTTAGGTAGGCCTCATAGAACAACACGTTGACCGAGCTACCCATATCTACCATGATGCGAGCTACTTCAAAATTAGCTATGGTGGTAGTAATGACCAAAGCGTCATTATGTGGTGGGGATACACCCCTCTGATCCTTCACTCTAAACGAAACAATGGGCTCCCTCACCGCCCATACTTCCATGATGGGTTGAATCTCTTCTCTCGCATGCACCTTCCGAGCCTTATTGGAATCCCCGTCAGTAGGCCCTCTAGCTATCATGTTTATAGTTCCCCTCGGAGAGTGGTCCTTCTTGCCACGTCCATCATTTCCCCTGCCCCCTAGCTGGGGGTGGTGATTTCTGTTCGCTCCTATATTACTAGCTTGCCCCTGATCCGTTTTGACCCACCCGGCCAACCATCCATTCTTAACCATCCTTTCGATCTCGTCCTTCAAGTGTCGGCACTCTTCTGTGGTATGCCCAAAACCATTATGGAACTCATAGAAGATCTTTGATTTAGGCCGAGAGGGCACCACGGAATAGTTCACGGGCCATTTTAGATCTTTATTTCCAGCTATCGCCATCAAAACTCGTTACCTTGAAGCCATGAGAGGGGTGTACAACCGAGGTTAACTTAATCGGGGCACCAGCCCTATCCTTCTCTCCTGCTCCCAAAACTGCTTGGGTGCCACATCACGGTGCACCTCCACCCTTTCCTTCCTCTTGTCCCTGAGCTCTTCCATCTTGCCCTTCTGGGCTTCCTCCAAATTAACGTACTTCTCCGCCCTGGACAATATATCATCGAAATCCCTTACTGGTCTCTTGGCTAGAGATCTAAAGAAATCTCCCTCCTTCAGTCCCTGAGTAAGTGCGCTGGTCAAGATCTCCTAGTTCGCGGAGGGCACCTCCAATGCCGCTGCCATAAACTTTTTGACATAAATCTCTTAGGGGCTTGCCTTCTGATTGTTTAACCCTAAAAAGTGTTAGCGATGTTTTTTGGTGTTTCCTTGAGCTAGCAAATTGATGCAGAAAAGCCGAGCGAAACTCCCCGAAGGATGCAATAGAATCTACCGGCAGCTGACTGAACCATTGTTGGGCGGACTGAGATAATGTGGTTAGAAATACCCGACACTTCACCCCATCTGAGTACCTATGCAGCAAGGCCGAATTTTTAAACCTGCACATGTGCTCCCAAGGGTTGGTTGTCCCATCATACTCGTTGGTTAAAGAGCGGAAATTGGCTGGCAACTCATCTGCCATCACCGAGGCCCTGAAAGGGATTCCCCTCCTAACCACCTCCTTTCCCGATACCCTCTGCTTCAGCTCACTGACCTCCTTGAGCATTTCTTCCCACTTCTCTGCCATTCTACCTTCCCTCAAAGCCTCTTACCCTTGCTGGATCACCCCCTCCGGACGATCGAGAGGTTCTGCCAAAGGGTGACCCAGCGTGTGTTCTTCTGCTCTCACCTCCGACACTGCACTGGAAATCAAACTAGCCAACTGTCCTCTCGTGAAATGCAAGGTTTCCCCTGCAAATTCTTCATTCAAATTCACCCTTGGCAACCGGTCCATGAAAGACCCCGGGGTCACACCAGGGGTGTTAAGTAGCGACACCTCTGGCCTGCCCCCCGAGATACCAGGCGTCATCTCCACTCCCTCCGGTGCCACCAGAGTCTTCTTACCGTTCGTTCCTGATCCACTCATACTCACGTCTCGAACTCGAATTTCCCAAGACGGCGCCACTTGATCTGTCCTGGATGAGCTGGACTATCAAGGCTTTAACTTCTGCTCCTCGCTGCACCTGCAAAGCCTAAACCAGAGGGTTCTCCGGCATCGGCACTCCGATGCTAAAGTCGGGCGATGGAAGAGAGGAATATTGAACAATATTTAAAGTGTATAATTATAGAATGAATATATGATCTGAAGTCAAACCTTTTCTTGGCATAAAGATGCCCCTTTTATACCTGAATTTGGGCTTTTCCTCCCACCCAGAGAGCTCCACGTGTCGTCCAGCGATTGGCCCCTGATTAGTCATTTCCCTAAGTTTGTGAAGTTACTCCCTGACAGGTCTCCCTTCCCTAAGGGTCACTTCCAGCAGGTCTCCCCCTGACCGTACTTACTTCTTGGCAGGCAATCCTTTAACCCGCCCCCCTTTTATGCCTTAACACCCGATTGCATTAATGACCAAGTCAGGGAATGTCCTTTACATTAAATGCCCCTTCTCGGTCGAGCTGCCTCTCGCATTTATTTCTTGTCATTAGTCATAAATACCGCTGCCCATCTATCCTTTCACAGTTACTCTCTTCTTTATGTCATTCTCAATCGTACCGACCATTAAATGTAGTTGCTGGTCTCCCCTAACAGAGGCCTCCTCATCCTTGTAGGACCTTTAATAGTAATCTCGGTCCCCAAAGATGGTAGGTCTAATCGCTTGAGCTTATACTTTCCTTGGTAAGATTCGGCCAAAGACAGACCTGCTCTGAGTAGACCTGCCTCTACCTAAGTTGGGCCGGATCACATAGGCTCCTCTTAATTCAATTTTGTCTGCAAAAGAAAGATCAAAACAACTCCAACAAATGGTTAATAAATGAAAAGCCATAATTTCCTGAGAATTATTTCAACAATGGATAGAATTTGCTGTCAAAAGGCTATTGCGACCGGTTGCTATGTTTCAAAATTCGAATTTTTAAACCGCTGGATAAATTTTTGACACAATATGGCATTGAGGGTGACCGGTCACTGTCTAGGGCTACCGGTAGCTGTGGATAGTGATCGTTCGCTCGATAAACAGAGAAGAAAACAAGAAATCCATTTTCTTTAGCCACCGGTCACCCTCCTCCAGTGTTTTTCTCTGTTCTGTTTTCTGTTTTGCAACATTCAGGTACGGGTCTCCCTACTAGGGCGACCGGTCGACCTCTTCAAAGAGAAGTTGTCCGATTTTTTGTCAAATATAAAGTTCAAGAAGTGCTTCAACAACTTAGTACAAATCAAATTAAATGAATTGAAGTTTTTGGACAACTTTTAGAGACATTGTTTTGGTATGAATCTCATTTATATGAAATCATCAATATTAAAATAAAACATTTATCTAACAAACTCCCTCTTTTTGATGATTGCAATCCAAAATAATTTTTAGAGAGAGAATTTAAAAGAAACAAGATTTTCCGGTCAAAATAATCTATACGTTTTAAGCAACACTTGTCAAGACAAAAATCATAAGGATAAGGAGCAAAAGTTTTCAAAACAGGTTTTTAAAAGCTCCCCCTATCAACATGCTAAGCAATGAATATGTATAAAAGCTTCCCTATCAACAAGCTAAGCAATGAATATGTATAGAAGCTAAAAACGTATAAGCTAGAAGCTTAGCCTTTTCACAATAGCTTAAAAGGCTTAAGAGCTTAAAAGCTCCCCCTGTCAAAAAAAGTCATAGGTCACAAGGCTCGGCATATACAAGAGTAATAAGGCAATACCCCACAACTTAAAATCTTTAGCTTATTCGAATAAGCTTTTTACTAATGCGTTTTTTTTGTGAGCTTTTTCTAGAAATGAGTTTAGAGAATCACAACAACATGTTAGGACCATGAGAGAGATATACAATTAAAATCAACATTGGAATTTCGATCAATCAGTCCAAGAAGAGCATGAAAAATATAGAGATTTCATTGAGGCAATTTATCAAACACATGGCATGCATGGATATAAAACAAGGAGGTATATGCAATTTGTATATTGAATTAGGCCAAAAATATCAATACCAATCCTAATTCTATTGCAATAATCCAACAATGTAAACAATATCCATCAAATAAATTCATCATATACACAATTCCAAAATTTCCAAAATAATATTTAAAGGTACAACCCATGGGAGATGATAAAAGGGAAGTCAAACTTACCATTGATTGAGAAAGAGGAATGAGAGAGATTGCAGATGCAAATTTGAAGCTGAATATAATAGAAAATGCATAAAAAATGATCATTTGGTAAGATATGTGGTGAAATGTGCGAGGAGTGTGTAAATCTGAAGTAAGAAATGAAACAGGACATACGGTTTAAAAAAAAAATTTAGCAATTAGGGCGACTGGTCGCTATAGGGGGCGACCGGGGCCTGAAGGCAGCGATCGGTCGCCCTCTATAGTGACATGTCCTTACTTTAGAGTAATCCCTCTGTCCGATTTTTGAAGTTTTGAAAATTTGCTTTTTCACCCCGAAAAGATAAAATGCTAAAAATGCAAACATAGACCTTATTCAATATGCATTATGCCTAAGCGAGTTGATCTTGAGACATAACAAAGCACATTTCAATTTTTCATTTTGAAACAAAATCCCTTAAAAAGTGATGTCGAACCTCAATATGTTTGGTTCGATTATGATGAGCCGAATTTTGAGAAATATTTATAGCTGAAGTATTGTCACAAAAATAGAAACATTTTCGAAAGAAAATTTGTAATCCGCTAAGGTTTGTTTCATCCAAAGTAATTGAGTACAACAAAAGGTCGCGGAAATATATTCGGCATCAGTAGTTGATAAAGATACATAATTTTATTTCTTTGAAAACCATGAAACTAGGCAATCGCCTAAAAATTGACATGAGCCGGATGTACTTTTACGATCATCCATATTTTCGGCATAATCGGAGTCACTATATCCTTTTAAAGAAAATTTTTCATTCTTTGGATAAAACAAGCCATAAGAAATAATGCCTTTTAAATATCGAAAATATCATTTGGCGACACTTAAATGAGATTATTTGGGATTGCTTTGAAATCGAGCACATAGGCATACGTCATGAAAAATATCGGGTCTACTTGCATTCATCAATACTTGAATTCATCAACTAATTTACCTTTTTCATCCTTGTCAAGCTTGATGTTTGTCGCCATTGGAGTTGCAACATTTCTTCCTTCTTCAATCCCAAACTTCTTTTGAAGTTCTTTGGTATACTTGGATTGCGATATATAAATACCTTCTTGGCTTTGTTTGATTTGGAGTCCAAGGAAGAAATTGAGCTCTCCCATCATACTCATCTCAAATTCACCTTGCATTAACTAGGAATTTTTTTTGCACAAATAATTATTAGTGGCACCAAAAATCATATCGTCAACATAAATTTGAACTAAGAGACTATCTTAACCTTTTTCAAAAATAGAGAGAGTAGTATCAACTTTATCCTTTATAAAATCATTTTCTAGAAGAAAAGAACTTAGTCTATCATACCATGCTCGGTGTGCTTGTTTTAAACCATATAAAGCTTTTTTGAGTTTATAAACATCATTTGGTCTAGAAAAATTTTCAAACCCCGAAGGTTGTTTAACATGGACTTCTTCTTGAATAAAACCATTTAAGAAAGCAGATTTAATATCCATTTGGTAAAGTTTGAAATTTTTAAAGAAGAATAAGCAAGCAAGATACGAATAGCCTCTAAATGTGCTACGGGTGCAAAAGTTTCATCATAATCAATACCTTCTTCTTGACAATAACCTTGAGCTACTAACCTTTCTTTATTTCGAATGATATTGCCTTGATCATCGAGTTTTTTCTGAAATACCCACTTTGTTCCAATGATAGTGTGAGATGGGGGACAAGGCACAAGTTCCAAAACATCATTTCTTTCAAATTGATTTATCTATTCTTGTATCTCTATAAACCAATCTTCATCTTCAATGGCTTCCTTAGCATTCTTTGGATCTTTTTGAGATATAAGATCTTTTTCGGAAAATTTCCTTCTTGTCATTACCTTATAAAGTGAATCCCCAATTATAAGATCTTTTGGATGATCTTCTTTGAATTTTAGAGCCGTAGGAAGATCTGATGTATCACCCTTATCTTCTTGTTGAACATTTAAAGTAGAAGGTTGATCATTTGGAATAACTTGTTCAACTTCATCTTCCTCATCAGTATCATCATTTGTAATTCTTTCAACACCAGATGTTTCATTGCATTTGACGTGAATAGATTCTTCGGCCATCAAGCTTGTCTTGTTATATACACGGTATGTCTTGCTTTTAGTCGAGTACCCATAAATATTCCTTCATCGGCCTTAGGATCAAGTTTGTCCAATTGATCCTTGGTGTTCAAGATAAAACATTTGCAGCCAAATATTTTGAAATAGCTAATATTTCAAGATAAAACATTTCCAAAGCTCATATGGAGTTTTGTTCAATTTTGGACGAAGATATACTCGATTGATGACATAGAAAATGGTGTTTACGGCTTCGGCCCAAAAATATTTTGGAAGAGAAAACTGATTGAGCATAGACCGACATATTTCTTGTAAAGTTCATTTTTTCCTTTCGGCTATACCATTTTGTTGAGGAGTTCTTGGAGTTGAAAAATTATGTGCATATCCCTTGGTTTCACATAAGACTCTAAATTCACCATCAAATTCACATCCTCGATCACTCCTTATAGATTTAATAGTATCTTCCTTTTCATTTTCTATAAGTCTATACAACTTAGAAAACTCATTAGCGGCATCACTTTTATTAGAATGAAAAATAGCTCAAGTATATCTAGAAAAATCATCAACTATAACGAACATGTAATGTTTTTCACTTAGACTAGTCGTGTCAATATCCCCTTACAAATCTAGATGAAGAAGTTGTAGAGGCTGGGTTGTGGAAATTATATTTCTCGGCTTAAAACTACTTTAACTAGTTCTTTTGACAAGTGTCACATAGGCCAATGTTTTCAAAATTTAATTTGGGTAGTGTCTCCATTTCTTCAACGCGAACACTATTGCTGCCAATTCCAAGTCATATGTTGGATAATTGGCCTCATACGGCTTGAGCTTTCGTGATGCATAAGCGATAACTTTTCCTTCTTGCATGAGCACTGCTCCTAGTCCTTCTTTTGATGCATCTTCAGACGACAAAGTTTTATGTTCCCCTTGGAAGGGCTAAGATCGAGTAGTAAGTCGTTTCTTGACTCTTTGAAACTCGCCCGCACTTGTCATTCCACTCAAACTTGACTTGCAGGTTAGTCAAGTGAGTGGTCCGCTATCTTGGAAAAATCCTGGATAAATCTTTGATAATATCCACTAGTCTAGAAACTCGATTTAATTCTGCACTCGGGGTTGTTTCCATTCAACCACCGTCTGTACCTTGAAGGATCCACTTTGAAATCCCGGTGCGGGATACTATGTGTCCCAAGAACGCGACTTCACTAAGCCAAAATTCGCACTTTGCTGAATTTGGCATACAAATTTTTATGCTCTCGTAGTGTCTCTAAAATGATTTTGGATGACGTTCGTGCTCTTCTCTAGACTTAGAGTATACGAGTATGTCATCAATGAATATCACTACGAATTGATCCAAATAAGGTTGGAAGACTCGATGCATCAGGTCCATAAATGCTTCTGGTGCATTCGTCAGACCGAAAGGCATTACTACAAACTCATAGTGTCCATATCGGGTTTGAAATGCAATTTTGGAAATGTCTTCCTCGCGGATCTTTAGTAATATCCTTGCTGTAAGTCGAACTTCGAGTACACCGTCGCTCCTTGAATTTGATCAAATAGTTCGTCTATCCTCGGGAGGGGATATTTGTTCTTGATGGTCACGCTATTAAGACCACGATAATCTATACATAGTCTTAATGTACCATCCTTCTTTTTGACGAACAGCACAGGTGCTCCCCACGGAGACGTACTCGGTCGGATAAATCCCACCTCCATCAGTTTTTGTAATTGCGTTTTCAACTCCTGTAACTCAAGAGGAGCCATTCTATACGGTGTTCTGGCAATCGGGGCAGTCTCTGACAACACCTCGATGGTGAACTCGACTTCCCTATCCGGAGGGACAATGGTGAGTTCTTGTGGAAATACATCTGTATATTGTGACACTACAGGTACTTGGTTGATTTGTGTCTCAACCTTGGGTTTGTTAATTACAAACGCCAAGTACCCTTGAGCCCCTCTAGTGATCGCCCTCCTCGCTTTCATTGCTGAAATGATTGGGGCAATCTTAACTCGTGCCCTTCCCGAAATTTCCACTTCGGGTTTTCCGGGTTCACATAGCTTAATGGACTTGTTATGGCAGTCTATTTGTGCATGGTGTGCAGATAACCAATTCATCCCTAATATCACGTCGTATTCGGATATGGGTAATAAGATCAAATCGGCAGGAAAGTTTATCTCAGCAATCTTAACTTCGCATGCATTATAGATAATATCTGTTATCTGACTTGCACCCATAGGAGTTGACACTTCTAAACATATAGGCATATGTTCCATGCATGCATGCAGTTTGTGTACAAAATGCGGTGCAACAAATGAATGCGTTGATCCAGGGTCGAACAATATTTTAGCGTAGTGGTTAGATACTAGAAGCGTACCTTCCACCACATCTGTTGCCTCCCGGAGCCTCTGTCGGCTAGTGCAAAAGCTCGGCGGGCATCCGCCCGATTTCCCGGCAATTCGGTTTTACGTAGGTCATGCGTCTGTTTGGTTCGGCCATTGTACTTGCGCAATCTTGCGGTGGTGCGATTACTACCCAGCGCAAACACCTTCCTTGCTTACGCCATGCGATCGTTGGCGGTATGTCCGGTTTACGGCAATGTGCACACACTTGACCGGCTTTCCTTGTCTTGGTCTCCTTCCTTTATCTGTTTTGTTAATCTGGTCCTTCGAAAATTAGCGGGCGGTTTAGATGGTTGTCCCAAACTGTCCTCTTAAGATCATTCGATGTCCTATTCTCATCAATGCCAATACGGTTGGCCCCAGGACTAATGCGGAGAGTCGCTTTTATCTGCTGGTGAATAGGTTGTCGGGTTCAACGATCAGTTGTTTCGAAGTTCAGTTTCAATCCTCGAGTGAACTTGTAAAGCTTATCCTCTTGATCGATTGTCCCCGAGCATACTTGGACAATCGGTGAAATTTGGACTCAGATCTTGAGCTACAAATCGGGTTCCTTGCCTCAATCTATGGAATTCATCTCGGCGCGCTTCTTTCACAACCTGTGGAGTATCTTGTTCATTGAACTCGGCCAAGAAATTTCCCCATGTTCGACTACCCGATCTGTTCCCATCTCCTTTCAATCGCCCTCCACCGAGTCTCAGCGGCCGATTCCATACGAAATACGGCGAGTGTGACTCTCTCGCTTTCGTCGGAGTATTAAAGAGCATTGAAGATATTCTCCAACTTCTCTACCCATTCTTCTGCTTTCAAATCGTCCGGCTCTCCCAAGAAGGCTGGTGGGTCGAATCGCAGAAATAGCTCCAACGTGCGATTGTTCGCCTCTCTGGCGGGTTTGGGAGCTTGTGCGGTCGAATTGTCTCCTGCAGCAGGTGGATGAGGCGGTGGTAATTTAGGAGAGGGTACCCGGTCCCTGGGTACATCATCAACTCCTCGTGGAACGCGACGAGGTCTCCCACGTCCTCGATGTTCGGCCATTTTGTATCTTGAAGCGTTAGTTGCGATTCACGAGTAAATGAATACAATAATTATTCGCGTAGAGAAAGTAATATCGCAGGGAAAGTAACATCAACACAAGACACTGAATAAATAGCAAAAGGCATATCCATTAATGTAAAACTTGAATACACCCAAAGTACAACAGCAGAAATACTAAGTCAGATACATCGGAACCAAAATACATCTGAATCTAGTACAAAAGAAAGTAAGGTACAACACTGGAATACACGACTACAATAACAGAAGTACAAATTTACAATCAGCTAACTAATCAGTGAGATCGCCATCATCGTCGCTCGCCGCTATGTCCATAATCGGGGCTGGGTTGGGCTGAGGTGGCGCCTCAACCTCGGGCCAATCCACGAAGTCTAACCACTGCTCGAATCCCTAAGCCTCATCGAGTGGAGCAGCCTTGAGTGCCTTTGGCTCTCCAATGTTGACTGGATCCTCCTCGGGATCCTCCTCGGGATCCTCTTCGGGATCCTCCTCAGCGTCAGGTACGGGTTCCACCTCGGGCAGTGGCAACGGCTGAGCATTGGCTGCCAAAGACGCATCTAGTGCGGCGTCTCTCTGAGCTAGGGCCTGTGTAAGGTCCTCTATGACTGTCATATGCTTGATGAGGGTCTCCTCCAAGCGCTCGACGGTGTCGTGGGATAGGCGGGCTTCAATCTCCCATTTCTGGCGGCCGTCACTTGCCCTTTTCATCTTCTCTCGCATGTTATCCAGGCGCTCCTGGATACTCTGTATTTGGTCCTCCCGCGCTCTTATGGTGTTATCGCGGTCCTTGATGATAGTGGTCAGCTCGCTCTTCTCATCTTGGCTCATCGCCAAGCGCTGAGTCAGGTCCCTATTACGTTGACGCTCTTGGGCTAGCTCTGTGGTCGCGCGATCACTCTCCCGGTGCCAGTGAATCATCAGTGCCCGGTAATATTCCCGCTCAGCACGGGCATGGAATACATCCCACCATGTAGGCGGCGTCGACTCCATCCTGATCAAACAAAACTAAGGCGGATCAGTCAAAGGTAGAGGAAAGCTAAGAAGAGAATAAGGAAAGAACAAATAAGGAAAATCAGTCAAGAATCAACTAAGTCAAGACAAGTATGACTATGAAGTCTCAAAATATGTGTTCTAACTTAGTTCGAACATCAATAAGACGGTTCTATGCCAATTTGAAATCGATTTCACACTTAATTGGTCAAGTCGCGGTACTACCCAAAACACAGACCGAGGGTCCTATCCTGGGTTATTTCGGTGTAAGTTTCCATCTTACTAGCCGAGCTCTGATACCACTCTAACTGTCACGCCCCAAACGGGACGCGACGAACGATCTACAACTTAAATACAATAACCAAACAGTCCAGACAAATATCAACGAGAACCCAATGAAACAGAGTCTAAATAGCAGCGGAAAATAAAATAACAAGTACAATTACAACTTACAGTCTACAATCCATAATCCATATTACATCCCGAAAATCAACAAAATATAGCAACTTAAAGTCAAGGGTCCTACGCCCTTCAGTTACAAACTAGAATGGAAAGAAATACAAAAGTCCAACAACAAACACAAGATAAGAGTCCAATCAACAACAAGGAGAAGTGGTAAATCCAACACGCAGAGTACAAGGTCTCAATCCAGGGCCGGTTCCGCATCTTCAACGAAATCCTCATCTAAGGTTAGAAAATAGGTGGGGATGAGACATAAATCTCAGTGGATGGGGTGATCGTGTGCAAGTGTGACGCAATATTTTTTGGGTCATTCCTACCCTACAGGAGGATGATGACGATGACATAAATCTCAGAAGAACCAGCTCTAGATGCAGGGTCTGAGTCAAGATCGCTTGAGGATTTTCAAACTCATAAGTCAGAAGGATTCTTTGAAGGAATGACTCTCAAGGAAGCATGGGATTTGTACTGGGAATGACTCTCAACGAAATCCTCCTGTCTTCAATTTCTGGGTATACAAGGGATAGGATTTGAAGATCATCGTCATCATCCTCCTGCATAGGCTCTTCAGCAGCCTTCTCTTCCTCAACAACAATCACATTGGTTTGACGGGATGTCACATCTAACTCCTCTTATCTCGTATCAGTTGTGTCTTTTTTTGATATCTCAATTGTTGGTCGGATAGCTGTCTCCTGTTTTGATGTATGTGGCTAAGCAGTTGCTTTATTTTCTTGCTCAGTGCCTTCCACACCATTGTCATCCTTTTATTTCGGCAGCTCATCGAGAACAATTTCTTCGTTCTTGGTTATAGCGGACTCAGCTGGCTCGGCAGCTATGTCGGACTTCTTCACCAGTCTCCTCCTGGTTTTTATTTCCAGAGGAACTTCAGCTTCTTCCTCCTTTTCCTTGGCTACGGCAGCTGACTCTGCCATCTTCAATTTCTTTGAAACAGCTAGCTTACGGGGCACAACAGTTTTCTTCTTTTGGACAACTAGAGAGGAGCTGGAGCGGGCTTAGGTGAGGGGGCTTTGGCAGAAGCAACTGTGTCCATGGGGACATGTTCAGTTGATTCCCCCTCAGATGTTGCGTACTTCTTTGCATGGGCCTACCTCTGAGCACCAGATAGGTTGGCCTTGAACATTTTCTTGTTTGCGTGAAAGGTTTTCCCATTGCGAAGTGGAACACCCTTCTTTTACATCAGATGACCTAGAATCAGGCCATATACCAGTGAGCTAGAAAACTTCCCATCTTCACCAAACTTCATGTTCATCACATTCTGGCTTAGTTAACTTCATTCTCTTCCATGATGGCCACTATTACAATCGGCCCCCGGAGAGAGAAGCGATTGAATGAGCCGAACTTTATGTCAATACACTTAGCTACCACATCCATAAACTTATGGTAGTATTCCTTGATCAACATCTTCAAAGCGGAAAAGTTTTGTTTTCCAGCAATCTTTGGCTTGGCTATCTCCTTCTAGGCAGCAGCCAAATCCACGTCCTTACCAATCAACTCTTTAATACCACTAGTAGGGATATAACAGTAGTAAGCTAGGTCAGCAATAGTCAACTAAAATTCATTGATGTTGACAGATGAGCGAATCTCATCATCGTGAACCTCAACATTCACGTAGTACATAGCAACCTCTTCAAGGTAGGAACGTAGTCTTCCATAGTTAGAAATTTCTTGAGACCAGCTTGCTCAAGTTTCTTCGGAATCTTCTTGGTCTAATCCTTGTCAACACCCTATTTGACAAGGCCTTCGAAATCCACACTGGCTCCAATGTGGATCTTTTCAGCAAGCTTCACGTAGTTGTATGTAGGTGCCATTTTCAGTCTTGAACTCGAGAGATGAAAACTAGGGTTTGAACTTCTTTGCAGAGTGAAAACTTGGAAACTTTGTGAGCTAGAGAGTGATTTTGAGGATAGATAAAATGAATTTTCTCTATACATGGGACGTGAAATGATGATTTCCAAATTTGAAAAGTTTAAAAATTAATCAACGGTTGAGATTAAAAGATTGAAACTGCATTAATTTCCCTGCATTAAATATAGCAATATTTATATCCAATCATGAATAAACCGTCGTAGGCTTTTGACTGACACCACTTATGATGTTGACGTCATGTCTAAAAACATTCCCACTCGCAGAAAAAACAACTGTATTTTGTCTCTTAGCTTCATCAATGATTCAGCTATCCTCATTAATGACTCGACTCTGCTTCAATATTCATTGAGTCGACTGAATGATCACTTGGTTGTCCAGCTAACTCGATATAGTTGACTAGACATATAAGTTGTTTCACTTGGCATATAAGTAAAACTCTTCTGATATGCATTTCTCTCTTCTTTAACCCTGTTGAATGAGTCTTCTAAGCTTCCTAACATAGCTCAATCAATCCATGTTCATTCTTAAGCTCTTCAAACCTTGATTCACATAATGGCTTTGTGAATATATCAGCTAACTGCTTATTAGTTGATGTATTCCAATGTGATGTCTTTCTTTTCAACATGATCTCTCATAAAATGATATCTTACATCAATGTGCTTCGTTCATGAATGTAATACTGGATTCTGAGTAATTGCAATGGCACTTATGTTATCACATATAATTGGAATCTCTCTTTCTTCAATGTCATGATCTCTCAGTTGTTGCCTCATCCATAGAACTTGGGCACAACAGCTGCCTGCAGCAATATACTCTACTTCAGCTGTGGATGTAGCTATTGAGTTTTGTTTCTCGCTGAACCAAGAAATCAATCTGTTTCCGAGCATTTGAAAAGTATCAGATGTACTCTTCCTGTCGACTCGACATCCAGCATAGTCTAAGTCTGAGTAGCCAACCAGCTTGAATCCTCCTTCCTTTGGAGAGCATAAGCCAACTTCCTGGCATCCCTTCTAATACCTTAGGATTCCTTGGTTGCAGTCATATGATTTTTCTTTAGATCAGATTGAATCTTGCACATGCACCTATAGCAAAGGTGATGCCTGGCCTGCTAGCTCTCAAATAGAGCAATGATCCAATGAGGGCTCTATACCTTGTTTATGGTAATCTTCACTGATTTATTCATGGGAATCTTCACAGATGACTTCTCTTCCGTACCATATACCATATACATATCCATCTTCACTGATTTTCCTTCTGCATCCATATCCATCTTCACTGATTTAATCATGGGAATCTTCACAGATGACTTCTCTTCCATACAAAATTTCTTCATTAAATATTTGGTATACTTGGTTTGACCTAGGAAGGTTCCATCATTCATTTGATTGACTTGAAGACCTAGGAAGAAAGTCAGCTCTCCAATCATGCTCATCTCAAACTTCCCTTGCATAAGGTTTGAGAATTTGTCACACATCTCTTTGTTTGTAGATCCAAAGCTAATGTCATCCACATATATTTAAACAAGCAGTATATTCTTCCCATCTTAAATTATGAATTATCTTCTATCAATCTTTCCTTTGGGGAATCCATTGTCTATAAGAACTGAGATAACATGTCATATCATGCTCTTGTTGCTTGCTTCAAACCATATAATGCCTTCTTGAGCTTGTAGACTTTATTTCCAATAGTTTTTTGCTCAAAACCTGGATGTTGTTCCACATAGACTTCTTCTTCCAAAAGTCCATTCAAAAAAGTGCTCGTCACATCCATCTGATAAACTATAAAGTACTTGTGTGTTGCATAAGCAAGAAACATCCTTATTTCTTCCAATCTAGCAACAGGTGCAAAAGTTTTATCAAAATCTATACCATTTTCTTGGCAATACCCTTTGGCTACCAATCTTGCTTTGTTTCTCACAACAGATCCCTCTTGATTCATCTTGTTTCTAAATACCCACTTAGTACTAATAACATTTTGGTGGGTAGGCCTTTGAACCAATTTCCAAACTTTATTCCTTTCAAACTTATTCAACTCCTCTTGCATAACTAGAATCCAATATGTGTCATCCAATGCTTGTGACACATCATTCGACTCGATTTGCGAAATGAAACAAGTGAACATAGCTTCATGTTGAGTCGTAGATCTGGTTCTTACTCCTTCTCTGACATCTCCAATAACTAACTCTAGAGGATGGTCTCTCAGCCATTTCACATCTGGTTGGAGTAAGTCTGCTGGATTAAGTCTTCTTTCAGCTAAGTTGTCTTGAACAGCCTCCCCTTGATCATCATTCAACTGCAAACCTTCCAGCTGTCTTTGAGTTTCAACTATCTTATTTTCATTTGGGTTTATTCTTCTTATGTTTGCCTCAACATATGGACTCTTCTGAATAGTTGGCTGACTAATCTTGTCAGCTAACTCTAATGTCTTCTTCATTAATCTTAGGTTCATCAAAAACCACATAGATAGACTCTTTTGTGACCATAGTCCACTTGTTCAACACTCTGAAAGCTTTACTCTCAGCAAAGTATCCCAAAAAGATACCTTCATTAGCTTTAGCATTAAAAGCTCTTAAATGGTCATTGCCATTATGAAGCACTTACATCCAAAGATATGAAAATATCCAACATTTGGCTTCCCTCCTTTCCAAATTTCATAGGGGGTTTCGGACATCCACCTATTGATCATCCACCAAAATCTCATTGGCAATCCAGCTTCAGCTAACATGGTCCTTGCAGCTTCCTTGAGGGTTCTGTTCCTTCTTTCAGCCACTCCATTTTGCTGTGGAGTTCTCGCAGTTGATAACTCATGAGCAATACCATTCTCTGTGCAATATTGAGTTATAATCCCATTGACAAACTCAGTTCCTCTGTCAGATCTTATCTTGATAATGGTTTGACTCTTCTCATTTTGAACTCTCCTCATAAGTTGAGGGAGCTTATGCAAAGTTTCCTTCTTTTTACACATTAAAATGGTCTATATGTATCTTGAATAATCATCCACCACCACTAAAGTGTATTTTTTTCCACTGATATTAGCTGGTTCAACAGGAACAAATAAATTCATATGCAATAAATGCAATATCCTGGTCGAAGAAGGACTAGGCCTGTCCTTAAATAAAGACTTGATTTGCTTTCCCATTGGCATGCATCAGAAATTCTTTCCTTCTTGTACATTGAGTCTGGCAATCGTTCCACAAGATGACTCCTTGCAAGCTTGTTGATTGTCTTGAAATTTAGGTGACACAGTTTTTTGTGCCACAACCAACTTTATTCGGCTGTACTCTTTGCTAGTAGGCATGTACTTCGTGTAGCAGTATACCAATCCACTACATACATGTTCTTCTATCTTGATCCTGATAGCACAACTATATTTGACTCAGCATTCTTGATCTGGCATACTCCCATGTTGAATCCTACATCGTAGCCCTTATCACAGAGTTGGCTGATACTCAGCAGATTGAAATCCAGCCCTTCAACTTAGGCTACATATGTGATTTCCAATCCATTCTTATTTATGGATCCAATACCTCTTTTCTCCCCTGGAGCTTCATTTCCTCCAAATATGACTTTTGCTCCTCTTGAACCCTTTTTTATTGCATGTCATATGTCTGGAACAACACATATTCATGTACCAGGTTCCTTGGCACTCAGATGTTCTTTGAACCTGCAATCAAGGAAATTAATTTTTAGGTACGCAAACATGTCTGGGTCCTAAGGGGTTAGCACTATAATTTGATCCAACCAACCTATAGCCAAATGATCTGACTCTACGAGGTTGCCACCCATCAGTTGCATAATCATAATGAATATTCGCAAATTGTTTGGGAGCTTTAGGCTCATACATATGTCTCTTTTGTATGTATGCCTGTGTGTGAGCTTGTGTATTTGCTTTATTGGGATAATAATGAAACTTTTGTGCATAGTGAGCATTGTGGTTGGGTGAATATGTGTGCTGATAATGGTTCATTTGCCAAGGGAATGGCCTATTTTGAGTCTGAGGTCTCCACCACTTGGGCTTGTATCCCTTAGGACTTGGCTGATATCTCATTTGATTGTCCAATCAGCCTGACTAGGATAATTTATATCATTCCCTTCATATGGCTTTCTATGCTGAAACCTTTGGGGCTTTTGGTAGTTTTGTTTTGATTTCACAGAATATTTCCTATTTGGAGTCTGCTGATGGACTCTTCTGAATTTAGTTTCAGCTGTCCTCTTAGCATACTTTGTTGGCTTCTTGTCTTTGCCTTTATATCTTAGGCCAGCATGTTTGTGATTGTGAGTGTGAGTGGGTGCAACATATGGTGCTTTGGGTTTTTGGACTTCCCCACTACTTAAGGATCCTTTCTCCAAAACCACTCTTGGAGTTCTATCATGAACAAATGAATTGAATCTTATGGCTGTTTTATCTCCACTTTCTTTTTGAATCATTATCAATTCATCCAATGATTTAGATGTCTTGCTAAATCATGCAATTACATTTTTCAAATCTTTTACCCTCTTTTCTGTTTCAGCTAAGTCTGCTTTGATCTTAGCAATCTCAGTCTTCAGCTCATTGTTCTCAGTAGCTATGTGACTCAGAGTACTCAGCTCTTTGGTCAGCTGTGAGTTTTGGTTTTTGAGCTAGCTGTTTTCCTTATTTAAAAGTGAGTGTGAGGACTTCACGTGCTCAAAATCTTTCATCATTTTTCCTAACTAGTAATCCACCCCGTGCGTTGCACGTATATATTCTTTTGAAAGTGTCACGCCTAAACGGGACACGACGACGATCCACAACTTAAGTTCAATAACCAAACAGTCCAGACAAATATCAACGAGAACCCAATGAAACAGAGTCTAAATAGCAGCGGAAATAAAATAACAAGTACAAATACAACTTACAGTCTACGATCCATAATCCATATTGCATCCCGAAAATCAACAAAATATAGCAACTTAGAGTACAAGGTCTCAATCCAGGGCCGGTTCCGCATCTTCAACGAAATCCTCATCTAAAGTTAGAAAATATGTGGGGATGAGACAGAAATCTCAATGGATGGGGTGATCGTGTGCAAGTGTGGCGCAATATAGTTAATGTGAGAAAACAGTTATATGAAAACGCGTGAGTATGATGCATGAATTCACACACAGTCCACAAGCGTCGTGATAAATATATTTAAGTAATATACTTATACAGTTTGAGAAAACAGTTCATGGTCACACAGGCACTATGTGATTCAGTCAAGACAGGTAGGATTGCGTACGGAAATGTAACGCCAATCCCATGCAAGGCAAATAATGGTTGCGTACGGAAATGTAACGCCAACCAATGCAAAACAAGTAGCGGTTGCGTACGGATTTGTAGCGCCAACCAAACGGGTCCGATAACTCCAGAATCGTGTGGATCAGACAGCAATTCCTTCGTTCTTCCTTGTAACTCCCCAGGCAGGATGGTCCAAAACCGGCACCTTATCGCTCCATAGGCAAAGACAAAATCCACAGTGGAGCTGGCAAGGCTCGGATCTGTCAAAATCATGATTATACCTCAAGTACTACGACCCGCTTTCCTTGGACAAACTCCGTCCCTCAGTTGCGGGATTAGGACGATGGGGCCGGAAGAGTGGAATAGCAGCCGAGCTGCCCGGTTCCATCCCCGACGTATCCATTCCGACTGTGAGCTCGACACACCAAGTTGACTCAAGCAGGAAAGTAAATACAAGTACAGGCAGTCAACCAGGCACCCGAGTATGATTGATTCAGGGAAGCAGTTCAGGATAATTTTTGAAATTTTGCGAGTAGCAATTTTGGCATTGGTGGAGTTTTGGATAAAGATGATTATCGGAAGGATAAGCAACCTTCAATATCTTGAAAGATTAGGTGGAACATAAGTCCCGTTATAGATTCAAAATCGCAAGGCGAGGAAGTTGCTCCGCGATCGGGTATTAATCGGTCAAATTGATCCGATTAGTCAAGGATTTTTGGGAAAGTAAAATACTTTAATTAAATCTCCAAGTCCGAGAGTCCAGAGCTATTTTAGTAAAAGAGAAAATAATTTGAGTTAGGTCCTTTATAAAAGAAGAATTGCAATTTAGCCCCGTTTTGTAAATACCAACACTTTTGGGGTTAAAATTGAATAAATAAATATCCCGACCTTGAAAAATTATGAGGTCAGTTCCTAAATTCTCCAAATTGTCCAGAGATTCAGGTTTTTTAAAGTTTTGAGGTTGAGTTTTTATAAAATGCTCACATTGGCCCCAAATTTATAAAAATTGCCAATTCGGACCTTAAGTTTAAAATAATTGGAACTCACAAACCGGAAGGATTTTTAATGTGATTCCAGTTGGAAAATGTCACTAAGGTTAGTGGGATATTGGGACAAAAGCCGTTTTTAAACGAAATAAGTGTAGGTCCTTTAACTTTTGAAAATATCATTTTTGTCCCATTTTGAAATAATTGTCTTTAAGGCCTTTAGGGGTCCAATTGTTATGAAATTTGAACCTTGGGTCCAAAATATAATTAAGTTATATTTAAATTAGTGTTTCCAGGTGCATGGGCTGTATAAGTCCTGGAAATTTCATTTGGGTCCTCAAGTTTAATCTTTTACACTTTAGTCCCTCAATTTTAGTAAAATTACTTTCCAAGCCCTAAACACTTGGATTTTTGGAATACTTTTAAAATATGTAATTCCCAGTACCTTAAGAGTAAAAATTTCAAATTTTAAAGTTTAGGTCTGGTGCAGTTTTAAAAATTGCAAAGTAGCCCTTAAACTTTCAAAATTTTACAATCTAGTCCTTGGGCTTTTAAAGGTTGATTTTATTTATCTTAAAACTCTTAAAACTTTATTAAAATGTCCAAAAGTCATTTTTGAACCTGAGTCCAGTCCCAATTTTCGAAATTTGCAGAGGGGTCCTTTAACTTTCATTTTCTTGCAATTTAGTCCACCAACTTCCTATTTTTACATTTTTAAGTCCAAAATTGAAATTTAATCAATTATGCTCGACTTTTCCAGGTTATAAGGCATCCAAAACATAGATTTTAAAGATCATACACATGCATGTCCAATACATACAAGAATTCATCAATTAAAACATTAAATTGCACATGCATGCACCTAAAATTCAATAAATAACAAATTTGAGCAACTCTTGAGAATTTTCATGACTTGATACATAAAATTGACATGCAATACATAGATTATATATATCTCAAGGCTCATGATCAAATTTTCTACATGCATTTTAATAAAACACCTAATAGTTGGAAAATATTTTTCCACCCACTTTAAAATTGTAAATTGTGAAATAAAAGGATAATTTCACAATTTTTGGATGAGGCTTCTTAGGTCAGCCCCCTAAATCAAAAATATCAAAAATTTGAAGTTAGAAAAATGAGAGAAAAATTAGGGAGAAAAAAGAAGGAGATAAGAAAATGAGAAGTACTACACTTTACCTTGTGTAGTAGGTGTTTGGAGACTAGTTGAAGCTTAAAAATTGGAAATTTTGGCTCAACTCCAAAATCACCTAAGGTCAGCCCCTATTTCTCAAAAATGAAAAAGGGGTGTTAAAATTTGAAAAAAAAAGAAAGAAGAGGAAAGAAGGGGTCTAGTACTCAATTCTTACCTTGTAGTCCAAATTCCTCTACTAGTTCTTCTTCCATTCTTGAAGTCCTTCTTCAAGATGATGTCCAACTCTAATCTTCAAAGTCTTCTAAATGTACCTCCAATTCAAATTCAAACTTAAGTTAAGAAAGTGGAAGAGATGAACTATGTGATATCAAAAATGGATTGAATATAAAATTTCTTACCTTGTAGTATAGGTGTGTTCGAATTTTTGAAGAATAAGGAGAGAACTCTTGAAACATTTTCTAGGTGTTGAAGAAGAAAGTGAGAAGAAGAGTAGAGAGAAGTTGGGAGTTTTTAGAGAGAAGGAGGAGAATTTTGTGTAGGAGATGAATGTGTTAGTGAAAAATTTTAACCAAATTTTTGTAAAAATTGGCCTTGTAGCCGTCCCCATGAGTGAGAGAGAGAGAGAGGAATTTTGTTCAAATTGTGTCTTGCATTTTGCCTCATGCATGAGAGACAATTTGAAGGTCAAAGGTATGGGCAAGACTTGGTTTGAATGGAATGTTGGAAGACTTCCAACATGTTGGCAAAAATATTATTAAAGAAGTAAAATAAGAGATGATGTGTATAATGTTTGAATTAATGATATAATTATACACAAGATGACTAATATAAGATGTAGGTGTACAAGAGTTGGATGATATTTTTACTCCAAAAATATCCATGTTGGCCGTCCATTATAATGGCATTATGGTAATTCCATATATTTTTTTTGTCCCAAATTTGATGATAATAGATGAAATATATCAATCTCCAAAATAATTAGTGATTTCCTTGATCACTTATAAGTCTCATGATCACTTAATCTAAATCAAAATCTTAATTCTATAAGGTAATAGTCTCTTAAAATTCTAAGGTGGCTAATAAATACAAAAATAGTAATAATGATCAATCAAGTGATCATAAATGCAAAATAGAGTTAATAAAGATCATGATCACAAGTGATTAAATAAAATGAAATAAAGTACAAAATGTATATATTATTAATAATTACCCGTCAAAATGACGCGGTAAAATAGTTGATCAAATGTATAAACGACAATAAGGATCAATTATGCTCGGAAAAATCGGGGCTTCACATCCTCCCCTCCTTGAAAGAATTTGGTCCCCAAATTCTCTTCAGAATAGTTCTGGATATTGATTCCTCATGTCTTCTTCCATCTCCCACGTTGCGTCTTCGTCTCGATTGTGGTTCTGCCACACCACTTTAACCATCGGGATTTCTCTCTTACGCAACTGTCGTATCTGCTGATCAATGATCCGGATCAGCCTCTCGGTGTAGGATAGATTTTTCATTAGAGGAGGAGTATCTCGAGTGATGATGTGTTCGGGATCTGGTTGATACTTCTTCAATCTCGATACGTGGAATACATCGTGCATTCCCATATATGGTGCTGGTAACTCGAGTCGGTAGGCTAACTTCCCGATCCTCTGTAAAATCTTGTAAGGTCCAATATATCTAGGACTCAACTTGCCTCCTTTCTTCGGATTGATCAATCCTTTTCGTGGTGAGAGTCTGAGAAATACTTCATCTCCGACTTCAAATTCCAAATCCTTTCTTCTCTTGTCGTGTAACTCTTTTGGTGGCTCGAGCGTGCGAATCCGCTCCTTGATCGGCTTGACCTTCTCCATGGCCTCCGAACTAAGTCGACCTTTGGAATCGAGGCGACTTTCGTTTCTCTTTCGAGTCCATTGGTCATCAATCTCCCAAAGTGTAGTGGGGATCTACATTTTCGCCCATATAATGCCTCGTAGGGTGCCATTCCAATCGTGGCACGATAACTGTTATTGTAGGCGAACTTGGCTAATGGTAAGTGTGAATCCCAACTTCCTTGGAAATCCAATGCGTGCTCACAAAGATATCTTCAAGGGTTTGAATTGTTCGCTCAGATCGTCCATCGGTTTGTGGATGTCTTCTTTGTGCTAAAACTTAGCGAGGTACCCATTCCTCGTGCAAGCACTTCAAAAACTGGAGACAAACCTCGGGGCTCTGTCGGATACTATGTCGATTGGTACTCCATGCGGTCGAATGATTTCTCGGATATAAATGCGTGCAAGTTTCGCAAGCTATCGTTTTCTTGATGGGTAAAAAGTGTGCGATTTCGTGAGTCGGGTCTACAACTACCCAAATGGCATCATGGCCTCCTCTCGGTCCTAGGTAGATCCGTCACGAAGTCCATCGTTATGTGTTCCCATTTCCACTCGGGAATTCTCAACGGTTGTAGTAAAAACGGTCGTTGGTGTTCTCGCTTTTACTCGTTGACAAGTCAAACATCTCGCAACGAATTCCGCTACCTGGTTCTTCATGTTTACCCACCAATAACTCCATTTCAAATCCTTATACATCTTGTTTCCTCCAGGATGTATAGTGTATTTTGAACGGTGTGCCTCTGCTAGATTTTATTCCTAATCGCTTTCGTCATTCTAAGTACACACACTCGATTCTCGAATCGATAACTCCATCTTCGTCACCGAGAATTTCGATCTTTCTCCTTTAAGTATCTTCTCCTTCGTTTTTGAAGATGTGTATCTTTCTCTTGTGCTTCTTTGATCTCTTTCACAGATCGGGTTTAATCGAAATGTTGGCACATGAAATCGAGTATTGGTTCTCGTCGATTCCAATTGCTCACCTCTTCTAATGATTCCCACTCTCGAATCATAAGTCCGCTAAGCTCTCCTTTCGCTAGAGCGCCGCTACGACGTTAGCTTTCCAGGGATGGTATTGGATATCAAAGTGATAGTCCTCAATCAACTCCATCCATCTCCGTTGCCTCAGTTGAGTCCTTTCTCGGGAGAATAGGTACTTCAAGCTCTTATGATCCGTGAAAACCATGAATGTTGCTCCGTAGAGATAGTGTCTCCATTTCTTTAACGCGAACACTATCGCCGCCAATTCCAAGTCATGCGTTGGATAATTGGCCTCATACGGCTTGAGCGTGATGCATAAGCGATAACTTTTCCTTCCCGCATGAATACCGCTCCTAGTCCTTCTTTTGATGCATCACTGTAGACGACAAAGTTTTCGGTTCCCTTTGGAAGGGCTAAGATCGAGTTGTAGTAAGTCGTTTCTTCACTCTTGAAACTCACTCGCACTGTCATTCCACTCAAACTTGACTTTGCTTCTCGGGTTAGTCGAGTGAGTGGTCCGCTATCTTGGAGAAGTCCTGGATAAATCTTCGATAATATCCGGCTAGTCCTAGTAAACTCCCGATTTCGTTCTGAGACTCGGGTTGTTTCCATTCAACCACCGTCGTACCTTGAAGGATCTACCGGAATCCCGGTCTTAGGATACTATATGTCCCAAGAACGCGACTTCACTAAGCCAAAATTCGCACTTGCTGAATTTGGCATACAACTTATGTTCTCGTAGTGTCTCTAAAACAATTTTTAGATGACGTTCGTGCTCTTCTCTAGACTTAGAGTATACGAGTATGTCATCAATGAATATAACTACGAATTGATCCAAATAAGGTTGGAAGACTCGATGCATCGGTCCATAAATGTTGCTAGTGCATTCGCCGGATCAAAGGCATTACTACAAACTCGTAGTGTCCATATCGGGTTTGAAATGCGATTTTGAAATGTCACCTTCGCGGATCTTGATTGATAATATCCTTGCGTAAGTCAAACTTCGAGTACACCGTCTCTCCTTCAAGTTGATCAAATAGTTCGTCTATCCTCAGGAGGGGATATTTGTTTTTGATGGTCACACTATTAAGACCACGATAATCTATACATAACCTTAATGTGCCATCCTTTTTTTTGACGAACAAAGACAGTGCTCCCACGGAGACGCACTCGGTCGGATAAATCCCACATCCATCGGGCCAGAATTGCGTTTTCAACTCTTGTAACTCAAGAGGAGCCATTCTATACGGTGTTCTAGCAATCGGGCGAGTTCCGGTAACACTCGATAGTGAACTCGACTTCCTATCCGGAGGGACAGTGGTGAGTTCTTGTGGAAATACATTCGTATATTCGACACTATAGGTACTTGGTTGATTTGTGTCTCAACCTTGGGTTTGTTAATTACAAACGCCAAGTACCTTGAGCCCCTCTAATGATCGCCCTCCTCGCTTTCATTCTTTGAAATGATTGGGGCAATCTTAACTCGTGCCTTCCCCGAAATCTCCACTTCGGTTTTCCGGGTTCGCATAGCTTAATGAACTTGTTATGGCAGTCCATTTGTGCATGGTGTGCAGATAACTGATTCATCCCCAATATCACGTCGTATTCGGAGATAGGTAATAGGATTAAATCGGCAAGAAAGTTTATCTCAAGAATCTTAACTTCGCATGCATTATAGATACTATCTGTTATCTGACTTGCACCCATAGGAGTTGACACTTCTAAACATATAGGCATATGTTCCATGCATGCATGCAGTTTGTGTACAAAATGCGGTGCAACAAATGAATGCGTTGATCCAGGGTCGAACAATATTTTAGCATAGTGGTTAGATACTAGGAGCGTACCTTCCACCACGTCACATTTGCCTCCGGAGCCTCGTCCGGCTAGTTCAAATGCTCGGCGGGCATCTCGCCCGATTACCCTGGCCATTTCCGCTTCGTGGGTCGTTGTCATTTTGGTTTGGTCATCGTACTTGGCGGGCGATCTTGCGGTGGTGCCGATTACTACCACAACGCAAACACATTCTTTGTTTACGCCAACGATCGTTGGCGTATGTCCCGATTTCTGGCAATGTGCACACAATTGATTGACTTTCCTTGA
This sequence comes from Rehmannia glutinosa, assembly GCA_016081115.2. Lineage (NCBI taxonomy): Eukaryota > Viridiplantae > Streptophyta > Magnoliopsida > Lamiales > Orobanchaceae > Rehmannia > Rehmannia glutinosa. Next base: position 114,462 of record JABTTQ020002465.1, read on the forward strand.
TCTTGGTCTCTTTCCTTTATTTGTTTTGTTAACTAGTCCTTTCAAACTTAGCGGGTGGTTTAGATGGTTGTCCCAAAACTGTCCTCTTAAGTCTATTCGATGGCCTATTCTGTTGAATCATGGCCCAATATGGTTCGATCCCGACTTAATGTGGAGAGTTGCCTTTACCGTGGCCGAGTAGGTTGTCGATTCAACGATCGTGTTTGTTTCAAGTTCCGTTTCAATCCTCGAGTGAACTTGTAAAGCTTATCCTCTTGATCGATTGTCCCCCCGAGCATACTTAGACAATCGGTGAAATTCGGACTCAGATCTTGAGCTACATCAGTTCCTTGCCTCAATCTGTGGAATTCATATCGCGCTTCTTTCACAACCTGTGGAATATCTTGTTCATTGAACTCGCCAAGAAATTTCCCCATGTTCGACTACCCGGTCCTGTTCCCATCTCCTTTCAATCGCGCCCTTCACGAGTCTCTGTGCCGTTTCCGGCATTTAAATACGGCGAGTGTGATTTTTTTTGTCCGAGTATTGGAGAGCATTGAAGATATTCTCCAACTTCTCTACCCATTCTTCGCCTTCAAATCGTCCCGGCTCTCCCAAGAAGGCTAGTGGGTCGAACCGTAGAAATCGCTCCAACGTGCGATCGTTCGCCTCTCTCAGGCGGGGTTCGAGCACGAGGTTGAGGCTCGCACTGTTGCCTCATGAAAACTAGTATTTCTTTGTAGTGCTTGTGCAATCAAATTGTCTCCGCAGAGTGGAGTAGGCGGTGGTAATTTAGGAGAGGGTACCCGGTCCCTGGGTACATCATCAACCCCTTGTGGAATGCGACGAGGTCTTCCACGTCCTCGATGTTCGGCCATTCTGTATCTTGAAGAGTTAGTTGCGATTCACGAGTAAATGAATACAATAATTATTCGCGTAAAGCAAGTGATATCGCAGGGAAAGTAACAACAAACACAAGACACTGAATAAATAGCAAAAGGCATATCCATTAACGTAAAACTTGAATACACCCATAGTACAACAATAGAATACTGAGTCAAGATACATCGTAACCAAAATACATCTGAATCTAGTACAATAGAAAGTAAGGTACAACACTGGAATACGCGACTACAACAACAGAAGTACAAACTAACAATCAGCTAACTAATCGGTAAGATCGCCATCATCGCCGCTCGCAGCTATGTCCATAATCGGGCCGGGTCGGGTGAGGTGGCGCCTCAACCTCGGGCCAATCCACGAAGTCCAACCACGCTCGAATCCTCGAGCCTCATCAAGTGGAGCAGCCTCAAGTACCTCGGGCTCTCCAATGTCGACTGGATCCTCCTCGGGATCCTCCTCGGCGTCAGCACGGGCCCCACCTCGGGTGGTGGCAATGGATGAGCATTAGCCGCCAGCGGCCTCCGGTGCGGCGTCTCTCCGAGCTAGGGCTGTGTAAGGTCCTCTATGATCGTCATCCGCTTGATGAGGGTCTCCTCCAAGCGCTCTTATGGTGTTATCGCGGTCTGATGACGGTGGTAAGCTCGCTTTTTCATCTTGGCTCTCGCCAAGCGCCGAGTCAGTCCCTATTACGCCGGGCGCTTCGGGCTAGCTCGTGGTCGCGCGATCACTCTCCCGGTGCAGTGTATCATTAGTGCCCGGTAATATTCCCACAAGACGGGCATGGAAAACATCCCACCATGAAGGCGCGCGCTCCATCTCGATCAAACAAAACTAAGGCGAATCACCAAAGGTAGGGGAAAGATAGGGAGAGAATAAGGAAAGAATGAATAAAGGAAATCGTCAAGAATCAACTAAGTCAAGACAAGTATGACTATGAAATCTCAAAATATGCGTTCTAACTTAGTTCAAACCTCAATAAGACGGTTCTATGCCAATTTGAAATCGATTTCACACTTAATTGGTCAAGTCATGCAGATTACCCAAAACACGCACCGAGGGTCCTATCCTGGGGTCGGCTCGGTGTAAGTTTCCATCTTACTAGCCGAGCTCGATACCACTCTAATGTCACGCCCAAACAGACGCGACGACGATCCACAACTTAAATACAATAACCAAACAGTCGGATAAATATCAACGAGAACCCAATGAAACAGAGTCTAAATAGCAGCGGAAATAAAATAACAAGTACAAATACAACTTACAGTCTACGATCCATAATCCATATTACATCCCGAAAATCAACAAAATATAGCAACTTAAAGTCAAAGGGTCCTACGCCCTTCAGTTACAAACTGGAATGGAAAGAAATACGAGAGTCCGACAACAACATAAGAACCAGTCAACAACAAGAAGAAGTAGTAAATCCAACAAGCGGAGTACAAGGTCTCAATCCAGGGTCGGTTCCGCATCTTCAACGAAATCCTCATCTAAGGTTAGAAAATAGGTGGAGATGACACAGAAATCTCAGTGGATGGGGTGATCGTTTGCAAGTGTGGCGCAATATAGTTAATGTGAGAAAACAGTTATATGAAAACGCGTGAGTATGATGCATGAATTCACACACAGTCCACAAGCATCGTGATAAATATATTTAAGTAATATACTTATACAGTTTGAGAAAACAGTTCATGGTCACACGATTACACTATGTGATTGATCCAAGACAGTAGGATTGCGCATTTAAAATGTAACGCTAATCCCATGCAAGGCAAATAATAGTTGCGTACGGAAATGTAACGCCAACCAATGAAAAACAAGTAGCGGTTGCGTACGGATTTGTAGCGCCAACCAAACGGGTCCGATAACTCCGAAATCGTGTGGATCAGACAGCGATTCCTTCATTCTTCCTTGTAACTCCCCAGGCAGGATGGTCCAAGATCGGCACTTTATCGCTCCATAGGCAAAGACAAAATCCACAGTGGAGCTTGCAAGGCTCGGATCTGTCATAATCATGATTATACCTCAAGTACTACGACCCGCTTCCCTTGGACAAACTCCGTCCCTCGATTTGCGGGATTAGGGACGATGGGGTAGGAAGAGTGGAATAGCAAAGCTGCTGGTTCCATCCCCCGACGTATCCATTCCGAGTCGTGAGCTCGACACACCAAGTTGACTCAGCGGGAAAGTAAATACAAGTACAGCGATCAACCAGCAATGAGTATGATTGATTCAGGACGATTCAGAAAAATTTTTGAAATTTCGCGAGTAGCAATTTTGGCGTTGGTGGAGTTTTGGATGAAGATGATTATAGGAAGGATAAGCAGCCTTCGATATCTTGAAAGATTATGTGGAACATAAGTCCCGTTATAGAATCAAAATCGCAAGGCGAGAAAGTCGCTCCGCGATCGGGTATTAATCGATCAAATTTATCCGATGAGTCAAGGATTTTTGGGAAAGTAAAATACTTTAATTAAATCTCCAAGTCAGAGGGTCCAGGGCTATTTTAGTAAAAGAGAAAATAATTTGAGTTAGGTCCTTTATAAAAGAAGAATTGCAATTTAGCCCCGTTTTGTAAAAACCAACACTTTTGGGGTTAAAAATTGAATAAATAAATATCCCGACCTTGAAAAATTATGAGGTCAGTTCCTAAATTCTCCAAATTGTCCAGAGATTCAGGGTTTTTAAAGTTTTGAGGTCGAGTTTTTATAAAATTCTCACATTGGCCCCAAATTTGTAAAAATTGCCAATTCGGACCTTAAGTTTAAAATAATCGGAACTCACAAACCGGAAGGGTTTTTAATGTGATTCCAGTTGAAAAATGTCACTAAGGTTAGTGGGATATTGGGACAAAAGAAGTTGTTAAAAGAAATAAGTGTAGGTCCTTTAACTTTTGAAAATATCATTTTTGTCCCATTTTGAAATAATTGCCTTTAAGGCTTTTAGGGGTCCAATTGTTATGAAATTTGAACCTTGGGTCCAAAATATAATTACATTATAGTTAAATTAGTATTTCCAGGTGCATGGGCTGCATAAGTCCTGGAAATTTCATTTGGGTCCTCAAGTTTAATCTTTTACACTTTAGTCCCTCAATTTTAGTAAAATTACTTTCCAAGCCCTAAACACTTGGATTTTTGGAATACTTTTAAAATATGTAATTCCCAGTACCTTAAGAGTAAAAATTTCAAATTTTAAAGTTTAGGTCTGGCGCAGTTTTAAAAATTGCAAAGTAGCCCTTAAACTTTCAAAATTTTACAATCTAGTCCTTGGGCTTTTAAAGGTTGATTTTATTTATCTTAAAACTCTTAAAACTTTATTAAAATGTCCAAACGTCATTTTTGAACCCGAGTACAGTCCCAATTTTTGAAATTTGCAGAGGGGTCCTTTATCTTTCATTTTCTTGCAATTTAGTCCACCAACTTTCCATTTTTATATTTTTAAGTCCAGGTTATAAGGCATCCAAAACATAGATTTTAAAGATCATACACATGCATGTCCAATACATACAAGAATTCATCAATTAAAATATTAAATTGCACATGCAAGCACCTAAAATTCAATAAATAACAAATTTGAGCAACTCTTGAGAATTTTCATGACTTGATACATAAAATTGACATGCAATACATAGATTATATATATCTCAAGGCTCATGATCAAATTTTCTACATGCATTTTAATAAAACACCTAATAGTTGGAAAATATTTTTCCACCCACCTTAAAATTGGAAATTGTGAAATAAAAGGATAATTTCACAATTTTTGGGTGAGGCTTCTTAGGTCATCCCCCTAAATCAAAAATATCAAAAATTTGAAGTTAGAAAAATGAGAGAAAATTAGGGAGAAAAAAGAAGGAGATAAGAAAATGAGAAGGACTACATTTTACCTTGTGTAGTAGGTGTTTGGAGACTAGTTGAAGCTTAAAAATTGGAAATTTTGGCTCAACTCCAAAATCACCTAAGGTCAGCCCCTATTTCTCAAAAATGAAAATGGGGTGTTAAAATTTGAAAAAAATATAAAGAAGAGGAAAGAAGGGGTCTAGTACTCAATTCATACCTTGTAGTCCAAATTCCTCTACTAGTTCTTCTTCAATTCTTGAAGTCCTTCTTCAAGATGATGTCCAACTCTAATCTTCAAAGTCTTCTAAATGTACCTCCAATTCAAATTCAAACTTAAGTTAAGAAGGTGGAAGAGATGGACTATGTGATATCAAAAATGGATTGAAGATAAAATTTCTTACCTTGTAGTATAGGTGTGTTCGAATTTTTGAAGAATAAGGAGAGAATTCTTGAAAAATTTTCTAAGTGTTGAAGAAGAAAGTGAGAAGAAGAGTAGAGAGAAGTTGGGAGTTTTTAGAGAGAAGGAGGAAAATTTTGTGTAGGAGATGAATGTGTTAGTGAAAAGTTTTAACCAAATTTTTGTAAAAATTGGCCTTGTGGCCGTCCCCATGAGTGAGAGAGAGAGAGAGAGGAATTTTGTTCAAATTGTGTCTTGCATTTTGCCTCATGCATGGGAGACAATTTGAAGGTCAAAGGTATGGGCAAGACTTGGTTTGAATGGAATGTTGGAAGACTTCCAACATGTTGGCAAAAATATTATTAAAGAAGTAATATAAGAGATGATGTGTATAATGTTTGAATTAATGGTATAATTATACACAAGATGACTAATATAAGGTGTAGGTGTACAAGAGTTGGATGATATTTTTACTCCAAAAATATCCATGTTGGCCGTCCATTATAATGGCATTATGGTAATTCCATATATTTTTTTGTCCCAAATTTGATCATAATAGATGAAATATATCAATCTCCAAAATAATTAGTGATTTCCTTGATCACTTATAAGTCTCATGATCACTTAATCTAAATCAAAATCTTAATTCTATAAGGTAAAAGTCTCTAAAATAAATAGTCTCTTAAAATTCTAAGGTGGCTAATAAATACAAAAATAGTAATAATGATCAATCAAGTGATCATAAATGCAAAATAGAGTTAATAAAGATCATGATCACAAGTAATTAAATAAAATGAAATAAAGTACAAAATGTATATATTATTAATAATTACCCGTCAAAATGACGCAGTAAAATAGTCGATCAAATGTATAAATGACAATAAGGATCAATTATGCTCGGAAAAATCGGGGCTTCACAGAAAGTGTATTTGTTTATTTTAATTTAATATTATTGTTAATTTTATAATAAAAATACCTACTAACATGAGATGGTATTTATTACTTTATTTTTAAGAATAATGTGCATATAAGATAAATAAAAATAAAAAAATTCTATCAAAATTATATTTTAAAATATAAACTTAAATGTCAACTTGTTTATATTTATCTCAATCTATGGTTATCTCTATATTACTATTGAATATATCCCTCTCTATCTCACACACATTCTATCTCTCTATAAATAGTTTTATTTATAAACTTGTGAAACATATATTTCATATTAAACTTGTATTGTTAAAAAAATAAACATTTCACATTGTTAATCAAATATTTTATTAACGAAATGAAGGAATGTAATTTTCAAATTACAAAACATTTCCTTATATACATTATTCATAGTTATGTTGCTATGTTTATTTTCATCATCACAAATCAAGATTTCTAAACTCTTACAAATTAGTCACTGTAGATATAATAGCGTACAACTGACCATTGTTGAATACTGACTTTTTCAAAAAGAAGTTACATATGAAACAATTAAATGAAATATTTGATTAGTCACTCTACAAATGGTTCTTGACTTTTGTTAATTGTCATTGCATATGAAACAATCAAATGAAATATTTGTCGTAGTTAGAACTGAAAAGGCAACCTCGAATCAGATGTAGTCAATATCATTCGATAAATTAATACACGCTCACCTTTATTGCTTCCTAAATGAATCGTTGCTTCAAAAACATAATCACCAAGCTTTGTACCAACCCACCTAGTAAGTGTCGTTGCACAAACCAAATGAATGACTTATGTTTCTTAACATCATCAATTGAGTTTTAACTTTCAACTTTAACTTATGATTCAACACTCTAAAACACCTTATTGTATTCTATTAATTTAGTGTATGCACATCGTACAATAGATCAACATTTGAATCTTATTTGGGCACACTTTCGGAGCTCAAATATATCTTACCTTTCAATAAAGTCATATATTCGTTTACAGAAATCAACCACATTAAGTGTTGGTGCAAGGATAGTTCGATCCTGCAAATAAGTTGAGCAAGTTATTTGATAGTATCTATAGTATTGATTAACAATATATTCTATTCCAGTCAATTCGATTAGTTTTATCAATATAATTAGATATTTACAATTAAATGATCATATAGAATTTATTGTATAGCAATTTGTGACAGTATGATTGGTTGATAATATAATTATTAATTAGCAAATATTGAGTTGGAAATTGATAGTGATACAAATCAGTTAGTAGATATTTGATGATATGATTCATTAAAATATGTTTCAAATTGTTGAATAAATTGATAGCTATAAAAACCAATTATATATTACCATCATATTATTTCAATCAATTAAAAAAATATTGTATATAAATAGATACCATCAAATGTATTTACATTGAATTATATAATAAATCCTATATATACCATCAAATTTTATTAAAAACATGAGTAGATACCATCTACGAAAAATATAATTAGGTATTGTCAATTGTTTTGCCAAAGCTTGTCTTTCAAATTATTTCAACCAATAATTGGTTATATCTATAGGATTGGTTAAAAACAATAATAAATATTCATTGTATTTATAGAATTAATTACTATCACTTTAATGATTATATAGTACAATTGTAATATTGATTTTAGAATTTTCAATATTTCCAGCCCTAAATTATTACAATTATGAACGAAAAACAATTACCCGATAAAATATTTCCGTTACTAAAAATCTTGTCATTGACTTTCCAAATCAAAACACTATCAAATTTAGATAACTCCAAGTCTCTACTACATGCATTGGTTAGGAGATTCTATCTCTTTTCTTTTAGTTTCTTTATTTATTTTTAATTGAGTGATCCTAATTTATATCATATACTATTTTTTTTTCAATAATTACTTCCATTAATTATTGTTGACTATACTAATTTTTCAATATTTATATAATAAATTGTAATAATTGTCAATTATAAGAATAGTTACATTAATTATATCATAGGAATTCATTCCATAGTTATTGTCAATTCAATCTAATTTTTTTAGCTTTTATCATATATTAATTGTTTTTCATAATTTGTTCCATCAATTAGTGTTAATTATATCAAAGCATAAGATTTTCAGATTGATTTGTCCCAAAAAATCAATTAATTTATTTGCTGATTTACCAGATCAAAGCACAATCAATTTAGACATCTCAAAAATATATCCACGTTGTGAGAAATTTTAGATGTATTTGTCCAAATATTTGTATCTTATTTTCTTTTTTTTTTCTTTTTTCAATTGTGTCATTCTAATTTATATCATGTATATTATTATTTTCTATAATTAGTTTCGTTAATTATTCTTACCTACTATATTAATTTTTTTGTAATTTTTCTATAATTAATTTTATAATTATTATCGATTAATTTAGAAATATGATTAGTTATGTAATTATATCATAATAATTAATTATTTAATTATTGTTTAATTTGATCTATCTATTTTCTATATAATTAGTTTCACTAATTATTATTTATTATTACCAAACCATAATTTTTTTTGATTGATTTGACCAATATCAATCAATTAATTTATTTGCGGATTTACCAAATCAAAACACAATCAATTTTGGATAAGTCGAAAATATGCCAACATTAGGATAATTATCAGATTGATCTATCATATACTAATCTTTTCTATAATTAGTTCCATTATTTTCTTAATTATGTCATTCTTTTCTAATTTTTCTTTAAATAATTCCATAATTATTGTGAGATTTTAAAAATATAATTAGTTTAGTAATTATATCAGATAAAATATTTCCTTAATTATTCTTAATTATACAAAAATATATAATTATTTTTGGTTACCCAAATATACAATTTTGGATTGATTTGTCCAAAACAATCAATTAGTTTGGGCGTGGATATGTTAAATTAAATTACTATCAATTTTGGATAAGTCAAAAATATGCACACGTTAAGAGAATTTTCGGATTAATTTGTCCAAATTTTTGTATCTTATTCTTGATTTTTCCTTTTTTCTTCTTCTACTGAGTCATCCTAATTTATATCATACACTAATGTTTCTGCAATTAGTTTCCTTAATTATATTAATTTTTTAATTTTTATATAATTAATTTCATAATAAAAAGTTTGATGATCCTCCTTAATCCCCCACCCACATTGGGTGTTTACACAAAAATAATAATTAATTTCATTATTATTGTCAATTCAGTTTAAAATTGGATTGATTTCTAAAATCAATCAATTAGTTTGTTTGCAGATTTATCGAATAAAAAGAACAGTCAATTTTGGATAACTAAAAAATATATATATATATGTCCACGTTAGGATAATTTCGGATTGATTTGTCCAAAAATAATCCGCTAAATTGATTGATGATATGGAAAGTGATTTGGTAAGAAATCAGAGACTATTTGTTGAGTGATGGATTGTGTGGATTTGAGTATTTTATGTATGTTTTCAGGATATTAGATATATTAATATTAATATTAATGTTCAAGATTTAATTTAAATAGATTGCAAGATATACAATTAGGATTTCATTATAAATTATTTACAAATTCAGCAAGTGTAAATGGGCGAAAATTTTAGATTTTTGATATTATATATAAAGATATAGATGAGCTACACTGGCCACAAATAATTGTTATGGTAATCCGTGTATTTAATCTTTGGCATTTTTCGTATAATAGATGGAAAAAATATATTGTTCATTTCGTAATATAATATCCATTATAGCAGCATAATAGTTAGACTAAATCAGCTGTTGTCAAAGATTGCGTATGAATTTATAATTTTTTTCATAATTTATGAATATTAAAGTATTTCATCCATAGTTATGATAATGAAATTGGCTAACATATCAAGATTATTTTTCAAAAGTATATAATATAAACCTTCTAAATTTGTTACAAAATCATATATTAAAATAATTTCCGACTTCCAAATTTTATTTTTAAATATTTTCTTTTGATTATTAAAGCAGCAATTTATAAATTTAGATAAATAAAATAATTTTATTTCAAGACTAATTTTTCCTATAATTTGGCTAAATAGATCGATGATGTGGAGAGTGAATTAGCAAGAAATCGATAATAAGATACAAATTTTTGTTTTGATTGTGCTTTGATTAGGTAAATCTGCAAACAAATCAATTGATTTATTTTGGACAAATCAATTATAAAAATATATGTTTTGGTATAATTAACAATAAATCTTATGCTTTGATATAATTGACAATAATTAACCGAACTGACTATATAGAATAAATAGATTAAATTAATAATAATAAAGAATTAATTTCTATGATATAAATACGGAACTAATCATGTTGAAAAAATTGATATAGTTAAGACTAATTAACGAAATTGTTTATAGAAAAGATCAATATATGATATAAATTAGGATTTAGAAAAATAAGAAAAAATTGCATAAAAATCATAATTTATTTTCTAATTTATGAACATTAATCAATATTAAGTATTTCATCCATATTTATGATAATGAATTTGGCTAACATATCTAGTTTTTTTTTTCAAAAGAATATAATATAAGTATTCTACTTTTTGTTACAAAATTGTGTGCCTCAAAACAATATCCATCTTCAAATTTTAATTTTAAATATTTCCTTTTGATTATTAAATCAACATTTTTTAACTTAAAAAAAAATAAGTTAGATTTTATTTCAAGAATAAATTTTCCTATAATTAGGCTAAATTTATTGATGACGTGGAATGTTAATTAGCAACAAATCAGAGAATGTTTATTAAAATGATTGTGTTGATATGATTTATTTGAGTATATTTTTAGGATATCTATATCTATATATATAATTTCAATATTAATCTTCAATATTTTTCAAGATCTACTGATTTATAATTTTTTGCAAAAAAATAATTTTCTTTCCAATTTAGCAAGTGAAAATGGGCGGGAAAATTTTTATTCCTGACTTCTACTATTTTATATATATATATATATATTATATAAAATTGACTGCCGAATTTGCATGGAAGACGCTGACACAAAAAATTTAATATAATTACAATTTGTAATGAATTTTTAATTGGACAATATAAGAAGCCATTATAATAAGGAGGTAGAAGTTTATTTTATTTATTTTTTTGCCGAGAAAATGGGAGGCATATTAAAATATTGGTAACAGAGAATGTAACAATGCAATAGTTACTTAAGAAGCAAACAATATCGAAGTTTCTATCAAGAATAACACTAAAAATGAAAACGGAATAAAAACAACTTAAAATCTACAATATATGGAATGTAACAGAAAATAAAAAAACAATATAGTGTATATAAAAAATAATACAGTATAAGGAATAAAAACAATATCGAAGCGTCTATAAAAACATCTGAATAATTACGTAAAATACGACGAATGTAACAAAAAATATGTTAGCATGAGGAATAATACAAAAACAAACAAATCATACAAAAAACAACTTAAAAAAATAAACAAAACTGTCCAAAATAATAAAAAAAAAAACTCACCAAATTTTGTCCGTACAAATCTACAATATAGTGTATATAAAAACTCTTCCTTATTGCAGTATTCTAGTTCAATACTGTTGGTGTTGGCGGGATACTTGATAAAAACTGAAATAGAAGGTAACGTGAAGATGAATCCATATTTGTTGTTTAAGCTTCGAATTTAGGATTAACAATATGAGAAAAGTGATGAAGATATGTAGAAGAACAATAAAAGTGATGAAGATATGTATTGAAACAAATAAAAGTGATGAAGATATGTAGAAGAATAGAAGAACTGACGTTTAGCTTTAGTTCATATAATTATGGTGAAAAAAATTACCATTTATAATACACGTCTTATAATACAATGATCTTTATATTACAATGATCTTCTTATAATACATTCCTAATATAACAATTTATAATAATTACCATTTATAATTTATAATAATTACCATTTATAATGTTTAGAATTCTTTCCTAATATAATAAGCAAAAAGAGCGGAAAAAAAAAATTCCGGACTTCTGCTATTATATATATATATATATATGATTCATAAAGATTTGTGGGTGATGAAGTGTTTATAGCACTATCACTATCATTAGAATTAAAATTTGATTAGTTAGAATGTACCTCATCTTCCTGTTCTTTGGCCATGAGACCTATCAAAGCCTTTTTTTCGGTATCTGAGGAGTAATCAGCCTCTCTGCTGTCTGACTTAGTTGTTTCCTTGCACTTGGTTGTGTCTGTTTCAGCAGCAAACATGACTTTCTTCTTTTCTTGTCTCATTTTTCTGAAGACCTTTCTTTCCTCCTCATTCCTATATTTGTGGACTGGTGGATAGGAACAGTCAACAGCAAAGTGTCCTGGCTGTCTGCAGTGTCAGCACATGGTTTGGGGCTTTTCATAATCAGCTCTTTGATTATCAGCTCTCTGGCATTCATCTCTCTAATAATCAGCTCTCTTGGGTGGTCTATCTTCCCTTGCCTTGGAGGGTGCTGAGTGTTTCCTGGAGGTTTAACCATTGTTCCTTTTGTAGTTTTTATTAAAGAACTTGTTGAATCTTTTCACCATGAGGGCAATCTCCTCTTGGTTAATGGTATCCTTGGAGTCAGCTCTTTTGAATTCTCCAGCCAACAGTGCAGTTGTCTTGGGTACAGTTATCTCTTCTTGCTCTTTCCTTCAGAGCTAATATTCATAAGCTTTCAAATCTGAGAAAAGCTCATGGTTGGAGATTCTTGTCAAATCCATGGAGTGCCTAAGGCCATCACTTTCATTTCCCACTCAGCTGGGAGCGACCTTAAAATCTTCATACACATCTCCTTCTGTGTGTATTCTTTTCCAATAGCTGAGAGCTCATTTGTGATTTCTGTAAATCTAGCATCCAGGTGATCCAGAGTTTCACCTACAATCATTTTAAAATTTTCAAGGCACTCTTCCCAAGTTTGTCCTTGTTTAAGAATGACGAGACATCTCAAGACAAGACAAGATAAGGAATATGACAAGCCAGACGCGATATCATTCTAGCTCACGCACTGCTCTATACTTCTGAAGCACTAGAGTTGAATGGCTTATGTTGTGGGCCAAAATTATTATTATTATAATATGCATTATGCATTTACATAATCCCATTAGTTATCCATTAATTAGTGGACTATAGTTGAAATAACCTAGCCGCCCACGAGGTCCAGATCCGACCCACGTGTCATTTTCTCCAACTCGGCCCATAAGGCTAGCTACCAAGGTATATAAGTTTCATCCATCTCATTTGTAAGTCAATTCACTTAATCTCTCATAATTCACATAATAAGCATTCAATATTTTCTGTCTTGTTTAATATTTTTTCTCGTTTATCGTGCTGACTTGAGCGTCGGAGGGGCCTCAGGATAACCACGGGGCCCATCTAACGCGTTCTTTGGTGTTGCGGGGAAAGTTCTCTTCACTGAAGACTTCCAGTTTTGGGAGAAGAAGACTTACTATAAAAATAGGTTTTTGTGACAACTTATTGTTGTCGCAAAAGACACTAAGTTGTCACAAATAAAGTTTTTGCCACAACTAGTTGTCACAAAAACGTTGTCACTAATATTTTGATGCAAAAAACTTATTTGTGTCAACTCTGTCGTCGCAATTGTATTCGCGACTACAAGTTGTCGCAAAAAGTCATTGCTAACAGTTCTGTGTGCATGAGTATTTGCGACGATCGTTGTTATCACAAAAACCTTTACTACTATTAGTGACGACTTTTATTGTCACTAAAGCTATTTTTTCCACTTTTTTATTTATTATTCTATTTTAAAAATTGTCTTCAACAAATAACAATATCAATATTTACCCAAAAATATTAACACCACAATTTACTCATTCAACATCAATATCTCCCAAACACTAAGAAATATCAAAGATCAATCTAAACATATATATCCACAAATGTGATCAAAACATACAAGGATACTGGATATATACAAGTAAGCATTAGCATCTGAAATAGAACAAATCAATTCTTTTATTCCTATATAATAATAATTCACACCAAAACAACATGTTGATAAATTAACCTAATCAAAAGGCAAAACAAATTGCAAATTTTAACAACTTCAATTGCTAAAGTTCCCCAGCCACATCCGATCTCTAAAATGTGATGATTTTTACTGACTCTTGCCTATAATTTGAAGAAAAAACAGCTTTTCAAGAATCTACTTTAATTAGAAGTGGGATTTAAGAAAAAAAATGTTTCACATTGTCAATGAGAAGAGAGATTTTCCAGAGCTGAGCAATCTTCAAGTCTTCGACTTCAGTCTTCCAAGAGGAATTAAAAAGGATTGTCAAATTTAGTTATACGGTTTATTTAACGATAGTTAAGAGATGAGAGAAAAAAAAACATTCCTAACCTTAAATATTGCACAAGAGTATGTCATTGTTTGGTCCAAAAACAGCGAAAACAATTCATTGCTCTGGAAAATACAGATTAAAAACGTTTCAGCTATGTGAAATTATAAGGTACAAGTAGATTGATAAAATAGACAAGCTTTATTACAAATATTACTCTTGAGGTTTAGCCTGATCACAAAAAACTTCAGTTATTATTCAAAAACTATAAATAGCATTGACATTTATTTCTATTATACAAATTACATTTGTTACTATTTTATAGATATGTATCCATAAGAACTTACTAGGTCATAATGTCTTGAAATATTTCGACGTGCTTGAGTTAGTGTATTCTATCTCGACATGCGCTGAAAGAAATGCAGATGCTAATGCAGAAGTGAGAAGCAATGGTGTCCACCATCCTCTGTAGGTATAAAAGGTTTATATTATTAAAAAGCCTTTTTGAAGAAGACCAGAGATGATATAAATTGAGCAAATCCCTTAAGTTGTTACCTTTTGTTGTTTAAATTTGAGGTGGAAATACTTAAATCCCTATTTGCAATAAATCTGCAAAATGGAATTCAGGAAGGTCATTGTTAGCAGGAAAAGACCTTATGATTCAATGATAGGGAAAAAGAAAACTTAGAACAGTGAAGTTAAATGCATTTTTTTTATCTCACCATGAAAAGGTTGAGAAGACCTTCATCTTTATCAACAAAGGAGAAATCCCCATTAATATAGGCATCGGCTAGGCCTAAATCTGCTTCAGTTGCAACTTGTGACAGATATATAACAATGAACAAAAAAATAACAATATTGTTCAGTAACTGAGATATTATAATACATATGAAGTTCCTAAAGGTGCTTATAAAGAATCAGAGTGTTACCTTCCAATAAAACTGAGGAGTATGAATTCTCAAATAGACTTTTAAGGGGCTCTTCTTTCTGGTGCCTTCAAAGCTGAACATTGTACCTCCATTTTCCAATAAACTGTGGCAGTTCAAGTTCTATTATCATTATACATATAATAACAAAGACTAGGAAAGCACATGAGTGATAAATTAGCTTATCAAGTTACTAATGCTATACCACATTCTTTTGATAGATAAAATTCATAAATGAAAAAATATATGGTAAAAATATATTTTATCAGATACTCACGTTAGGCAGCTGGTAGCTATAAAACGTTCAAGGAACCTAGTAACAAGAAGACGAGCTCCTGTTTCTAGCCAGGACGATACCATGTGTTTGGGGTTGTTCTGTAGTGTACAACCTTTTCTAAGCAAGTCATTTTGCAAGTATACTGCCTGTAAGTATTCAAGATTAATATAACCATCCATTCTCAACTCCTTTTAATTACAATTCAGTTGAAAAGGCTTAAAAAAAGATGAAAATTAGTTAAAAATAATCCAAAACTCTTCTGAAAGCAATTTTAACATATCAAGTACTTCCATTAGCATAACTTGCACTCTTTCATTTATTCTTCAAAATATTGTGTTGTTTTGTTATAAAGAGAGAACAATTATAAGCAAATATGAAGATAACAAGAGTTGACAAATGAAAGAAAAAGAAGGGAAGAGCAATACGACATACTTTAGACCCATGAACAACAACACGGAAACTTTGTGATGAACTCTTGTAGAGTTGATCAAGCTTTTCTCTTCACCTTGCTGCTTCATTTTCCTTTGGAACAGGTTCAGCAAACACAAGTTTCCCTAGGAAAATGAAACAAAAAAAATTATAGAAAAAAGAGAAGAAAATAAAGGATAGGTAGATATCGTCGAAACCATGAGATAAGAGGTTCCTTCCTGAAGCAGAAAATTTACCAAGTTCTTTGTATATTTTTACACACTTCTCCAAGGACATCAACTTTATTCCAAGAGCAACGAGAAGCATACCCACGTAGATGTTCCACAAATAATATCAAAGAGCTCATGGAACAAGTCATGCATTCTGTAACTTTTGTACAGCTGTAAGAATCTATTTACACCATTTTTTGCATCACAAAAAAATATAAGTTAACAAATTCTCTTCTATTTATGAAACTTTAGAATTCTCTTAACGTTAGTTAACAGATATATATATATATATATATATATCAGTAATGGTTAAATGGCCTTTTGCAGAACATGTGAACCTCATTCATCCCAATGAGAAATCATAACAATGTAATGAGGTTAGATAGCTAATTTGGCAACTATGTCACCTTAGACTCAACTAATGAATAGCTTTATGACTAAATGAAGCCCACCAAGCATATATTATAGGTAACAAATCTCAAAACACTCAACATGGGTATTTTCCATAATTGGATATTGATTCAGGGATACCGCCTTTTACTGTATTATCCCATAGATATAAGGTTCTTGCTTTCGCTTATTGTTATTCTCACTTAATGTCATCCTCTTATTATCATCCTCAGAAAATCTACATGAGTCATCATGCTTCCTTCACAATTATTTTGGTGCTTTGGAGGATAAATAAAAGATAAAGAGGAAAAGGGGATGTAATCTGAAAAATGAAACCAGACCAAACTATTGGATAACCATACATAAGCATGCAACCAAAGTATATACAATATCCAGCCCAACACAATCTGCAAATAAATGTACCACATCAGCTATGTTTCAAATAAGACTAATAGGGGTGTGAATTCGGTAAAACCGTACTGTAACAAAACTTTAGTAAATCAAAATTTTGGCATGACAATTTTTTACCAATTACAGAACCATATTTGACCGGTACAACTCGGTATCAGAAAAAGCTAAAATAACTCATCAAAAGCTAATCAAATCCCTCATTAAAAGTTCAAAATATCCTATTTTATTCACAACTATATCAAACAGAAAAGAAAGTGATAAGAGTCTTGAAAGAAATGGCCTGACTTCACGTTTTGGAACAATCTTCCCTCACTCGCAGTGCGAGGGCGACCTAGGTGGATCATCGCGTGGTGGTTGGGCTTCACCAGATGAACTTGTGCGTGATGTGCACCTGAAATTAAGAACCATAAGTCAATAGACCATATGTTGCCCTAAAAAGTCCATGGTAGGGTTCATTCTTAGCTTCCAATCAATTTTTAAAGAAATCATTGGTTTTATATATGATTCACACCCAAAACTAGAACAAGTACGGAAAAAAGAAATCAATTAGGAAAATGAGAAACAAACATCGTCGGGCATTCATTGATCCAAGAAAAAACGCCCAAAATTCCGGCAGGAAAACAAAAAACTCAACCTAGAAACGATCAATTCCATGGTAACAAAAATAAAACGTGTTCGTGTGCTTTGATTCTCCTAATGCAAAGTTATATACAAAAGAATAAAAAAAGGTAAAAAAAGAGAGATAACCATAAGAGGCCTGGATAGAAGCACCAGGAAGATACCTGTGATGGCAATTAGTGATGGTGACGATAGCCAGTGGCGATGGGTAGTAGCAACCTGGCGACAAAGAGAGATTGGGAAAAAATAATATAGGGTGAAAATAAAAACTGAGAGCGAGGGAGAGTAAGATTGAGCGAGAGAGGTGGGGGTTATGGCAGCCGGCAAAGACGGAGGTGGCAACGGAAATTAGAGGCGGCAACAATGGGCGACGGGGGAGAGAGTGTTGGTAACTGGCTGGTAACTGGGCGACGGGGAGAAAAACCGCGCGGGAAAAAAAATTTAGGGCGCGAGGATAAAACGTTGAGGGAATTTTAGAGTTCTGGCAGCAAAGTAGTAGTGACAACATATGTTGCCGCAATTGTCGAGAGTGTCGTCGCAAAAAGATATTTTTTGTGGTAACAGAGTGTTGTCGCATATACCTCTGTTGTAAAATGTCATGTTTCTTGTAGTGTGACTTCATCAGATACTTGACTTGGAGTGATCTACCTTAAAGAATAGCATCACATATACTACCAGTATATATCTATTATTTCACACGGAAATTAAAGGAATAAAAATAGAAGAAAATGAAAAAGAATACAAAACTAGTAGAGGAAAATAAGAAAAATTCCGAAAAGGCAATAACTGATGCACTCCCTTTAATATTTTCAGCGTTATTGACGGAACAACAAATCATAGAATTAATAGCTTCGAGTTCAAGTAAGATAATACGACAAGTTGCTAATTAGATATTGGGAGAATTTTATAATGGGACCCAGATTTGAGAAAATCTATTAGTTTAAGGCCCAGATTTTGATCCTTATCGAATTGGGATCTTCTTTTTATTTTTTTCTCAAACCAAGCCCTCCCCAAAATTTTGAGTTCTCAATTTATGTTCTAAAAGTTAAAGATAACGGAAAACGTTAGGGTGAGATGGAGAGAGAAACAAAAAACCCTTTCTCATGTAAAATATATCTACTGGAAGCAGTTCCCACATAAACTGTATCTCCTGGCGGGAAAAGAAACAAACGATGATTTATGTTTCATTGCTTGAGATTTGACGAGTGAAAAACTGAAGATTAGTGTATCTTCTTCGCATCCCTTTGTTGATGCGATTTATTTGTGAAAAGTATTTGTGATTTATCTTCCAGCTTTTTGATTATTGATTGGTGATATTTTCTTATTCTTATTTGTTGTTCTATTTTTTAACACAAACTTGAATGTTTTATTGCTATGATTTCATGTACTTTTAATGCTTTATTGTTATGCCCTATAATTTGACTTGTTGGGCCTTTTGTTGTTTGTCCCGTTTTGACGTGATGCCGATTTTTGGGGTTCTCGCATGCCCTGTAATTGTTAATGGTACAATGCATATTGATGGAGATTCCTCAATTGAAGTGATAGATGAGGACTTCATTAGTTTTCCTTATCAAGAACACATCCATATAAGCATCCAATTTCTCTGTTCTCCAAATCAGTTTTGAACTACTTGTCTTAACATTTTTGGGAAAACTAATCACTAAACCAATATTTACGTATTTGCTAGTTTTGAAAAATACATTGATCAACTATATTGATTAAACGAGTTCGTCATTATCAAGTGACCAATGAGATGATACATATGATTGGTAGCACTAAAACGATAATGCGTCTATATATGCAATAAACTAAAGCGGATTATAAAATCTAGGCTTTATGTATAGTTTGAGACATGAATATGGTAAAAGAACTATAATATTGTGGTTTTATGATTTATTAACCACAATTTGTTTTCCAGATATTTATGAAAAATTTAACCGATGCCGCTTTTGATCCAACTTTCAACATTAATGATGATGAGAGGGAAAAGGAGACCGAGGGTCTATTACAAACTGACATAGGTGGCCATAGTGACTCGTCTACGGGTCCAATAAAATCATGTAGTCAATTGAGGAGCATAGAAGAGTCTCATCCTTATTCATCAGATAGTGAGGATGAGATTGATTCATCAAGTGTTCAAAATATATATGGTCAAGTAAGTTTTAGATTAGGCCAACAATTCTCTTCCATTAATGAATTTTATGAAGCTGTGAAAAGCTATGGCGTATACAACAATTACGGTTGGAATTTTATGAAGAAAGATCACAAAAAGTGTAGAGTGCGATGTGTGCCTGATTGTCCGTGACTTATTTATTGTTCAAAAGTAGGCCATCTTGAAACATACGAGGTGAAAACATATTATGAAGAACATAATTGTAAGAAGGGAGATGTAAAAACTAGGTTTGCAGATTGTAAATGGTTGAGCACGAAGGTAGCTGAGGACTTGAAAAAATTTCCAAATATGACGGGGTTGGAGTTAAAAGCTCATATTGCTCAGACTTTCAATATCAAGATTAGTACAGCAAAAGCATATAGAGTAAGAAGTCTTTCCCTTCAATCTATGGATGGTAATCAGGATGAGCAATTTGCAAGGTTGTGGGATTACCGTGAGGAATTATTGAGAACTAACCCTGGTACTACTTTTGAGATATTGACCATTGGAGTACCTTCTAGGTTTGATCGACTTTATATTTGCATAGATGCTTGTAAAAAGGGTTTCTTAGCTGGTTGTCGACCTTTGATTTCCATTGATGGATGTTTTTTGAAAGGGGTATTGCGAGGCCGACTTTTGGCGGTGTAGCTCAAGATGGAAACAACGGTCTCTTCCTTATAGCATTTGCTATAGTCTCTTCAAAAACAAGTGAGACATGGTCGTGGTTTTTAACAAATTTGTTGAAGGATATTGGGCTTATGTCCCCCCGTGGAGAAAGGTGGACTTTTATGTCAGACCAAGGATCGGTAATAAGCCGCACCTACATGCTTATTTCTTACATTTTATTAGCATATTCACGCACGTTCTTGAATAAATACTTTCTCAATTTTTTTGTTAGCAGGTCTTCTTTTTGGTTTAGATGATGTGTATCCATACAAGTATCATAGATTATGTGTTCTTCATTTATTTCGTAATTTTAAGAAGAGATGGAGGGATAAACATGTTGGAAATCTGTTTTGGCGTGATAAATGCCACCACCACTGTGGATTATAATATTCACATGAATGAGATGCAACCAACTTGTGGTGAGGCATGGAAACATTTAACTTATATTGGTATGGAGAGATGGAGCAAAGCTGGTTTTGAAGCTCATGTCAAGTCCACCGCAGTTTCGAGCAACATTGTTGAGTGTTTCAACAGTAAAGTTTTAGAGTTTAGAGGTGGTGGAGCTACTTCTCTGATCGAGAGTATACGGACTCAAACAATGATAAGAATGTATGAGAAAGGAGAAAAAATGAGAAAAAGAATTGTGCAATATGTCCTGATATACTACACAAATTGAATTTATCGATTATGGATAGTAAAGTGTGGACTCCAGCTCCATGTGGAGATTGGCAGATGGCTATTTTTGAGGTATCACGTAGGCCTGAGAAGTTCGTGGTGAACCTTGATAGGCACACATGCACTTGTAGAAAATGGGACATATCGGGAATTCCTTGCAAACACATTGTTGCCGCTATAGATAAAATAAATGGAAAACATGAAGATTATGTAAGTGAATATTTCACAAGGGATGTGTTTTTAAAGACATATGACTATTGCATATATCCATTGACGAGTCCCAACTTTTGGCCTAAAAGTGATCATGAACCAATTGTACCACCTCTTTATAGAAGACATGTAGGGAGACCATAGAAGCGAAGAGCAAAGGATCCAGCTCAAGCCAAAGATCCTCATAAAGCCAAAAAGAAGTATGGGCCAACTAAATGTAGTAAATGTGGCGGACTTGGTCATAATAAAAGAAGTTGCATAAACCGAATGGATAAACAGGTTTTACTTCTCCTTTAAAATACTGATGTACAGTGAGTATTTAAATCACATAATGTAACCTTCTTTTATGTTATTGTTAGGATGGGCCATCAAGGGATCTCGTTTCTCAACCCGTACCAATTGCACCTTTCAATATTGAAGATTGGTTTGCAGAATGAAGTGCTAGAATGATATATGAGTTGGTATTCTAGGACCAACACTTTTCAAATTCTTAGATTGATTATGTTATTTTTATTTGCTTTGTGCCCGTTGAACCTGGTGTAGAGATTGTATTGACAATAATATTGATGATTTTAATTGGCCGCTAGCTCAAGCGAGAACTGACAATGAGTTGTATACTTTTTTGTTGAAACATGTTTAATGTTTCTTTTTTGCTTTATTCACATGTTGTGTTGTAGAATGTGAGTGAATTGTTTATTGATTTTTTCCTTCTCTTTTTGGGAGGCAATTGTGGTAAGAAATGGAATGAAGAGTTCTTATCGGGTAAGAAATATGAAGTGTTGGAAGTGTCAGATCGGAGTGGTTGGAATTTAACAAGGCTATTGCGATTTTATGGTCATTCTCAAAATATCTCACCATCTCAAATCGACAAGCACAACTCTAGTCAGCCCATTTCAAATGGTGTAGGACAAATTTCTTTGTTTGTCAGTGCATTTTTGACAGGGGATAACAGAGCCGGATGGGGAATAGAGGCGAAGACTCAAGACAATAACATTCTCAAATCTTGGAAGGCTTCTAGGAATGGGTGTACTGCAGGTGGAAGCTCTCCTCTTCGCGATTCGAGATGGTTTACTGATGTGTTACAAGGAAAAATGGTTGAGTGTTGTTGTTCTCATTGGAATCAAAGAGGTGGTCATCAAACTTAAAAAGGGACAAAGAGTACGAAAATGGAGCTGCAAAGAATCTCAAAGAACAATTGTGGTGGCGACTATGATTTCTTGTGCCCCTTCACGAAGCTGAATGTAGTTCCCCTCGATAAAAAATAACTAAAATAACCAAAAACAATGCCTAACATAAATATCGAACTCTATCAAACAAGTAGAAATACAAAAACCAACAGGGAAAAAGTGGGCATGCTTCAGGGTGACTGGCGACAAAATCATCAAGCTTCCCATACTTCTTTTTATAATCATGCCAGTGAAGAGGGGCGAGCATTTTTGCAAGTCTATTAGGAAGTTGTTAACGTACATGGCACAATGATTAGGAATCATTACAAGTTATGTTATAATCCATTATATTATATAATGTCAAGCATATAATAATCAATTTTAACTAACCGTTGTACTAATCCTAATTCTTCCACCAGATCCTAATGTGCGAGCTATAGAAGCCAGTAATGCTCTTTCATCAAGTAGATAACTGTCCCCAGGCTTTCCTATAGTGTTATTTTTCTGCCCAACGGCTAAAGTTATTGTGGACGACATTTTTCTTCTATTAAATCTATTTGAGAGCTGTAACTTTTGTCTTGTTGATCAAAATAGTCTGATGTCATGTTTTAATTTAGCTTTAGAAGCTTTGATAGACTAATGGAGATTTGTGAGTCCCTGTTTTCCCTCCTTGGATTGAGAAATGTTACCAAGGTAGCACTTTAGCCTATTTGGCTTGTCTGTTGTATGTTATTTTCATTTATTAATAAAATTTAACTACCGTTTTTTATTAAAAAAAAATTGATGACTTTTGAGGTGTGTTGTCTTGTTTTAGTTTGCTTTTTTGGAGCTGTTTAAAATTTAATTTGAAAGAAAGTACGATGCTGCAGAATTGCTTTATGGTCAAGTAAAAAATGAAAATGATGTCTATTTGTAAATGTGGAAGAATTGCTTTTGAGGCCACTATTTGTAAATGGTCAAGTAATTGTACTTATTTTTGTTTCATGTGACGTTATGAGATTTTACTATGTAAAATGCAGCATCTTCTGTGAGGTTGCATTAACCTCTTATTTATCTCAGATGGTGCTGCATGTACTATTTGCAGTGTCTGATGTTGTTGTTGTCAACATTTCCAGCCCTCAATCTCATTTTATGTTTGTTTTGCTACATTTAAAAAACAAAATTGAACAAGTTGCACGAGATTTTGAAAGAAAAAGTTTGGCTTAAGACTGCTTGATTCTGAACAAAAAGAACAGAAATCTGGTTTGGGAAAAAAATATAACGTGTATCTGTTTCTCTCTCCATTTTACATGGGAAAGGGTTTTTTGTTTCTCTCTCCATCTCACCCTAACTTTTAGAACTTAAATTGAGAACTCAAAATTTTGGGGGGGGCTTGGTTTGAGAAAAAAATAAAAAGTAGATACCAATTCGATAAGGATCAAAATCTGGGCCTTAAACTAATAGATTTTCTTAAATCTGGGTCCCATTATAAAATTCTCCCATTCTTCACTTTGGGACACACATCTTTCAGTCTTTCACGTCATTTGATTGAAACTTCTTTCCAAAATCACACTGTTCGGTCACATATTCACGCTAAACATGTTAATCAATTTGCTAAAGAATTTGACCTTTACATATACTATTTGTTCACTATTTAATGGTTTGCACTTATACGAGTAAATTGAAAAAACTTCCTCCAATATATATGTATATATATATATATAGGGAGGGTTATATAGGACCCTTCTATTATATGAGTACATAAGACCAAATCCAGACCACATATCTACATATTTCAATGGCTATTATTAATTCTGATTAATGTTAATAAAATAAATGGTAAAGTCAAAATGGGGGCAAATTAGTCCAGATAAAAAATAGGGAGGTTGACTAAATCTAGTAAATCCCATGAAAATAGGGCAGTTACCCACAATTGGTCATCCTTCATTAAACACACGTTGTGTAGTTGATTTCAAATAAATTTGATGATATGTTTCCTTAACTCCATGTGCTAAATCTAGTAAATTACATGAAATTTCGTCATTTCCATTTTTATTTTTAAAAATATTTCTTGATATGGTCATAATATTGCTTATATGTGCTTAAAAACTTGCTTGCACGTATGCAAAATGTTGCTTAGTTATTACTGTATTTTAAAATCTCATATTAATAATAGTTTGTTTGAGAAGAACTATCATGTTATACAAAAAATTAAAAATTTATACTTATATGGACTCTTTATTCATTCAATCGTTGAAGGTTTTTTCAACCCATAAATTTGCTTGGGTGATACTAAAATATTGTTTATGTATGCACGAATACTTACTTGTATGTAGTCAAAAATTTGATTACGTCCCAATTTATTCTAACTCAGTACTTTGCTTAGCTATGGCTAGACGTTTGCTTACATGTGCATAACAATACGCTTATGTATATTCTAAATATTACTTAATTATTTATTTTATTTGATTCAGTTGGGATTTCACATGTGTCACAACAGCGGATTGAAATAATATCAGATTCATCTCCGAACTGGATACCAGATTGTGACGAAAATATTACTCCAAAAGAATGAATGAATTTTGACAATTCGACAACGGAATACCATTTTAAAAATGATTATTAATAAATAAATAAAAAAGTATGTGTTCGAGAATATGTTGTGACTGCTTATTTATTTGTTAAATACTGCTTATTCACATATTACAAATTGCACATGTGTGGTTATTGTAATGCTTATTACTACTATGTACTCAGCTTATTTGTGAATATTGTAGTGCTTTTCGAGCAAATAATTCAACATTCTTACAAAATTTGGTTACTACAGTCCCATATATTCAATTGCTTATTTGTGCGTAAAGTATTGCTTGTGAAAGGATGTTATGGTGCTTAGAAAGAAATTGAATTATGTTTACAATACCATCAAACCATCAAAATAATTGCTTACAAAGCAATTGAATTCTGCTTACAAAGCAATTGAATATTGCTTACAAGGCAACTGAATTCTGCTTACAAAGTAATTGAATTCTGCTTACAGTATCTAAAAACCATGAAAATAAATACGGCACTAACTAGAAAATATTCCTATATCAACTACGCATGTACGTCAAAACCAACCATATTTAAAATGGCTATAAAATACTACAAAATTCAACATTTTGATCAAAGTATGAAACAACAACGTTTCGTTGTGATCATAACTCGACGGCGACTCCTTCCGCGGTCAGAAAATCGACTTCCTTTGCTCGTTCATACATCTTTTGCCATTTCCAACAGAAAATCTATCAAAAAAAAAGACACTAGTCATTTATATAAAGCATTTATTAACAAGCAAAACATTTATAAGCATAAAAACCAACCAAGCATAAACATAATATAAGACATGTATAAGCATAAAACAAACTACAGATAAGCATAATTATCAACAACAATAAGCAGTTGAAAACATCAATAAGCAATCCCCCCCAGCCTTAGAAAAAAACATGGCAATACCAATTACCCCCTAATTTGAGAGCATAATATAAAACATAGATAAACATAATATAAAACATGCATAAGCATAATTATCAACAACAATAAGCAGTTGAAAGCCTCGTTAATCTCACTGTCTGCTAACTTTGTTTTTTCAACTAGTAAAATCAGAAAAAAAAAGAAATTACAGCAAAGGACGAACGAAGAAGATAAACAGATTTAGTACCTGCTCGAAATTCAAAAAAGGACGAACGAAGAAGATAAACAGATTTGGTACCTGCTCGAATAAGGATTTTACAGCAAATTTGGGGGTTTCTGGGCCGCTACTTCTGAGGAAATTTCAAAATGCCCTAAGTGACGTAGTTGCAAATGGTTCAACTCCTACTTAAAATTCGACCGACTGATGAGTCTGATTTTTTGATTTTCGGATGAAAGATTTCACACTTTGCTGGTATTTCTCCCGGTAGGGGTGAACAACAACTAATCGCGGTAGGGGTGGGCTGGGAGACGCTTTGCAGGGAGAACCCTTGAAGAATTAACAATGGAGAAATGTTAAATTTTTGCAGAGAGATTCTTGTGTTAGCAAAGGAGAATAACTATTTTCTGACTCTTCATTTACCAAGTTGGAGAGATATGCAAAGATTTTGGATACACACACATCTCCAAAAATGGCTCCTAAATTATAGCCCACTCCCAAAAATAACTTCCCTCCCAAAACTGATTTTAATTAAAATTACCAAACAACCCTTTTTTATATTAAATTATATATTAAAAAATGGTAAAATCTATTTAATCTCAACTGTTTAAAAATTAAATCAAGGTCTCAGATTTGGTCTCGTGTACTCATATAAGATATGTGGACTCACCTGATCCAAATCATATATATATATATATATATTGTCGCAAAAACTTATGTGATATGGTGTGAGATGGTGTGAGACCGTGACACTCTTAGTATAACAAGTTATACTTTGTCTAAATACACTAATTTAAGTGTATTTTGACAAGTATCACTTTTTACACTAAAAGTATCACCATCTCATGGACTTTCACCGTCTCACAAGAGACCTGCTGATATATATATATATATATATATGTATATAGGAATTTGATCAAATGAGACATGGGTCTCTGTGTAAGACAATGTGGACTAATCCCAACCATTTATTTGTCAAAATCAAACGAATGAGATTATTTCAAAATTTTAATAATTTAATTATTTATTTCCCATCATTAAGGGTATTTTAGAACTTTCATTATTTGGCAATTATTTTTTAGAAACGTGACCATTCACTTACTTGACTTAAGAGATTGGATAGCTGATATGAGATCTCCCGTTATTCAGTTATTTTACATATGCATCATATTGATTCTAAATATACAATATATTTCATTTACATATGCACCAAAATGAACATAATTATACAATAAATTTTCCAAATATAGGCAATATATGTATCTGAATATGAAATTTATTCAAACCAAGTGTGCATTATATCGAACATTATTCAATAACTAACCATGTATCGTGTTACAGTTATATATCCATAAATAACAAATAATTATGCATCAAACAATAAATAACTATGAAGTGTCTCATAATTATATATGCATCAAATAATAACTAACCATGTGTCGCCTCATAAATATATATGCATCAAACAACAATTAACTTAGAACAACTAGTTGTGCAGTGTCTAATAACTATCTATGCAGTATATTTATTCTAAATATGTATTAGAGTCACAATACATATGTTCTGCGTTAATGGTGGGTTTATGAGAGAGATATTTGATTGTGGGATTTGATGACGATTTTTGTGGGATTGATATATATATATATATGGAACGTATTTGATAATATTTGATTTTATTTCTATTTTTATCTACCCATATTTAATGGTAAGGAAGTTACATTTTATTGTGAATTTACAGTGTTATCCTTTTTGTGATTAAATTAAATATTTAATCTAATTTTATTCATTCTAATCTCAGCCATCAATTATTTAATGGGAGCAGTTGTGATTAATCCTTATGGTCTCACATTAAGGAGTTGTCTCACGAAATTATATCCATATATATATATATATATATACAGATATACATATATATAACTAATATGTTACATATATTAGTATAGTAATAATTGTTATTAAGAACTAAATGTGACTCCATGCAATGCACGAGTTGTATATTTGTGAGGTCATCATTTTGTACTGTAACGTGTGTATTTTTCTAATAATTCTATGAATTATATCTCCTTACATTGTAATAATTTTAAAATAGCATCACACAATAAGCGAAAAATACAATTTAATATTTTTATTGATGAAGTTAAAAAATAATAAATTTTATACATCAGAATCATGAAAACTATTTTCAAGACTTTATATTTTCCTTTTTACATAATATATATAATGATATGTATGGATATATGTAATATATGTAACATTTGAATATATATTCCGAGATATTTTCTTCAATAAAAATAAGGATTTTTAATTAAATTTGATCAACTTAAATGCAATTTTATATAATTAAAAGATTGGGATAAACCACATAACAACTATACATATATCACAAATAGCCAAAATTAATTAATATACAAATTGACGTTCAATAGCCTCAATGCATAACTTTTAAAGCTCATTATAAAATAAAATTTTGAGTAAATATATCTTATATTTTTATATGTTATTTTTTATTTTATATATGCAATATGAGTGCCAAGTTGAAGATCGTAAAAGGATGATTAGTATATTATGCATAAAAAAAGATCAAAAAAGAAAAAAATATTAAATTTTAAAAAAAGAAAAAAGAACAAACAAGTATAATAATTAATGTAGTGCACATACAAATTAAATTTGGAAAATCTTATTTTTATATAATTTTAATTAAGGTCCTTAAAAGTTGACTACTAAAAACTATCATTTCAATAGTAATCAACATTTATTTATTGTACAAATTTTAATTACTTTTTATAGTATTGTGAAATGAGTGGGAAAATTTTTGTGATACTATTTATAAAGGTCTCTCTTTTTATATGTACTAGTATATCACTCATGCGATGCACGGAGTGTAATATAATAAAATTTTATATAGTTTTTAAAATAAAAAATTGATATATTGTAGGAATTGTAATAAGGCGGGACATGACGGGTATCTCAAGACTCAGACCCACTTGTCCGTTAAACGAGGAAAGAGGATGCAGGTTCACGCGTCTTGACCCGAACAAAATAATGTAGGATTTAATAAATAGTAATTATTACAATAATTTATACATCTTTGCAAAATATCATGTAAAATATCTGACTATAAATTAAATTTTAGAAAAATGAGATAAAAACTAACTAATTAATTATATGATTTAGAAAAATAATAAAAAAATAAATTGATTATATATTTGATGCAAGTTTATATATCTATTAAAAACATTGAGTTGTCTATAAATTTAGAAGTTATATTTAACTTAATAATTTTGGACAACTAAATTAATTATATCAATGTAGACATAGTTGAAAACCAACAAATTATATATATGTGAAGTTAATAAATAAATTAGAGTTGCATTTTGATTTACCAATAACAATATCATTCTACTTAAATCATGATTATTTGGGAAAAAAAACTATTTTACATACAAAAATGAATGAACAATAATTCTTTTATTATTTGAGATTAACAGATAAATATAACGTAAATAACAGAACAAATAAGTAGCATTTTTTTATATAATCAGTATTTTACTTATTTTATATCCAAAAAACGTATATACAACATTCATTTTTACAAAATTCCTATATATGTATATCTATTTTATTTCTAAAGCCGCTATATAATGAAAATTCGAATATATATGTATAAATTCCTTTATCAATATTGAAATTTGAATATATTTTTTGCCGATTTTGTGTATTATATTATATTTATTTGTGCTTTTTGTCGGTTTGGAAATTTTAGTTTTGTTTTGCAGATTTGTATTATTATTGGGACCATGTAGTTTACTGATTGAATTTTTCATACTTGATAATTATAAAATATTTGATTATAGTTATCCAACAAGAATCCTTTTCGTAAGAAATTAAACAAAACAAATATTGATTTTTGCAGGAAAAATAAAATTAGTAACTATTAATTAATTTAAATTCACATTATGTGTAAAATCCTACAATTATAAATGTGAAAATATACGTGAATTCCATTTACTCAAAATAATAAATTTTAATTGTTTAGATTAAGAAAAATATAATAACTGCACATTTTTTTGCCTTAGTCGTCGAAATTTACCCAAAACATGCTAAGGTGAAAAACAAATTTACTGAAAATAAGGAATTAAATTTTTTTAAATTTGGAAAGTATGATATATTATTTAATTTAAGAATTTGGTGAGACCGGGTCAACAAATGATGCAAAGAAAAAAATGTATTAGGTTACGACTAAAAATGCTCGAGAAAAGTAAGGACAAAAATGTAAAATAAATCGTGCCAAATGTAGTCAGGCACACGTAATAATCTCTTTCTTACACATCTCCGACCTGACACCTCCAGGCACCCCCAATATAAAGTCAGATCACACTGATATGTAATACTAATTGTGCGACCTAGGGACCAACTTTATAAAAAATAATTGGGTAATCTACTTTGGAGTCGGAGGCGTCCACCTAGGCATTAGGAAGAGCACGATCATGGCCAAAACCTGGCCCAAGCTATGAGGGTGAATCTGAGAGGAGCTAGGCTCCAGTGGGTGAGGTATTTCACGACTAACGATGGGAGCAGAAACTTGAGCCACGGCCTGAGGTTTTAAGTGCATACAACGACGCAGTTTTCTGGGGACTCTCATCTCTCTTAGACTCGTCGGGGAACTAGAATTCCACACCCCTAGGCATGACGAACTTCTGTCACTTGGCGATTTTGGCCACTATGACCTTTCACCTCAAGTTGAAGCCTTAGTGTTTGGTGTGAATGGTCTCACTAGTGGGCGACCCTCAATTCAGCTCGAAGACCTCTTTTCTACCTAGCTAATGACTCCATTTCTACACGATTCGACACCATCTATAACCCTTAAAGCGATAACCATTGTCATCTGGGGATGAACCACAAAATGGATTTGTTTTAATACCTTACCTACCTCACTCTCATCACTATCCTCTTCCAACCACATAGCAATGTCATCTACCTCGTCATTTTGGATGCGTCAAATAACATTCCCAACCAACGGCGAGAACTCTCGAGGGAATCTTATGGGTCCATCGTGAAGAAGAAAAAAACAAAAAGAGCGAAGAAAAGTACTGGAAATGGATACTACACCTACCGAAAAATAGGTCGATGGTGTCTCATGACAGCTCCGTATCCAAAATTCTAAGTCAAAATCCAAAATACTCAGGGAAAACTATTTTCTATGCTTTAGAAAATAATGAATCACGCAAAATTCTTCGTCCTTTGAAAATGAGAGTATTTATAAGAGTAAAGGAACGAGTTTTGAGGAGAGCCCATAATTACAAATCACAAAATTTGGGGCCTTCGAAAAATCCCAAGATATCACTTGGGCTGGCATTTTAAAAACGTATTGGTTAGGCGAAGCGACATCTCATACAGTGACTAGCACTCCAGGATTGACATTATTGTGGCTTTTGAAATTCGAAATTCATGACAAAGTTAGAAGTTGGCTGCTTGAGATAGGGAGCTAATGTTGTACCTGGTCTTACGTGCACAGACCTGAGTGACATGGACAAGATGAGGTGCCAGTCAGTAGGACACGTGTACCCAATCTGACATTGGGGAATATATCTACTTAGTCCCCGACCTGCAATTTTTAAATATCCGACCTGCCCGTCTCATCAAAGATATACGACCAAGTGATATTGAGCCAGTTTCAAGGGATACTCCACAAAAATGCTCAACAATGAAGTCATGTACCAAGAATCAAGACGAGTCATATCCATCACTCAAGTTGTCTCCCTCACACCTTTTCCTTAACTGGGGCGTTAGTCGGGCTGCTCTGCATATTGATAATTAGACCTATACCTATTAGTACAACTTGTATGATAAATTCATCCCTTATAAATACCGTCATTTATGACTCAAAAATGGTTCATGAAATCTGTATTTAAAGCATTTAAGAGAGCATTTACTGCACCAAACTTAAGCAATTTTATTATATTTTTGTGCTACTTTTCTTTGACCTGTTCAGGTCGTTTAAGTAATTTTATTATATTTTTGTTCTACTTTTCTTACTCAAATTCTACAAATGTACACTGTTAAACCTGCCACAGGACCCTATTCCTTGTTTAACCACATGGATAATTCAAATCCCGCGTCAACATACAACTATTCCCCATCTTTGTAATATAATGGAAAAGTAAACACATAAAATATGGCTAAAAACCATCAATTTTAATTAAACAAAAAATCTTGTAACTGTACAACTAAGATATGAGAAAAAGACCAGTAGATATGTGCTTTATGCGGGCATGAAACGATCAGGAATTGTGCAGGGACAAATTAAGAACATAAAATAAAAGTAAAACAGATCAAAAAGAAAAGAAGACGTCCAAGAACAAGTTGAGATGTTCTTTCCTCTCTTTTCTCAACCCTAATGTCGTCACCTATATCACTTCGCCTGAGATTCTGGTCAATTGTTCCGGCGATTGGATGGACAACGTCATCTTCTCCATTTTGTCATCCGCTCCCCCATGCAACCCCATGGTTTTTTCTCCTAAGATTTGTTCTCAAGATATTTATGTTACTCATATTGCCGTTGCTTATGCGTTGGAGACATACCAATTGTTGATGCACGCTTAGTGGTCCCCCATCCGACGAAGCTGCACGCCCACTCCTCCATGATGGTCCCCACGGCTTCAGTCCTCCCATTCACCTTATTGATGCATGTCCAGTGGTCCCCCACTCCCAGGATACTGCACGCCTAGCCTTCCTTGGTGGTTCCCATGACTTCCCATGCTAGTGCCCATGGACTACTCCCATCAACTATTTCCACAAGTTACTGAATCCATTATATCCTCTTCCTCGGCAGGTAATCCCATGCCTATATGCTCCTAAGGTAATCCCATCTCTTTGCGAATGTTGTTAATGGGAATTCCAATCCGGCCTCTGAACCCATTCAAAAGAGGGATTATTTTTCCGTTTCAGTTGAGAAAATTTACATCAACAACGTATTATGGAGTTTTTTTTCTCTCATCGGCCGTGTGATGCTTGGTAAAGGGAGTAAACCTTGGCTTTTGATGCCTCTTCAAAAATGACTTTCTGAATTATGGAATATTGGACATGACTGGAAGTTGATCTCGTTGGGGAAGGGAAACTTTTGCAATAAATTTTCTAATCTCTTGGATCGAACGGGGACCGAGTCATGTTCTTCTTGGACTATCAATTCAAGTTCAATTTGATTATTTCCATGGGTGCCTGATTTTAATCCGTATAAAGTCAATATCTCAATAGCTAGCATTTGGGTGCGTATTTTTGAACTTATCATTGAATATTGGCATTCTAGCATTATCATGGGGATTGCTAAAGCTGTGAGGACTCCAATTCAGATTGATGAAAATATTTAAATGGTTCTCTTGGGAATTTTGTCCGGGTTCTTGTGGATATTGATCTGGCTAAACCCCTTCAGGATTATATTATGGTTGAACGTATGGGTCACTGTTCTTTTGTTTCTCTAAGCTATGAGAGATTGCCTGAATTTTGTTCTACTTGTTGTATTACGGACCACAACATGGCTTCATATCGTCATCTTATGCCTCCTACGAATCCAAAAATGGGTGGATTCTCCCTCTGCTAATCCTACAGAGCATATTAGACGTGACACTTCAACTAGACAAGGTAGGTCACGTGTGTTAGTCCAAGTGGCTATGATAATCTAGAGGAGGGGTGAATAGACTATGCCGATTTTCTCAGTTTCGCCTTCTTTTTCGAATGTTAAGATGATAGCAAGAATGTAAGTGCGGGAAAATAAACAACACATGATGATTTAAAGAGCTTCACCCCACCTAGGGACTACGTGCTCTACCACCCCAGTATATCCGGGATGGGTTTCGAAAAAGAAAAAAAAATTATTAATAATTACAAAAATTATTACAACTTCACCTTGAAGAGTACCACACTCTTCTTACAACACCACCAAGGAGATTACCATAATCTTCCTTCACCTATGAAGAGTACCACACTTTTCAACACCTAAAATCACCCAAGTGTGCTCTTACCACAAGAACACTAACAAGGTTATCTTGTTTTAGATGATGAACAGAAGTTCAAGATTACAACTCGGTAATGAAGTATACAACTTTGAAGTACAAGTGTAATCAAGAATAAATCCTAGTACTCAAGATGTGCAAGTGAAAGACCTAGGCTAAGTACAACAAGAATATGACAATGAAGAATGAGTGTTTGCTTGTATTGTATAGCTTGTGTTGTTGTGTTGTATATTGTTGCTTCAAATCTTCCTCTATTTATAAGAGAGGTCTTGAACATTGATAGGATCCTCTTGGAGAGTGAAATCTGTAAAGAAAATGCAGATTAAATTAAGATTATAGCTGTTACAAATCAACTCCACAAAATCAGGAAAAGTTGTCTCCCACAAGCTCAAAATCGTCAGATTTTGAGCTGGTCGACCTGTGGGTCGACCGGTCGAGCAGTGGAAAGATTTGAAATTAAGTCCGTTGAAGCTGAGACCCACACAGGTCGACCGGGGGGGTCGACCGGTCGACCACCCTGGTCGACATGTCCCTGCTTGTTCCAGAATGAGAGAAATTGAGACAGAGAGGCAGGGGAGCCAAAACACCTGGGTCAACCCATGGGGTCGACCGATCGACCTCTAGGTTGACCCTTCCCTGGTTCTTCTTGCTTGAGATAAACTTGATTTCAACATTCAGGCACCGGTCGACCTATGGCTCGACCGGTCGACCTATTCCAGGGTGTTTTCAGACCGTCAAAAAAATTCGACTTCATTATTTGAGCGTCGTTTTACCTTGATGGTATTCGGTATAAGTTACAAACACTTTAAAACATAAAAATCTCTTTTTATATCGCCCGAAAGGAATTGTTGAAAAGTCAAAAAATAAACTATAAGAAATACTCCGAAGAATAATTTAAAAACGATTAGGAGTATTTAGACAATAATTTGAGATTTTGTTTTGGTGTAAAAACTCAGTTAAACACAATCTTCAAAATCATGATAAAAATATTTATCTAACAACATGTTCGTACAGGAAAAAGATTGCAATCCAGTTCTCTTTCCAGATAAGTATGCTGAAACGATTACAAATGATCACACTGTACCAACGAAGTGAGATAATCCACTAGCTATTGTGGTTTATTCCAATATTGTTGAATCAAGTTCGAATCTAAAAGAGAGTAATGAAACGGCTTTGACTCCAACTCATGATTCAACATCTTCAACATCAAACTACCGTCTTAACTTTGATTTTTAAGTTGATGAACACAAATTGGAAGCTTTAAAGACTAAACTAGACGACTCCTCAACTACTCCGTTTGTCATTCACTCGTATCATTCCTTAGAAGCTTTGAAAGCTATGGCAATTGTGGCTCGAAAATCTTGGGCTAACATTCCACAGGATACATCAGACCATCAAGACGAACTCCGTCAACAGGCGGAGCCCCCAAGGAGGAGGAGGCGACACCCTTTTGGTTATAGGCGGAGGTCGTGCCCCTCCCGGAGGATGGGGACTGGCCTCTTATCTTCAATGTGATAGTTCTTGTTGTTGATTCCTGGCTCCACAGAGCAGCTTCGGATTCGTCAGCTAGTGGCGACTCTTCATGATTCTCGCTGCATTCTTCTTTTCTTCTTCCTTGACCTTTTAGGTCAGGTCTTCAATGGTGGGCGGAGCCCGGGGCGGTCTCCCCGAGGCTTCGGCCACAACTTAATTCTTCAAAGT
Source organism: Rehmannia glutinosa (assembly GCA_016081115.2). Taxonomy (NCBI): domain Eukaryota; kingdom Viridiplantae; phylum Streptophyta; class Magnoliopsida; order Lamiales; family Orobanchaceae; genus Rehmannia; species Rehmannia glutinosa. The sequence continues at coordinate 150,336 of JABTTQ020002465.1, forward strand.
ATTATGGGCAGCTTCGTCCAACAGAGCTTGGAAGGCTTCCCGAGTCAGGTGAAGTTCTTTAGGGGGCAAACCCTTCTTCCACGCAACGGTGGTAACGTCCTTCTCTCCCGTGGGGGATGTGGCGTCCTTCTGACGGGCAGGTAAATTTCTTCAATGGGCGGAGCTCCTCCGGATGGAGGTGGTGGTGCCCATTCTTCTTGCGGGGGAGACGTCTCCCTTCCGATAGAGAGGTAGCTGGTCTCGCGCCTTCTTGATGCCCTTTCCTCTTGCTGGTCTCTGGCCCTAAGGCCTACAGCTTGGGATCCGGATTCATGTGCTTGAGGTCAGGTCTGCGTCTTCGTACGCTTTTCCTGTTCCCATAGACGACGCCAAAATGATGCTGATTTTTAGGGCAAATCACTCCAAGTCAACTGGGTTGACAAAAATCCTCTTCTCGAGATGGAAGTCTTCACGTCAATCCTCTTCTCGAGATGGAAGTCTTCACATCTTCTTCTCCTAGAGCTGGAAAATCATTCGACTGGGGACTTGCCTGCACACACACACAAACGTTAGATGGCCCCATGGGGTTTGTCCCAGGGAGGCCCCTCCGACGCTCAAGTTAGCACGGTGAACGAGAGAATAAACAATAAACGAATACTGAATAATAATGCGTAGGGGGATTCTGAATTAATTAACTTACATATAATAGGAGGGATGTTTTCATACCTGGGAGATGGGCCCCGTGGGCCGTTTAGGAGAATTTTGCCTATGGGCCAACCCACGTAGGATAAATCGGCCGATGGGCCAGATCCGGATACCATTGGGCCGGTTTATTTATTAAGAGTCTATTGGGCAATTAATATTAAATAAACATATATAAATTGAATTATATATTAATTAATTAAATACCATTTTTATTACACATTTATTTTAGGAAAAAGAACATAAAATACGAAATTAATTACTAAAGAAATACGGGTAAATTTATAGTTCTTGATGTCTTCATTTAGCTTATTGAAAGTATTTGCTTAACATAATGAACGCAGACAAGATTACTTAATCATTAAAAGATCTCATTTCATTAAAAAATAAATCATTAAAAGATCTCAATTTGAACAAATCTCGAACTCAAACTCAATCAAGATAATTATTTATTATTTTTTACGGTTAACAACTTTATTGGACATATATTTGTATATGTAATAGTGTTTCTGGGATTTAATGTCTTAAAGTTATAATATAAAAGGTTATTAATCATAATAAAAACCTAGGCAGTAAATAAAAGTGATTACTAGATAGAAAATATTTTGGTATCAAGTCTAATCACTGTCTGGTCTATGATAATTGCATAATGCTGCTTATGGTCCATTTGTCAAAACCTGCAATTAATAAGGAATGTGAAAATGAATCAATGCGGTGAGGAATATTAATCGCATTCTTGGGTAAGTGACATTTTAATTTAAAATTGTAAGTTCGTCCGATAACTTGGCCACTTTAGATTTTTGGTCAGCTAAATTGTTAAAGTTTGAACTTAGTTTAGTAGCTTTAAGAATTCGGGACAATTACTCCGATTTTCACATGAAAATCTTAATTATACTGAAAATTGCTGGTTTGGACCGCATTATTGATGACATGAACTATAAATTGGGGAATTTTAAATTATGATGAAAAGTGTCATGTGTCGCTAACTATATATTTAAGTTTAAGTGAAAAAAATAACTAAATAAAAAGACAATAAGCGGAACCTAAAAAATCGAAATTCAATAATTTGGCTAAATCCTCTTCAAAGTTTTACTTGTCATTTTTTTTAGTTTTTTATTTTTATTTTTGTTTGTTAAACTTATATATACAGTCAGAAAACACATGTTATTTTCTGCTCCAAATTGAAGGATTACCCAATTTGTTATTCCATGTCACTAATATTATGGTCCAAATCAGCAATTTCCAATAAAATTAGAATTTTTTGGCGAAAATTAGACTAAATGTCCCAAATTTTTTAAGATACTGAAGACCAAAATTTGACAACTTAAGGGACCAAAAGTCTAAAGAAGTCAACTTACCGGATCAATTTTACAATTTTTCCTTTTATTTTTAATTTTTATTCTAAACGTTCGTCGATAATATTCTCTTTCTATTTTTTGTTAAATTCTATTTGAATTACATGATATGGAATGGATTGTTTTACATAGAATTATTACTACAATCGAATTTGGGATGAGAATGGACTGAGACGAGATTGGTATTAGACATATCATTTCCGTCCCCAGATTTCATCCCAAATACCATATATTCGTAGTTGTGGTAATCTCCGACAAGATACGAAAACACGACCTGAACCTAATATGATATAAACGGGTTAGGGTTGACCCATTTATTATTTGGGTGATAATCGTGTCAGACCCAATTAACCCAAATAATAAATGGGTCAATTTCGTATTGACTTAAAATGACCCACTAAACCTGTTTAACCCGTTTGAAGAAAAACATTTAGCATTATTTTTAATATTTTTTTATATATAAATAACACAAAATTTCCTATTTTATCATAAAAATAAAAGGTTTATTTAAGGTTGAAAAATATATATGTCATTTCGGGTTACCCATATATTAAACAGGTCGTGTTCGGGTTGACCCATCTGACCCGAATAATTAAACGGGTCGTGTTCGGGTTGGACAAATTTGTGTAATAATCATGTCTCAACACGACCCGCGAACCCGAACACGACTCGAATTGCCACCCTATATATATTCGTGTACCATTCTCCACTTTGAGTATAAGGGACAATGTTATGGAATCCCCATCTGGGGAACGAGGTGGTCCTCGCGGAAAATTGGATTCCCAATTTTGTATTTATGAATAAAAAATATATAATATAAATTACATAAAAAATCAATAATTAAATAAATAAAAATAACATAAAATACTTTATTTGTAAAAGAAAGAGTCATAACAACTAAAATTATAAAGACTTAATAGTTTAATTTTTAGATATTGATAAAATAAAATATCATGAATAGAATTAATATAAATAATAGATAAATATTATATATATAATCGGGGACTGGGGATGGGTACATAGAATTCTCATTCCCGAAATATATGGTGATATAAATAACATCCTTGTCCCATCCCTGGTTCTAGAGAAGCGGGGAATTCCCACCCCTTTCTATCCCAGAATTAACTAGTTATTCGGTATCCCATTTTTTTTACTAACATAGATGGCTCAACATGGGAATTTTATCATCCCTAAATAAAATGATTGAATAAATAAGGAGATGAGATCTCGTGTTTCAGTTTTCCTGTTCCATTCTCTATTCCATATATTAAATGAATGACACGTTTATAATTGTGGCATCATCTTGTACACGTGGCATTCATCCAATGCAATGGAATATGGAGTAGAACAAGGAAGTGGAACAAAAAATCTACATCCACAAATAAAATGTTTTAAATCTGCTAAAATTAATATAATATAATACAATATAATATAGTCTAATATTATCAAATTTGATGAATAATGCATTTGGGGAGGGGAAAAAGAAAGAAAGAAAAAAAAATAGTAGTTTTTAATCTATATGAATGTTTAATCTTCGATACTAAAATAATTTAATGAATGATTTTACATTTTAATGTAAGCAATTTTTAGTCTTTTCTTAATATATGTGTATATATACACACACACATTTATATTCAATGGCTTAGTCATGATTTATATTGGAGTGGGCCGATACACAGAAAAAACTAACAAAAAATCATATAAATTTTAACTATTTTTTTCTTTTCTCGAAAACATTCTCGATACAATTTTTTTAAAAACATTATGGGGTAGGTTGGCCCTCCTCCTTCCGATTTATATTGATTTGGATATTTTTTTCAAACAAGTCGAGTCTCATTAATGATTTAAGTCCAAAACATCATTTATACAAGAGGCCTAAGCGGTCCAACACATTTACTATCAGTCCAAAGAGACACAATGATCCAAGAGGCTCAAAGTTTCATTCAAGGCCCATGAAGAATAGCCCGACTGTAAATAGCCCCATCAACCTCATTATAAAGTAGGTCATTCTTAATTTAAGCTTTGGTCAATTGGATTATTACTCTAATCCCTAAATTAATTAAGCATCACAAAGGCTTTCCAGGATAATTACGTGATCCTCTTAATTGTTCGTTTGTGTTGTAGACTGAGCCACCACAATTCAATTTCTCTCAGAACTAGTCCTCATTCCAAACACGTGTTAAGAGAATTTTTCTCCATCTCAACAGGTGCGTAATTTAGCACCATCATATAATAATAATAATAATAATAATAATAATAATAATAATAATAATAATAATAATAATAATAGTAATAGTAATAATAAAAAAAAATGGAATGCACCAATGGCTTGTGGTGGCATAAATATATTAGAAGAATCTAAAGAAAAGAAAGGGTATCTTCCGACACAAAAAATGACACCCTGTTTGGTGGTTGCGGGTATCAAAAAGCAGTGGGCTCCTCAGCCGTGTTTATTATTGCATTGAACTTATCAAATAGTATTTTGAAGTTGTATTATTTTGAATAATAAACTTCAAGTTAGAATTTAGAAACATCTTAATAGGTGGGCTACTGCATGCAACATACCACGTGTTAGAGACGCTGAAGTTGTCTTAGTAAATATCCTTCGACACTCAAGTCAATTTTAGTGAGAATTAAGATGTCAAAATTAAAATTGAAAATTCCTAAGTATATAAATTATTGTATATCTCTGAAAAATGTTGTAAGTAGTATTTATACACTTTTTGGTGTGGAACAAGTCGGTGACACGTTTGGGCTGAAATGGATCGAAATAAGTAGGGTAAAATAGTAAAATAGTAAAATTGTAATGGGCGTAACTTTTAGAGACGACGTTCGATTTTCTATTAAGACTCCTTTTCTTGAAGGAAACGAAAAGACGGCTCAAACACAACAGCTTTGATACCGATACAATGTGTCCAAGTCTAAAATTCCTTCGTTTAGGTATGTTTCTAGCCCATTTAAGTTTCCTAGGTTTTTAGGATTTTGTTTTCTTTTTTAATATGGATTTTTTTTGGGGTTTTGGCTTCCTTTAAATACTTTGTAGGTCATTATTTCGAGTTGTTGAATTTTAATTTTGTATTATCAATAGAAGACTTATTTATTTTGAAGATTATCTCGTCTTCCAATTTTCTATCCCTTGCCACTTTTGGTCAAGGATAATAAACCATATTGCCCATTTGGGCCCATAATTTTGGATTATCCTGATGGATCTCTACTCCAAGATCATTAGAATCATATTTGATTTGGGAATGTTCAAAAGTGAATTAAGTCATTTGTTAGCAAATATGGGTCAATATCTAAATCACATATTTGCACATATAAGGTGGATCGAATATACCTATTTGCAGTGGAACTGTCATTCCACATAGCCAGGATTTAGCCCGTCTACAAGCCTTCTTTTGATACATGATTAAGCCATCTACAAGGCTTCTCTTTGGTTGAACCCCGAACAAAATCACGAACCGCCTTTCTCGTTGGTATAAATAATTACTTGAATTATTTACTTGGATGTGCACACCTTAAACCCTTAGAGACTTTGGTGATACTCCAAGAAGAAAACCGTAGAGAGAAATTTTAGGAGAGATATTATTCTTTCTATGTGAGGGAACGATTGTTTCAATTAAACTGATATTGTAGGGAGAGATATCAATATATATATATATATCGCAATCTCATATCTGAGTTAGAGTCCTAATGGGAGAGGTTTCTAGATGAACCTCATCTAAATAGGATCTATTATCTCAAATATGGATGCAACCTAATTGCACCCAATATCTCCCACTCATACATATTTAACTCAACTCGATCGAATCATATCCGCATAGTTCTCATCTCACGTCTCTTCTTTCATACAGGGAATAAGGCGTGCGATCAAGCGAGAAAGTATAGGTGAGGAGAGTTATATAAAGTCATCACCAAACTAACATAACCCTACAACTCAATAACTCGCTATATACCCCAAACCAAGTGGTCGCACTCAGTCAAGCATCTCTAGATCCCTCAATGAATACAAGTAGAGCATGCTCGACTCACTCAAATATGTTTCTATATTCATGACTAGTCAAACACATTTCGACATAGCCGCCCGGGCTATGAATCATAGAACATAAGTGCGTTACCAACTTAATTCTTTCTTTGGCCCCACATGCCAATTAGCTTGGTCTTGACAGCTTTCCTAGACATGCTCCGACAGACCGAATCACACATGGCCATTAGATACATGCTAAAGTAGCGTCATCAAGCTTACACCTCATGACATGGTCCAAAGTCCCAAAGGGTACAAGAAAATAATATGAACTTACACAGTGACGAAGCAGGGACCCATTCAGTCACGTTCCCATAGGCGGTCGCCTCGAAACACATGTAGTATGAATACATGCTATGATGGAGCTCCCACTCAATTTAGGCATGTCATGCTCTAGACATCATACAAATCTTAGTCCAGTCGCTATTCAAGCGTTGACCTGCGTGCTACTCGTAGTCACTCCCAAAGTGTCATACGATTAACTCGCACATTTGGCTACAAACAGGCTTTTATGAAGTTTGGACATACTTCATAATCGATCAACTCGGATCTCATCTTAACCTCTAGTTAAGGCGACTATTAATTATACTTATTAACCTTCCTCACTGCTCTAGCGCGAAGGCGATCATTCGCAAACCTCCTTATGCGACACAATCTTTTAAGTCTCATCCCGATCACTCTCTTAGCGCCAAGGCAATTGCCCGTGTGAGAGGGCCAATCAAAGCCTGGTGACAGCTCACAAATTCAGTACCAAACACATAATGAGAATCCAATATATCTCATTAATCACAATATGTTCTCATAGGCCACATGATCAATTCTACTTAATCCCTAGTGACTCACATGCCTTTGGAGCATTTCTCCAAACAAAGGCTCATAAAAGGGATCAACGCCCACACCGCTCGTAGAAGTATGCCTGAGAACAATTTAACTATGCGCAAAAGCTCTAAAGTGAAGTAAAGCCTTGAGTAAGTATGTTTGGTCTACCACCAATGTTCGGCGCCCAAACCATATACCAAAGTAGTTTTACTATCACAAAGACAACAAAATACATCATGAATTTGCGCGCAATGCGCATCATTTCAAGATGCCAAATTTGCCTCTAGAAAATCATAGACCAATCTTTTAAGATATCTAAGTATCCAAATGTCGGCATCACAATAGCGCATGGACTACTTCGATATCCACTCACCAATCACACTGCAAAGTACAAGACTTATTGAGTACGCACATAGCGCACATCAAACATTCGACAATGTTTACTTAAATTAGCTAGCATTTCTTTTCATCTTCCAAAGATATCGTTTCTTGACTAAGAATATGATCTTTGACCATGGAGTCTAAAGTCAGCCAACACTGAGTGGCGATAACTCCATGTTCTTTTCAGTCATCATATTTTTGCCATATACAAGGAGATACAACTCTACATATGCTCAGTGAATTAATTGACCACCATAGGCCTACCAAAATGATAGCTCGATGAAATCAATGATGACTCAAGTCACAGCTGGAGCTTCTTGATCAACAATCAATGCGCTCTTACTCCACTTGTTGAATTCATCGGGTGATCCACATAGATATCCTGATTCAACTTTCACTAAACTATGTCATCAATCATCCAGGACAAACCCAGACGAAAGTGGCAATAATAGATTACATATCAGGCGAATTGAGGCAATCTCACCACTTAGGGAGAACATCTCAAAAAATTTACGCTCTTCTAACAGGCGTAAACATTTCGTCCTTAGTCGAGCTACAAACATGTTAATCAACCCATCTATATTGCATTTGACCTTCGAAACCACATATTTCAAATGGTCTTGCATCTAGACAGAAGATTAACAAGCTCTTATCATATTCTATCGACTGATCAACATCCACAAAAGTAATTGTGAAGGATACCCACTCAATCTCATATAGATGATGGGGAATATTTCATATTCACTCCTTTACTCGTGGAATTTGAGAATCTTTTACGTGTGAGACTCTAGCTCCCACTGACTTAGTGTTGCTCCCACTATCCCAGCGATTACTAGATGAGTATAAAATACAACATCCTCGCTAGAGAAACGAGCGCCTCCTAAGGATCTTGCAACTCGTATAGTTTTAAGATCTCTTTAGACTTCACATATGCTCAAGAAATCCCTTTGAGGGGAAAACTAAATCGTGCGACTTGATTCTCCATGTGAGAACACATATTCTCGAACTTACATGGGAAGACCCAATAATTTGGGCTTGTTATCAAACTATAGCTCATATAAGGTTGAAGAATCATTTGGAGACACATAATTTATGATGTAGGCAGCAACAAGATACACAAATCAATTTGCTCCATCATAAATCTAACCATTTTGAAGTGATTGTCCCTTTTTCGCAAGCTCATATAGCTGCAAAGTGTTTAGAACCATCATTCAACTTACAACTTTATTTCCTTTAACAGTGTGTCCAAACTAATTAGATACGCTATTCCCGCTTTCTATTAGCACATCTCCATCTGCTAAGAATCGCTCAAATCAATTTGGTGCTTCTAACTGATGAGAGTGGGGATGTACTAACTTATAACGTAGATAGCAATAAAGGAAAATATAATACATTTATTTGTGCCTCACACCCATAAGTCTACACTCAATTCAGTGGACTTAGCTTTAAAGGAAAAGTAGTCATCTTATATTCTTCCAGCAAGCTTATCCCGCTGGAAAATATTTATGCAGAGGGAGATTGACCTTAGCGAGTTAGACAGTGAAGCCTCCTCGAGCTAATACAGTCGTCCTCCTAACCTCACGTACCACGATATCATTAGAAGATCTAAAAGAAATACTATCTAAAGCCAAGCATCACAAAGAAAAGATAGACAAGTCTTCTCACTCAACAAATATCTTATAAGTGCATTTATCCGAGTAAGACTATATCGACACATCAAGTTGCTCACACCAACTATTGAGCTTGAGGTGACTCTTTTTAGCCTCCTTTTGTGCGCTCTATAGCTGCACAGCCCGATAATAGTCATATATATTTGCTCAATCTCAACCGTATGCTAAGTCAACCAATATCTACAATCCACCCATGGAGAGATTTGGAAATATTAGCGAAAAAATAAGAGAGCAAATAAATAGTCAAACTTCATCTCAATACAACTACGAGCGAAGTTACCAATTTCATAAGTGCACTTAATATTTGTTGATACTTAATTGTCTCATTCAATAAGGTGACACGACTTATTGTTACTTTATGGATCAATTTATGGTTCTAGTTTCAGCTTTTGCTCTCGTCAAGCTATATTATGCTTGTTCCAACATTCATCCGAGTTGGTTTATGTCAGACAGCACAAGCGACAAGTGCACTCACTTATGTATTTCTCAACTTTTATAATCAGCCTCTACATAGGCGATTTTCATTAATAATAACACAAGTTACTAATATCCGTAATTCAACTCAAGTAGTGAATTTGGATAACTAGAGTATTTACTTGGGAGTAAGCTCATATTCCAAAAATAGAGCTTAAACTCTTTTATTAAATTTGCAACTTAAACAAATTAAAGCGCAAAATTAATTCTTGATCCATAAGTATATCATCGGCATCTCAACTGCGATTATTTCGGGCAATTAAGTTCTTACATTTGCGACTAACAAATAAAGCGCAAATACTTTCTTTAATCCACAAAAATATTCTCCGCGTCTAAGTCGCGACAATACTGGATACTTTTGTTAGATAAATGTTTTATCATAATTTTGATGATTTTATTTTAATGTGTTTTTACACCAAAACAATGTTTCTAAATGTTGTCCAAATACTCCTAAATCATTTAAAATGTTTTTACTTATTTTTCGGAGTATTTCTTGAATTTTATTTTCGACAAAAATTGGACAACACTTTTGATGATTTTGTGTTAATGTGTTTTTACACAAAAACAATATTTCTAAATGTTATTCAAATACTCCCAAACGATTTAAAATATTTTTACCATTTTTTGAAGTATTTCCTCAAGTTTATTTTTGATAAAAATTGGTCAACACTTTTGTCTCATGTTCAACCGGTTGCCCTATATATCTGAAAGTTGAGTTTTGAAACAGAAACGAGACGTTTGAGAAACCCCTGGAGGTTGATTTGGTCGCACAAAGGGCCGTGGTCGGGGGAAATTACAGAGACTTTGTATCTCTAAAAAAACAAGGAGGGTGACCGGTCCACATGGGGGCGACCGGTCCAACCCTATGGTGACCGGTCCAACCCCCCTGGACCGGTCCCCATGGGTAAATTTGTTGTGTATTCTCAATTTCTGTATTAGAGCGCGACCGGTCGCCATACCATTTTGACAGCAAATTCTAACCATTATGCAGCAGACAACTTTTCCTCAATTTATGGTGTTGATTTCTAACAGCTATATTCTTCAATTGTCTTGCAATTTTTTACAGATTTTCAATCCCCAAGAGGAGCCTATCAAGTTCAAGACATTCTCTATAAATAGATGAATAATTGAATCAACACAACAAGAGAGAATACAACAACACAACAAGATACATTCAAGCAAACACTTTTGTTCTTATATTTCAACATTCTTGTTGTACTAGCCTAAGGTCTTACACTTTCATATCTTAGAGTTCTAGGCTTTATTCTTGATTACACTTGCACTCAAAATTGTATTATTCATTATCAAGTTGTAATCTTGCATTGGGGTCCATCATTCAACACAAGATATCCTTGTGAGTGTTCTTGTAGTAAGAACACACTTGGGTGATCTTAGGTGTTAGGTGTTAGAAGATTGTGGTAATCTTCTTATTGAAGAGTTTGGTGCTCTTTGAGGTGTTGAAGAATTTGGTACTTCTTCAAGGTGGAAGATTGTGCTAATCTTCACAAGGTGCCGTAGAAGATTGTGGTATTCTTCAAGGGAGATTGTGGTAATATCCAAAGAGGAGTTGTAAGGTGATATTGTAATAATTGTGGTAATTATTAATAAATTCTTTTTTTTCTTTCGAAATCCATCCGGAGATCTTGGGGGGTAGAGGATTAGGCCCTAGGTGGGTTGAACCTCTATAAATTGACGCGTCTTGTTTACTTCCCGTACTTCCATTCTTGTATTTGCTTATTGCATTCGAAAAAGAGAGCGTAATCGAGAAAATGAGAATAATCTATTCACCCCCCCTCTAGATTATCGTAGCTACTTGGACTTACAAGTGGTATCAGAGCCAAACTCTTTGGCAAGCTCGTTCTACATCGCGAGTAAAGATGAACGATCATTGGCTACGCATGAAGTCTACCTTACCGGCGCCTCCACCAACAAGCCACCACTATTCGACTCCAAAAATTATGCTTTTTGGAAAGAAATAATGGAATGTTATTTACAAAGTTGCGGGTTCGATATTTGGAACATGGTCATAAATGGAGAATCCATCCCAATGAAAGACGGACCACTCACCTCCAAAGTCCTCAAGGAGATCAATAATGAAGACAAAGAAATTCTCTCCTTAAATGGTAAAGCTCTAAATATTCTTCATTGTTCACTTACGTCTTCGGAATACGGTCATATTCGAGGAATACGATCGGCACATGAAGCATGGAAAAAACTAGAAGCTATCTATGAAATATATGGAAATGAAATGAGTCATTAAAAAGCTTCTACTTCTCAATCGGATACACCATCAAATCCAACAACATGGGATGAGCTTCTTACAACTTCCGATGATGAAGAAGTCGAGCAATGTTTAATGGGCATCGACGAAGACAATGAGGTACGCTCTAACTCTTCTATTTCTTTTAGTAATGAAATGCATGATGATTATGATGATTTGCAAAATGATTTCGATGAACTTAAAAATGAATTCCATAGCTTGCTCTTTAAATACAAAAATTTGAAAAAGTAATTCAATACCTTGAAAAATGATAAGGATAGCTTATTTGCTTCATATGAATCACTTTCTTGTTCTCACACTACCACACTTGATAAGGTGAGAAGCCTTGAAAAAGAAAATTGTACTCTTGTTGAGGATATTAATTGCATGAAAAAGGATTTATTAAAATTCAACTTGAGTACCGATAAGATTCTTGATGTTCATTGTTATGATCATGTGAAACTAGAACTTGGTTATAAGCCTAATGTTATCAATGATATGAAAAAGAACCAAGCCATTAAGCATGTTGGTCATTATACTTCTAGAATTATTGCATGTTTCTATTGTGGAAAAAAGGGTCACACGGCTAATACTTGTCGGGCTAGAAATAGCTCTAATTATTATTGGAGACCTAAAAGTCTCAATGCTAATCCCAAAGGACCCAAACACTTGAGGGTACCACAATAAAATTTTATGATAGGTACTTGGCGCAACAAAAATCGAAGAAAATTCAAATTGTCAAATCGACAACAATTATTTGCGCCACTTGATCAAAGAAGAAGATATTATCAACAAAATCAAATTCCAAGAAGAAACTATAATCAACAATGGGAAGGACATAATCCTTGGAATTGGCAAAATTGGAGAAGACATCATCAACAAGATGATTTCCCAAGAGGAAGATACTATCAACAAAGGAAAAGATACAACCCGTGGAAATGGCGTAATTGGTAAATCATATCTTCTCATTTAAATACACATATTTTGTTTGTTATTATGTATGCTTGTATTTTTTCCTTAATTGTCAAAATAATTTCTCAAATATTTCTATTAATAATAAGGTCTTCAATAAATATTGTTTAAATCTTTTTGACAAGAAGACCTTGTATAATGCTCTTCTAAACTAGTGTGTATTTCCTAGAATTTGTATTTGTATTATATCTTATGGATTTATAAAGCATAGTATACTTGTGACATCTTTCATTGCTTTAGCCTACACTTTTATTACTATGTTTTGTGCAAGAGTTTTTTAAGAATTGTGTAGGATATATATATCTTCATCAATGGTTATCTACTCATAATTTGTCAAGTGTTTCATAAACTATTGAGGTACGCTCACTTGTGTTATTCCTACTCTCACTCGATATTTTTCATGACGTATGTTTATGTGCTTGCTTTCCAATATATTTCAAAAAATCTCATACAAGTGTCATTAAGAGGATTTCTCGATTTTTGAAAGGTACTATTCGATAAAGCTATTTTTATCCGAGACTTGTAAAGGATTATATTTTGTTTTGATAAAACATTTGATTTTTATCCTCCTCTTAAATTATGCATTTTATTGCACATATTCATGTCTTTATTCTTGGTTGCTTTGTCAAAGCTCTTCTTCAATATACTTCTTATAAATGAGATCTCAACTATATGCTCTCGGATTTTCAAATTTCAAAGGAGACCTTATGTAGCTTCCTATAAGAATATTTAAACTTACATGTTTTATTAAACTCTTGATGATATTTTTTGGCATAGTATGTGTTACTTGTTATAGTGTCTATGATATTCGATATTACTATGCTCTTGTGCAAGATATCTTGTTAAGATATTGCAGAAATTTTTGGTATTTCTGAGCAAGCTTGATGGCCAAGGCAAGGTTAGTAACTCAATGGTATTGTCAAGAAGTTAATGCAATGTGAATTTGAGATGAGCTTGATGGGGGAGCTAAACTTCTTCATTGGACTTCAAATTAAGCAATGCCAAGAAGGTATTTCACAATCAAAGTATACAAAAGAACTTTTGAAGAAGTTTGGCATTGAAGAAGGAAGGACCGTCACTACTCCTATGGCAACCAACATCAAGTTAGATAAAGATGCTAAAGGCATATTGGTTGACAAACAAATTCGAGGTATGTTTATCTACTTTTATTATTCCCATAGACTCGACATTGTTTATGCCTTATATCTAATATGCTCGACTTCAAAAACAATCCCAACGAATCTCATTAAAGTGTCATTAAAAGAAATTTTCAAATATTTGAAAGGCACTTCTTCTTATGACTTGTTTATCCAAAGTTTTAAAACGTCCATATTTTTTGGGATAACAAGTCCGGTGATAATAATTTCTCAAAATACGGTTCGTCATAATCGAACTTAACATATTGAGATTCTATAATTTTTCTAAGGGATTGCGCTTCTTAAACGAAAAATTGAGATGTGTTTAATTCCGTCTCAAGGATAACTCGCGGACATTTATTTTTAACCGTTAACCGCCGAGTCTTTTACCTCATTTCGAGCTTGTTTAGGTAAAATGTATATTGAATGAGGTCTATGTTTGCATTTCGTATGTTTTTAAAACTTAAGGGTGAAAAATTGGATTTTTTGGATCAAAATTCGGACAGAACCAGAAAAAGAGCTTAAGGGACTGGAAAAAGGGAGGGCGACCGGTCGAACACTACCTGGACCGGTCGACCTAGAGCAAAATTTGGTTAAAATCGGTTTTGTCCCAATTTAGTCTTTTTCATGCGTTTTTCACTATTTTCGCACCCCTTTGCAAATTTCACACACAATTCATCGAAAATCCCCGTCGACCCGCGACGACTAAAACGACGCGAAAAATCCGGACCGGTAAAGGCGAAGGGACGGTGGTGGGAATTGGGGAAATTTCTTTCTTATAAATTATATATTTTTGATTTTATACTATTGGTATATCATCCGTGATACCCGATCTCTCTAATTAATTGGTAAGAATTCTTCTTCTCTATCTCAATTGAGTTGAACCCTTGAGAATGTGCTTCATATTTCATATTTTGTTGGAATTCTTATATACTTGTGTTCGCCATGATGATTGTTGTTAGATGATATTTGTAAAATTGCACTTGTGATGATTAATTACTTTTACAAGGGGCTCTATACATCGTCTTTTTCATTATACGCCCGCCAAGTGTTCGATAAAATGTTTTAAAGAAAATTTCATCACCTACATGATTCTCTCGATTTCAAATGTCTTATATATTTATAGAGATCATGTTTTGCAAATCAAATGAGCTTTTACTTTTACAAGTCATATGATCAACTCTTTCCTTAGCTTTTGGAATTTTAAGCTTAATGTTCAATAGCTCGATAAATCGGTTAAATTGCGCACTTTGATATGGATATATAATGTTTTTATCGTGCTAACATTCTTTTTGATGATTCCAAAGGGGGAGAAACAGGAAATAAGCTATGTAGCTCAAAGAAGCTAATATAAGCTCGCGAAAGAATCTATAAGTTGTGGCTAGTTTAAGCCAAAAGCTGTGAACAAATCTAGTCCAATGGATATATTATGGAGTTGTTATTCTTTATTGATGATTGTTTTTTACAGGAGGAGCTTCTTAGCTCATGATATTCTTGTTCACATCGTAAAAGCTGAGCTTTTAGCTTTTGTTTGATTGTTTCTATACTACTCTTGTTGTGCATGTTGATAGGGGGAGCTTTTGCAAAATGTTTTGAAAAACTTTACTCCCATCCTTGTGATTATTATGTTTGGAATGTTGTTGCTCTCAACGGATAGTTATTTTTGACCGGAAGAATTTGTTTTGTTTTCTAAATCGACCTCTTAAAATTGTTTTGGTTTGTAATCATCAAAAAGGGGGAGTTTGTTAGATAAATATTTTTATCATGATTTTGATTATTTTGTTTTAATGTGTTTTTACACCAAAGCAATATTTCTAAATGTTGTCCAAATACTCCTAAATGATTTAAAATGTTTTTACTAATTTTTCGGAGTATTTCTTGAATTTTATTTTCGACAAAAATTGGACAACACTTTTGATGATTTTGTGTTAATGTGTTTTTACACCAAAACAATGTTTCTAAATGTTGTCCAAATACTCTCAAACCATTTAAAATGTTTTTACCAATTTTTCGGAGTATTTCTTGAAGTTTATTTTCGATAAAAATTGGACAACACTTCTGTCTCGTGTTCAATCGATCGCCCTATAGGGCAACCCGTGTCTGAAAGTTGAGTTTTAAAACAGAAACAAGATGTTTGAAAAATCCTTGGTGGTCGACCGGTCGCACAAAGGGCGACCGGTGCCTGGGGAAATTACAGAGACTTTGTATCTCTGAAAAAACAAGGAGGGTGACCGGTCCACATGGGGGGCGACACTTGTGTTCTTATATTTCAACATTCTTGTTGTACTAGCCCAAGGTCTTACACTTTCACATCTTGAGGTCTAGGCTTTATTCTTGATTACACTTGCACTCAAAATTGTATTATTCATTATCAAGTTGTAATCTTTAATTTGGGTTCATCATTCAACACAAGATATCATTGTGAGTGTTTTTGTGGTAAGAACACACTTGGGTGATCTTAGGTGTTAGGTGTTAGAAGATTGTGGTAATCTTCTTATTGAAGAGTTTGGTGCTCTTTGAGGTGTTGAAGAATTTGGTACTTCTTCAAGGTGGAAGATTGTGATAATCTTCACAAGGTGCCATAGAAGATTGTGGTAATCTTCAAGGGAGATTGTGGTAATCTCCAAAGAGGTGTTGTAAGGTGATGTTGTAATAATTGTGGTAATTATTAATAAATTCTTTTTTTTCTTTTCGAAATCCATCCCGGAGATACTGGGTGGTAGAGATAGGTCCTAGGTGGGTTGAACCTCTATAAATCGACGCGTGTTATTTACTTCCCGCACTTCCATTCTTGTATTTGCTTATTACATTAAAAAAAAAGGGCGTAATCGAGAAAATGGGCATAATCTATTCACCCCCCTCTAGATTATCGTAGCCACTTGGACTTACTACTTTGTCTATTTTCATGCTAAATTGGCTAAACTAAAGTTGGTGAGTTTGGTCTAAAAACACATTTCAATGATTTTCGCAAACAATTAGGTACTGATCGAAAATATTTATTTTGTATCCAAGTAATATTTATTATTTTCTTCAATTGAATGAGATCGAAAATTTGCCACCAAGGCTAGTAATCATCTCCCACCGAATTGAAGATCACAATAAAAATTATTGATCTATGAATAAAATTATCAAAGTCCATAAATGCATCATGCATGCATCCATGCGACGAAAAATTATAGCCCCCATGGACGACATTGACATATGGTGCACCATGTGGAGATAATTTAGACCAATGGTGGTAAAACAAAAAATATCCTCGTAAAATTGATGTTACATAGCCTCTGAAATCTGCTCAATGAATACACGCCTCGAAAAAAAATAACAAAATACATATTTTCAAGGCCTACTACATCAATCTAGAAAAAGTAAAAAACATAAATGAGGATATCGAATTACCACCATTGTCAAAAATTAACTCCCACAAAAAAATATTAATATAAAACAGTAAACACTCAAACACATGAGCACCCGTATGTCAATATCCATTCATTCCCAACACATGATAATTCATATCACATCAACAAAAATTGCAGCACACAAACAAATTGCATACACATAAGCAATTAATAAACCATTCAACTCAAAAATTAAAAATAACATAGAATATTTTTGCTTGCACCTCCATGCGCAAAAAATATAAAAACAATTTACGCACCTTTATGCGAAAACAAATCCATGCATCAATGTGCAAAAAATAATTTTTCAATGCATCACAATGCACAAAAATATTAATTTGTTGCAAACATCTTTATGCGCAAAAATATTTTTTCTTTCATGCAACTAATGCAAAAGGAAAAAAATATCATTGCTACATATGTGCAATAAATAATTATTCATGCATCATATTGCACAATAATAATTTTGCAAGCATTCTTATGCGCAAAAATAAATTTTGCAAGCACTAAATTGCGCAAAATATTTTTACATGCATTAATACTATTTACATGCACTAAATTAAGTCATTTGTTAGCAAATATGGGTCAATATCTAAATCACATATTTGCACATATAAGGTGGATCAAATACACCTATTTGCAGTGGAACCGTCGATCCACATAGCCAGGATTTAGCCCATCTACAAGTCTTCTCTTTGGTTGAACCCCGAACAAGATCACGAATTGAACCGCGTTTAATTTCTCGTTGGTATAAATAATTACTAGAATTATTTGCTTGGATGTGCACACCTTAAACCCTTAGAGACTTTGGTGATACTCCAAGAAGAAAACCGTAGAGAGAAATTTTAGGAGAGAGATTATTCTTTCTATGTGAGGGGATGATTGTTTCAATTAGACTGATATTGTAGGGAGAGGTATCAATATATATATATATATATATATATATATATCTCAATCCCATATCTCAGTTTTTTTTAATAAATAGAAATATATAAAAGAAAGGAAAAAATCCTGATCACAAATCGATTAGGTAGCAAAAGAAAAAAAATGTTAAACTTTAGAAAAAGGAAACAACAAAAATAACTTAAAAATGTAATTTAAACGAAGGACATCTATTTATAGAGGACCTTCGAGTGGCATAGTAAGTTGTTTTTTAGCACATGCTCGAGTATCTTCTTGATGGTCGAATGTAGCCTGTGGAACGTCGGCCCATGATCCACAAGCCACAATTCCCATAGACTTCAGAGTTTCTGAAGAATCACTTGAGGGAAAGACAAGCGGAGTGGTGGAGGAGTCAACTATCTTTGCCTTTAAAACCTCTTTTTGTTCCTCGTCTTCCGCCATATCTGACCACCGTTTTTGTGCGGCTGCCGCCATTACTTGGAAACTCTCCGACGGAGTAGCAGTGTTAAACTCATAGTCATTAATAGGCATACTGCGTGAGACTACGTCCATAGCTTGTTGCAAGCTCTTTTTACCTTTATCATCTAAACTTGCAGCCATAACCATATTGTCCGAAGATATCACTGAATTTTGCTGGAATGATTGATGAAGAACTATCCTTCGATCAATATTTATTGCCCCTGTATGATTAGTATCTCTTGTGCAATCACTATTACCCCTGTTATGACTTGACCCTTCCCCGCGAGTTTGAACTTGCTCTGAAGTAATATTTTCATGAGGAATTTGTTCATCCTCGTCCCTGAGAACCTCAAAATGATTATTAATTTGAATATGCAAATTAGATGTACCCCCTTCCGGAGAATGACCTGCTTGGGCTGTCCGCTTCTTGACTTGCACCCACTGTTCTGAATCCACAGCTTTACCCTTAGTGGTAGTAACACGGTCTCGGACTAGAGCTCGGAGACGCACGGGACTATAGCCTGGTTTAGCACCATCCACAGTTTTGAATTTTGCATTATGCTTCATCGCTTGATTGTTCGCTTGCCTGCAATTAGCGCCCGAATGTCCAACAATTCGACAATGAGAGCAGAACTCTGGCAAATTTTCGTAATTGAGCGACACGAACGAACAATAGCCTATTCGTTCTACCATAATAAATTCCTGCAATGGAGAATTAAAATCCAATTCTACAAGAACTCTTACGAAATGTCCCACTTCTCCCATAAGGGAACGACCGTCTATCTGCATGGGCATGCCAATAGCACTTGCAAGCTTCATAATTAATGCAAGATGCCAATATTCCATACTCAACTCGTATATACGAACCCATACCGAGATTTTATGAATTTATGGTATGGATTGAAGTCAGGAACAATTAATGCGAGACGAATTGAGCTCGGTTTCAGATTCCAGATAGGCCTCCCAAATACTTTGTGTCTGTCATTCACGTTCGAGAATTGTATATTGTAATAACCCTTTCCTAGGGGTATAAGGCGCCATGAGCCGTCAATATACCAAACCTCCGAAAGTCTTCGTTTAAGATCCTCTAAACCTAAAGGTTTGGATGCTTTAGGTAACATTAATCTACCAATCAATGTGTTCCGCAATTCCACCACCCGTTGTAATTGGTAAATTTCCTCATCCATAGTGACTGACAAATACTCCCCCTTTTTCACAGGTTTCAAAATCTTCTCTGGGGATAGCATTTGAGCGAAAGTTTGAGTGTTAGTCCCATGCACGTTACTTGTGTATATGGGATTAGGGTTTAAACTAGGGTTTTGAACAAAATCCTCATCCATCCTAGGCGCATGGGTACGACTAGGGCACCCTAAAAATGGATCAAAATTATCGATTGGTATATCTGAAGTCAAGGAATAATTACCTATTTCATCCGGAAGTTTACGATCTGCGATTTCGTGAAATTCTGGATTAGCCGCTGCGTGATGTATGCGCGATGCATTGTTGGGTCTTGATGCTGATTTTATCGATTGTTTATCACCAATACCTGACTTGGTGATCTCAGGAAATAGTAAAGAATCGAAATCTATAATTAACAGAATAGTAATTGAAGTGAAGATGATGATTATGTTCGAAAATTGTCATTCTCGAGAGAGAATTTTTGAAAACCCTAGGTGGCTAGAGAGAGCAGCGGCTAGGTCTCGCATGTTTATCTCATATATAAAAAAAACTATCACTTCAACGCCCATATATCAATTAGAGTTCTAATGGGAGAGGTTTGAGATAAACCTCATCTAAATAGGACTCCCTATTATCTCAAATATGGATGCAACCTAATTGCACCCAATATCATTGAACGAGTAAATTGTGAATTTATGGACTATGTAATTTACTTAATCTACCCAATTATGAATGATCATTTCACTTCTCTCAAGGAATGAATGATCATTTCACTAGAGGAATGAGATAGGGATAAATCGAAAACGATGGAATTTAATATTACAATCGATCATTATAAAGACAAATTAAACTCACGATCGAGAGTAAATATTTGCTAAAGTTCTTGAGTTTAAGTAGAATTTGTGTATCATGTCTCAAATTATAATGTCCAACAAGTTTGTGTTGTAGTTACTATGGTTTTTGCCTCAGAGAAAATATAGTGAAACAGTAGAGTGGTAGTAAATTAATAAATAATGAAGCAAGATGCATTATAACACACTAGGTTTTATACCATTGATTTGGGCTTCCGAGACTAGAGTTTTGTGTTGTTTTTGAGTATTTTGAGTCATTTTTGTTATATCTCATAGGTTAGGCATTAATTTCCATTATTTCGAGTCATTTGAGTGGTGAAGCCATGTTGAGGGCCAATTATATTAAGTCAGAGTCATTGTAATGAGTCGTGTGTCAAAAGAAGCAAGGATGATCAAACAACGAGAGATTGATTTGAAGAAATGCCCAAACGCTATGGAAAGATAAGTTTAGTATTTTGGACTACAAAATTGATATTCTGGCTATGGAAAGATAAGAGAAGCAAATTATAAAAAAATAAAAAAATTATAAAAAAAAAAAAAAAAAAAAAAACAAAAAAAAAAGTTTTTGGCGCCGTTGCCGAGGAATGTGTTTTGTGTGATATCAAGGTTGATTGCCTAGTTGTAATTTGACTATTTTTTTTTGTTTCTTTCTTTTATTGTTTTAATTTTGTGTAATTTTTTTAGGCACATCGTTGGATGGAATTATAATGTATGCATATACGTGGCCAACCGATGATGCTACTGGGATTTTTGGAAGTCAAAGTGTGAACCATTTTGTTCCTTATTATCCACCTCAAGAAATGTATGGGCCCAAAATATGGCAAATCATGAAACCTTTCGTCACCCACAAGAACAATTGTCTAGCTTGGAAGAAACACTTTATCAATTTCTAGATGAATGTGAGCCAAGAAGACGACAAGATGAGATAAAACGTCGGACCGAGTTGGAAAAAAATCTTGCTGAGTTTATCGAAGAGTGTAAGATAAAAAAATCAAGAAAGTGATAATGGATTATTACAAACCAAGGCAAGCATTCAACAAACTGAGATTACATGTCAAAATATGTCAAAGTTACTCCAACAAATGATTGAACAACTTAATAATGAAGAGTCGTCATCATTCTTGGGACCTGGTGAAATAGAAAATCATGAACATGAATTGCCCATTATGAAAAAGATGGACATCCTTCAAAATTTGGAGGAGACTTTTAAAGAGTGCAATCCGATCTTACAAGAGGAGGAGCATGTCAAACTAACTCGGGGAGTATCTCTATCTCTCACTCAATTGAAAATCCTCATATTGACAAAAATATTTGCACTCTAGATGTAAGCTTCAATTCAAATGTATCAAATTTTAAGAAGCATACACTTGAAGGAACAATGTTTGAAAATGGTGATCAATTCACATGTTCTCTGATTTCATGATATTTAATGTGAGTAAAGATATAAATATCTTTACTATGATTGATAAACCATTTTTCATCATTAGGAACACATTTTTGATTTCCAAAATACCATCAACATTGTGATCCTTAATCATCCACGTCTTACATAAATCGAAGGATCGCCTATACTATTGAAAATACAAAGGCGTGGCATGATCGACACTTGTTTTTGGATCCGGTTGAGTAAAACAAAAGTCTGGCTAAAGACTTTAAATTTAACGCTTCTTGGGAGGCAACCCAAGCTCATTTTACTTGCTTTCATAGTTTGATTAAGTTTGCATCTTTGTGTTTTATTAGGAGTATTTATGTTGCATCTCACCCCAACCCTGTTTGCATGCTCATTACCGATTCGATAAACTTTCATGCATAAGTTGCTTCTTGTGATAGTATTTAGATGCATTGGAATTTTGGCATAAATTGATATATAATTGCATATACATCATTTACCTCGATTTTTGCCCACCATGTGTTTGAAAAAATGCCTCAATGAGAAATTTAACAATTTTGCATACCCTTCTTGGTTTATTGCTTGGAGGAGTTCACATGTCAATCACAATTATATAACATTGATGTATCTCCCATGGTCTTCACATGATATTGTGGTACTTTACCACATTGCTCGTTTCCACGTGTTTGGTTTTGTTTGACAGGTTGGTATCGTACCTCCTAAATCATAGAAAGGCAAGGAAAAACCACCAGCCCTATGGAGTGCTACCAATTACCCCACGATTCTGACGAGGAGTTGCACCTCTTCCATTGAGGATAATGGTTATATTAAGTTTGGGGGGAGTGGTAATACCTTTTTCAGTTTGCGATCCTACTTCTTCGTTTTTTTTATTTTCAGTTATTAAAAAAAATTGCTGAGTCTCTGTATATTTGCCTTGAGTTGAGTTGAGTCGAGTCATTTGTTGAACTGTAGAACTGCATGACTAAGTGAATTTGTCGAATATGAGTTAAATGGTCAAAAGAGCATGTGTTTGAGCGGTGATCTATGTTTGATTCCATTAATTCCATCTACATGCATAATTCGGTTGATTTATTTGAAAATGATTTATGAAGTTGAGTGTTTTTTGTATGATCCCACCGGATTCTAGAACTTGTCTGATCACTAGTTGAGGCGAAATCCTAGGTGAAGTAACATTAAGAAAATGATTTAGGCCATCTTTGAACAAGCTAGAGCCAAAAATGCCTACCTTTATATGATATATTTTCACTAGTGTCCCCTTTGAGCCTGTTAAACCCGTTTTTAGCAACCAATCTTGTACCTTGAGCCTATATGTGAAAATCCTAATTACCCATCACTCATACACACAAAATGTTGAAGGTTGATGAGGGTATGATAAGTAGGGTATATGTTATTTGCATGGAGTTGCCCGAGAAAAAGAAAATATGAAACCCCATGTGTTAAAATATGCAAAAGAATAAGTTTGGGGGTTTCGAAAAAAAAAGCAAGGCTCATAAAGGGAGAATAATCGAGAATTCAACAAAAGTGAAGGTAGCTATTTTGTTTGGCAATTGGTGATTTGAAGTGATAATTGTGTGTTTGGATGAGTTGAGCCACTTAATCCTATATTTTCTACCTTACCCTAAGCCCACATTACAAGCCTTGAAAGTCCTATTGATCCTTGTGTTACATTAGCCTACAATAGTGGAGATTAGTGTGAATGACAAGCTTATGGAATCCGGTAGTCATTATCTCGTGATATCTAGAAGTGGACCATCTTGATAACATTCGATTGCGTGAATCAATTTGAATAATGTAAACGGGATTGTCATGTACATTCCATACTTTTGATCACAATGTCGAGAAAAACACATGCTTGATTGATAGTTAAATGAGTAATGAGACAAATGATATTGGTTGTGAAGTTTTGCGGTTTATTTGTATTGTTGTGTCTTGTATTTTTCATTTTAGAGTTGTAATTGCTTGAGGATAAGAAATATTCTAAGTTTGGGGGTATTTGTTCACTTGGTTTTATACCATTGTTTTGGGCTTCAAGACTAGAGTTTTGTGTTATTTTTGAGTATTTTGAGTCATTTTTGTTATATCTCATAGGTTAGGCATTAATTTCCATTATTTCGAGTCATTTGAGTGGTGAAACCATGTTGAGGGCCAATTATATTAAGTCTAGAGTCATTTTAATGAGTCGTGTGTCAAAAGAAGAAAGGATGATCAAGCAACGAGAGATTGATTTGAAGAAATGCCCAAACGCGTATGAAATTTTCATCACTGGCAGGGTTTCGTATTTTGGCCATAACTCTCTCTACAAAATTCATATGGAGCTGATTCAAGTGGCTATGGAAAGCTAAGAGATAGGGCTACAACTTTTATGAAGGGAGCAAAGGAAAATTCGGACATTTTCTGGGGGCGCTGCAGCTCCCAAGGCCGGCGCTACAGCGCCCAGTACAGAAATTGTGCGGTGCATTTTACGTTTGGGCGCGGGCTGCAGCGCCCGTGGGCGGACAAAATAATACAACTCCGATTTTTGGATCTAAAAAGGGGGTATTATAAATAGATACATTGGAGGCTTGAACTAGGGCATGGAGGACACTTGGGGATGAAAACCAACACCACCAAGACACAAGGAAAGAGTTGGGGAAGAAGATTGAAGACATTTATCATCTAGAAATAGATAAGATTCTTCTTTAATCTCTTTAATTCCTTCTTAATTCCTTTTTTGTTGTTTCTTGTATATCATTTGAGATGCATTCTCATTTGATTATGGGTATTTGTATTTTCATCATGAGCTAAACTTTATAATTCTAGAGGGATGATGTAATCTATGTTTGAACTTATGTTTGATATTGTGGTTTGTCAATCTAGATTTCCCAATCTATTTGTGCTATTTGGATTTATTGCTTCTAAATTACTTGATCAATAATTTAGAGTGTTTGGTGTATTTGATTTGACACTTGAGATAGGTAATTGAATACATGGCCTTGAAATAGCATAACCTAGGATTTCATAGAATTGAGAGATTTGTGAATCCTTTGAAGTCATCAACCAAGATTCATAGTTTTTATTGAGATTTCAATTGGTGATTTTTATAGAGATCGATATTGATTTCCCAATTGTGATCTAAAATCATTTGGCACTCGAGAGAGGAAATGATTATTGTAGAAATCTTGACTTATAAATTGGTAATTTGTGATTGATATACCATATTGATAATATAAGGGAAAACTAGATTCATCACACCTCTAGAATTCATTCTCCCATAGTTTTAGTTGTTTATATTTTGATTAGTTACATCTAGTTGTTTTTATTTATAAATTGAGGCATCCACCTATTATTGATCTGTCAATATAGCATAGGTAATTTATACTTGGTACTTATACACGCATTTCCTGTGGATACGACAACCTTACTTTCACTATATTAAAACTTGACACCGTAGACTTGCGGTTAGAAAAATCTCTAACAGGCATGCCAATAGCACTTGCGAGCTTCATAATTAATGCAGGATGCCAATATTCCATACTCAACTTGTATATACGAACCCATACCTGAGATTTTGACGAATTTATGTGGTATGGATTGAAGTCCGGAACCTAATTACTGAGATGAATTGAGCTCAGTTTCAGATTCCAAGATAGGCCTCCCAAATACTTTGTGTCTGTCATTCACGTTCGAGAATTGTATATTGTAATAACCCTTTCCCAGGGGTATAAGGCGCCATGAACCGTCAATATACCAAACCTCCGAAAGTCTTCGTTTAAGATCCTCTAAACCTAAAGGTTTGGATGCTTTAGGTAACATTAATCTACCAATCAATGTGTTCCGCAATTCCACCACCCGTTGTAATTGGTAAATTTCCTCATCCATAGTAACTGAAAAATACTCCCCCTTTTTCACAGGTTTCGAAATCTTCTCTGGGATAGCATTTGAGCGAAAGTTTGAGTGTTAGTCCCATGCACGTTACTTGTGTATATGGGATTAGGGTTTAAACTAGGGTTTTGAACAAAATCCTCATCCATCCTAGGCGCATGGTTACGACTAGGGCACCCTAAAAATGGATCGAAATTATCGATTGGGATATCTGAAGTCAAGGAATAATACCTATTTCATCCGGAAGTTTACGATCTGCGATTTCGTGATATTCTGGATTAGCCGCTGCGTGATGTATGCGCGATGCATTGTTGGGTCTTGATGCTGATTTTATCGATTGTTTATCACCAATACTTGACTTGGTGATCTCAGGAAATAGTAAAGAATCGAAATCTATAATTAACAGAATAGTAATTGAATTGAAGATGATGATTATGTTCGAAAATTGTCATTCTCGAGGGAGAATTTTTGAAAACCCTAGGTGGCTAGAGAGAGCAGCGGCTAGGTCTCGCATGTTTATCTCATATATAAAAAAAATATCACTTCAACTCCCATATCTCAGTTAGAGTTCTAATGGGAGAGGTTTCAGATAAACCTCATCTAAATAGGACTCCCTATTATCTCAAATATGGATGCAACCTAATTGCACCCAATATCATTGAACGAGTAAATTGTGAATTTATGGACTATGTAATTTACTTAATCTACCCAATTATGAATGATCATTTCACTTCTCTCAAGAAATGAATTATCATTTCACTAGAGGAATGAGATAGGGATAAATCGAAAACGATGGAATTTAATATTACAGTCGATCATTATAAAGACAAATTAAACTCACGATCGAGAGTAAATATTTGCTAAAGTTCTTGAGTTTAAGTAGAATTTGTGTATCATGTCTCAAATTATAATGTCCAACAAGTTTGTGTTGTAGTTACTATGGTTTTTGCCTCAGAGAAAATATAGTGAAACAGTAGAGTGGTAGTAAATTAATAAATAATGAAGCAAGATGCATTATAACACACTAGGGAGAGATGATTGCTAAAGACATTCGCTTCTGAATTCTGATGCTGCATGTGTGCGGGAATCAAGCTCCCATCATGTCCCCATTCTTTCAACAGAATATTTTAATATTTGGACAGCTTTATCCCCTTAATTTTCTTCACTTTGTCATTTTTCTCATGACAATACAACACACACACAGACAAATTCACCACCATATAATGTACATGCACAGTATATTAATGAACCTAATTATTTTTTAACAATGTAGATTGAGTTATTTACAATTAATACTTCTTTCTTAAAAGTACGTAGTGTAATTAATAACTCTTTATTATTTTTTGTAATTGCGAAAATCTCTTTTCAAAATTCACACATTTATTGAACTTTCACCGCAATAAGGATTTTTAGATGAAAATCACGATAATATTAAAAAAAAAAATAGTGAGCTTTTTTCTTTTATCATAACTAATTAACTGCTCCTATATTCTGCTGAGCAAATTAAAATACCCTTTTAAAATGTATATTTAAAAGGTGGGAAAATTACTATGAAAAACTGTTTCAAACATATTATAGGTGTTGGGTGAAAAACTAAGTTATTTTGGTGACTGCAATGGAACCCTCCCAAATTTATGGTAATAATCATTCATCCATTTGTCAAAAAAAAAAAAAACAAATAAATTGTTTAAATTCTTATCTAATTAACGTTGTAATTATTGAAATATAAAAAGGAGAGGTGATTGGTAATACTTAAACTTAATTCTATACTAAAAATTAATTTTAAAAAATCTCTATCTTTTTTACCTTAATTTTTTTCTTTCCTAAAATCTTTCTCTCAATTTCTTATTTTTCATTTTATTTCTCCGAGCAATAGCTTTACCCTGTCCTTAAGAGAGTTGCTAAGGAAAAGGTAAGAGCAAGACAGTATATATATATATATATATATATATATATCAGATTATTAATGACACATGTTTATGAGATAAACAAGTGTTGTTGATTATTGGATGTATTTACATGGGTAATCCATCAGAATTGATGCAATAGAAAGTGGAATATGAAATCTAATCCCTAATAAAAGACAAAAATTTATTCTGTCTAACGGGTATTTTCCGTTAGCGGAAACCCGACCCGGTTTTATGGTAATTTCATGTACCGGTGGTATTTTTGTAATATTTCGGGCGGTGTGTCACGGATCATTGAACCGGTGGCATTTTTGTAATATTAGGGGTTGTTAAAAGTATTAGTTTTTCCTCTGCAAAGTATTAATAGTATATCTAAAAAGTATTAGTAGTACATCCGAAAAGTATTAGTAATCCATTGAACGATATTTTTAGCAACCCTCATGAAAAATATAGATTTTTTGCCTCAAAAGTATTAGTGATTCACCTAAAATTTATTAATTGTCCCATTGAAAAGTATATATTATCAGTGATGTAATATTAGGCAACCCTCAAAAGTTTTAGTTTTTCCCGTGAAAAGTATTAGCAATCCATCAGAAAAGTATTAGTATTCCCCTGGAAAAGTATTAGTAACCCCGTGAGCAGTTTTTAAGTAATTCTCATGAAAACTATTGAATTTTCCCACAAAAGTATTAGTATTCCCCCTAAAATGTATTAATAATCTTATTGAAAAGTATTGGGTTTTTCGATTAAAGGTATTTTAGTATTTTTTCTGAAAAGTATTAGTACTCCTCCAAAAAAGTATTAGTAGCCCTCCTAAAAAGTATTAACAGCGGCCAGTGGATGTTGTTGTTGTGGTGTTAGTGATTGTGCGGGTCAATGGTTGTATTGAACGGGGTCAGATATTTGGATCCGTCTAATAGATTAGATCCGTTAGACAGTCTGACAGGAGACTTACCCCCAATAAAATGGTAGGGGAGAGAGAGATTGAGGAAAATCACATGATGGATGGTGGTAGAGGTGAACTGTTGGTTAGATGGACCACAATCACCAGTTAAGAGTCGGAATTTAACCTTAACCACTTAAGCGCGATCAAGGGTCCAGTCAATGACCCGACAGTTCCAGGCCCGATTAAGCACCAAGTCCATTTAAGGATCGTTTCTTAATTTTTATTTTTGGGCAGGTCTCTTGTGAGACCGCCTCACGGATCTGAATCCGTGAGACGGAGCCCCAAAATAGAGCCCAAAAACCCGTCTGTGAATTTGTCTACCTAAAACCCTGAATCTAAACCCAAAGAAATACAACAGTTCTCTCTCACAGCAGCAACCCCCCCTCTCGATCTCTCGATCTTCCAACTATTTCTCATCATTCATCCACCAAGCTCTTCCTTCAATTCCTCTTTGAGAAATCGGGACACATCTCGCCGGAGAAGAAGAGAAAGGTAAGGATCGAATATACGTCCGATTCACAGCCAAAAGACTGTTCGAATGCTGATTTTCCACTCGATTCTCTCCCAATGTTGTCTCTATTGTCCGAACAGGTTCTCTGAAAGATCAGGCTAAATTGTTGTCACATAGGATGCTCGTTTCATTCGCAACCCATAAATTGATGTTTTTTTTTCTTCCAAAGTTTAATTAGATTGTTGGTGAGGTTTTATTTTAATTTATTTTTTTAAATGAGGTTCATGTTTTAGTTTTTAATTGTGGAATAATAGTTGAGAAATTATCTTTGATGGAGAGATGCTTTTATAATTTTCAGTTTAATTTGTGTTTCTTTTTGCTTGAAATGTGATCATGGAAGGTTTGTTCACACAATGCATTAAGATCACTCAGTATCATCTTGACGATATCGTGAAAAAAGTTCTACAAGGAAAAATCAAAACAAGGATGTTGCAGAAAGCTAGAGAGAAACAAAATGATTATAGAAGAATGGATATTTGAATGGGATTTTATGGCCACTGATGCAACTTTTCTTCTACAGATCTCAGGATCCAGAAATAATCTTAAAATGTTTAATTTTTCAGTATTATAAATGATAGTGATACTTTTAACCCCAAAAACAATACTTTTGTAACAAAAAGTGATACTTTTAACCTAGAAGGTGATACTTTTCCAATGGAAAACTATACTTTCATGAGATGATACTTCTGAACAAAAAAATAATACTTTTAATTCAAAAATCGATACATTTTTTTTAAAAAAAAAGTGATACTCCTAATCCTCGATTATTTATTAGTTGTTTTAGTATAAAGACTTATAAATGATGGTGATAGTTTTAGCCCAAAAAACGATACTTTTGTAACAAAAAATGACACTCTTAACCTAAAAGGTGATACTTTTCCAATGGAAAGCTATACTTTCATGAGATGATACTTCTGATCAAAAAAGTGATACTTTTAATCCAAAAAAAGATACTTTTTTTTTTTAAAAAAAAAAAAAGGATACTCCTAATCCTCGATTATTTATTAGTTGTTTTAGTATAAATGATGGTAATACTTTTAACCCAAAAAATGATACTTTTGTAACAAAAAGTGATACTTTTAACCCAGAAGGTGATACTTTTCCAATGGAAAGCTATATTTTCATGAGATGATACTTTTGAACAAAAAAATAATACTTTTAATCCAAAAATCGATACTTTAAAAAAAGTGATACTCCTAATCCTCGATTATTTATTAGTTGTTTTAGTATAAAGACTTATAAATGATGGTGATACTTTTAACCTCAAAAATGATACTTTTGTAACAAAAAGTGATACTTTTAACCTAAAAGGTGATACTTTTCCAATGGAAAGCTATACTTTAATGAGATGATACTTCTGATCAAAAAAGTGATACTTTTAATCCAAACACGATACTTTTTTTTTAAAAAAAAAAGTGATACTCCTAATCCTCGATTATTTATTAGTTGTTCTAGTATAAATGATGGCGATACTTTTAACCCAACAAACGATACTTTTTTAACAAAAAGTGATATTTTTAACCCAACAAACGATACTTTTTAAACACAGTGATACTCTAATGAGATCATGTTCCTGAAGCTGGAAACAAATGCTGGAACCAACTCTAATGAGATCATGTTTTTTAAACTGGCAACAAAAGCTGGAACTATACAAATGTGCCTATTCTCAACCACACTTACAAAATATGAAAACACCTTTTTACAGAAACAAATGCTTGAAAACAGAAAAAGCGCCTTTTTCGGTCGTTTTCCCAACATATCATACAACCAAAAAAGATAGACCAAATACTATTCAATACCTATCAATGTAACTTACACCAAACTAAACTATTAATGTTTGGAACTAAACTATCAATGTAACTTACACCAAATGCTATTCAATACATGCATAAAAATTAGAAACAATTCTTCTCGGCTTGCACCAAACCAAATATGTTTCATTTGCCTATCATTCTCTACCGAGCCCTATACATGCATCAATCGGCTTGTTGATTTATAAATTGAATAGCATCTTTCTCGCTTTGCACTCTCAATTCATTCCACCGGCTGAGAACAATTATTGCATAATAAGAGGCCCTTAATTTGCATCGTTCATCAACCTTCAATGAAAACAAGATAAAACTAATGTAAATAAATATTTTGAAAAATCTAATCTAGTTTTATAACCAGCAAAAGCATTCATACCTTACGTAAATATGGTTCTGAGTACACAAGCCCCTGAAAATTTTCCATGTGGTGCATTAAGAAAACGCCACAATCAATAAAAAGTGATAATTCTATATGAAAGTATCTCTCATAACACAAAAAATATGTTAAAACTGATACTCAGTTATGTGATACTTTTAACACATAAAGTGATACTTTTAACATGAAAAGTGATACTTCTAAATAAAAGTATGTTAAAAGTGATACTCAGTTATGTGATACTTTTAATAGGAAAAGTGATACTTTTCACACAGAAAGTGATACTTCTATATGAAAATTATTTATCAGAAACAAATGAACAAATTAATAGTATTAACATGCAAACTGATACTTTTAACATGCAAAGTGATACTTCTATGTGAAAGTATGTTAAAAGTGTTACTCAGTTATGTGATACTTTTAACAGGAAAAGTGATACTTTTAACATAGAAAGTGACACTTTTCACATGAAAAGTGATACTTCTATATGAAAATTATTTAACAGAAACAAATGAAAAAATTAATAGTATTAAATTCAAACTGATATTTTTCGCAGGAAAGTGATACTTTTAACACAGAAGGTGATACCTTTAACATGAAAAGTCATACTTCTATATGAAAGTATTTCTCATAACATAGAAAATATGTTAAAATTGATACTCAGTTATGTGATACTTTTAACACAGAAAGTGATACTTTTAACATGAAAAATGATACTCCTCTATGAAAGTATCTTTTACCTAGCTTTTCACTTTTTCTCTACGTGTACCTCCACATCAGAGCTTTTCCTATCATCTCTAATGCAACAATAATACAATCAACAAATTAACACATAAACATCAAAACAACACAATATAATCATGAACAAACTGAACACAAGAAAATCGAGAACATAACAACCATAACACAAGAAAGAACTGAAACTGAAGAAAAACGGAAGAAAAATAAAGAAAAAGGGAAGAATTTGAACCCAACCATAAACAAAAAGACATTATACGCAAATACATTTTTTTACAAACCTAAACCAGAAAATATTTTGATGATTGCTGATAATTATGTGCAAGTATCAATTTCAACTATACTTATATCCATTTACTTCTTTCATGCAGATCTACTATGAATAACACATAAAATCACACATAGAAGATCACATTGAGAATTTAGAGAATACCGCACTCCATTTTGAGCTCATTGTTCAAGTGTTGTAATTGATCTTCAGGCAGAATCACTTTCATAGTTTCGTCACCTCCATTCCATTTTCTTGAGATCGGAACCATAAAAAATAACTGCACAAAAAAACCATGAACAAACTGAAGAAAGAACCATAAAAAATTGAAGAAAAACTGAAAAAATAACTTACCGATTATCCGTGTCGAGTAGAAATCGCAAGAATCGCAATAAATCAAGGGGAAATCAGAGACAAAATCGTCGAAAATAAATGAATTTTGGGCGTGGGTGATGAAACAGGGGAGAATAGAAGTGTTTTTTGGGGTCTTTGGGGGTTCAGTGGGTTTGGGTGGGGGTTCAGAGGGTCGATGAGTTTGGGGGTGGGTTCAGCGGGTTTGGGGCATGGGTGGGCAGTTATTTTAGTAAATGGAGCTTCGTCTCACGGAACTAGATCCGTGAGACGGTCGCACGCAAGTTTTTGTGTTTATTTTTTACTTTTTGTTTTGAAAAAAATTATTTTGGTAAAAAAAACAGCAGAAACTAACATTGGAATCAATATTGGATTGGACCCTCGATTAACAACTAGTTCAAAGATCTAAAACTTTGATCCTTATCCGACCCTTGTATATAAGGACCGATTAAGGGATTGGACTCATCCACCCGGATAAACAGGTTAATCTGGTGTCGAGTCGAGTCCAACCCAACATGTGGTCAGGTCTGGTGATGGTTGGAAAATATTCAATTGGTTAAAGATTAATGGATTGTGCTCTTGAAATTGAGTCAACAATAATTAAAATATCAAACACACTCCAAATAATTTGTGATAAAATTATCTAAGGGTCCATTTAGATGGAGGGATTTCAAATGAATGGATTTCAAACTCTTAGAATTTGAAATCCACCTTTTGTTTGGATGATGTTGATTTGTGGGATTTCAAATCCATCGTAAATTTTGATTAAATATTTTAAAAGCTCTATTTATTTTCTTAATAGACATTTAATAAATAAAAATAAAAGATATAATCTTATTATTTTATAAAATTATAATTTTATACACTAATAAAAATATGAAATATATAACTTTTATAATGTGTGTATATATGTGTGTGTGTGTGAAGATAGTGCGATGTGAATATGTGAGGGAGAGTATGCGTGAGTGTGTGTAGTGTGTGTGTTAGTGTGTATAAATGTATGCAGTGTGTGTAAATGTGAATATTGTGTGTGCAGTGTGTGTAAAGTGTTTATAAATATGTGCAATGTGTGCAGTATGTGTAAATGTGTATAGTGTGTGCAATGTGTGTAAGTATATGTAAATGTGTGTAGTGTGTGTAAGTATGTGTAGTGTTTATAAATTGCAAGTGAGCATAAAGAGATAAAAAAAAATGGATTTCAAATGACTAGGTTTTGGGAGGGATTTAAAATCCTTTGAAAATGAACTAAAACTTAAAGATGGATTTGAAATCCATTGATTTGGATATATATGCCAAACGACGGTGTGGATTTAGCTAAGGTTGCGATTGGATGTGAAATAAATTTCATTTTCGTTCCGCTGGAGAATTTTTTTTGACCAAACATGTGATTGTTTATGAAAATTTTCAGAAAATAAACTATTATCTCACTTTCACTTTTTCTTATTTTTTTCTCTAACCAATCACATCTACACCATTTATCACAAAAAACTAATCATTATCACACATTCTCCTACAAATTTCACTATTCACTCACTCACACATTTCTATCAATCTTATCAAATCATTATTTTACTATTATTGAATCAAATCAACTTTCATCATTACTTTTTTATCTCACATCCAATCGTACTCTCAAAAATTCATCTTTTTCTTCAAAATATTTTTTTACCACTATTCTCTAGCATAATGAAAATTTTCAAAATGAAAGTATATTCAATCGTGCCTTAAATAATTCAAATCCCTCATCCGAAATCTCTTCCCAAATCCCCCATCTAAATGCACCTGAAAGTATTTTCAACTTTGTGGAATGCTACGTAGTTGCTAGATATATAATTACAAAAGTACCTCTTCAACTACAAAAAATATCACAAATACACCACTTTCCAAATATATAAACATTACTGAGAGATCCCTGACGAAAAGCAAACTTAGAGGAAAAAAATTTGTAATTCAAATTTAAATTCCAAGTCTCGAACAGGTGAAAATTTTATTTAGGGAAAAGTAATGCAGAGTAGTGTTAATAGTGCAGACATGGTCATTTTCAGAAACTTAAGCGCAAACTTAGGACCACAGACAAAAAATGTCCACCTTAAACCAAAGTTCATATATAACTGGACTGACTTTTCCATTGAATTGGGCTTTTACTTAGAATATGAGTTTCAATGTTGAACCCAATTACAGATTCCTTCAATCAGACATGGCTACACTTTAAACAGAAAAATTTAGGAATTTTAGGTTCTACCATGTTGTCCAAACTGTGTAAAAAATCCCTGAAAATGTGCAAAGCAAATATCTTGAAATATTTGTACAGAAAGCCCAATAATTTGAAGTGGAGATTTCAAATTATAAAAATCAAACCAAGAAACAACAAGACAAAGAACAACAAAAATTTAAAAGTTTAGTAACTAACACAAATCAAAGTCATTTTCAGAATATTAGAATCGAGCCACAAAATGCCCAACTCAGGACCACAGACAAAGTGGCCCTCAAAATGAGGTCTCACTCTGATCAAAAACATGACCATCAATCATAATTTGAACCTAACATCCGAATTTTGCATTGCTGCCAGGAGTTTAAATCGATCCATTATCAGGTGGGCTTACATGGATTTTTAACTGCTGAAATATTGGCATCGTAACATGAAAACTGTGTTTTAAAATTGTACCATATTAGACGGAATCGAATAGTGGTCGAGTCGCTAAACTTCTCAAGCCCAGACCATTGATCTGGGTTCGATTCTCATCACTAGGAATAACAACGGGGCGAGTTCGGGATGGGTTTCGCCAAACCCGAGGCCCGCCCAGCTCTGCCTCAATAAAGCCCCCCGTGCCGGATCTGAAACCCGGCGAGTCCAAATAGTTAGACCCACAAACAATAATTTTAAATTAATTTGTATTAATTTATATAGAGTAAAAAATTATAGATTCACACGTGTAAAACAACAAGCATAAAATAATATTAAAATGTGTAATATATATTGGAATTTATATATTATTATACCCAACAACAAAATTATAACATGAAGTATGAAATATTCTTACTTAAAGGACCTATATTTGCAACATATACATACAATATTATGAACAACAAAGAGTAATATGTCTTTGCGGGGAAGGGTGATGGGTAGGAATGACAATGGAGGTTTAGGGTGGATCTAAACCCACTCAAATGGGTCCGAGTCTAAGGTCACGATTAGTCCAAATTTCTAAAATTAAACCATTTTAGCGTATGCTCAACCCAAGCAAACCCAAAGGGGCTAACTTCATAGCCCCATCACAGTAACTGAGGCTTTCTACCTGATCATACTAACGCAACTCAGACGCTAGGCCTCACTCCATTTAGATTGAGCGAATCATTGGGTGATCTCCCGCCTCTGGATTGCCTACCAAATGCAACTGGGGACATAGAAAGGACTATGCCAATTTCCTTCTATTCTTTCTATTGTGAGCACAATTCTACATTTAAAAGTCATTCTAGAGACTTGAAAATGGCTATTTCGAACAGAGCGGAGGTTCTTTTTCAGTTTTGTGAATAAATTTCTATATGTGGTAGGATTCGCTCCTTTTCAAGTGTATTGTTATACTCGGACTTTCAAATGTTTATCAATTTACTTTTCTAATTTAAAGTAAAACAAAGGGTTATTTAACAGATTATTGTAATCGCCAAATTTTGTTGCATAATGGGTTGAGTTTTTCTGAAGTTTTAGATATATGTGTTGGCGCTATTGCAATTAGTGTCCTTTAGGCAGGCACTAACAGCAATAACACCAACTGTTGGAAGCAGGATTTTTTTTTTCCATACTGAC
Organism: Rehmannia glutinosa; assembly: GCA_016081115.2. Classification (NCBI taxonomy): domain Eukaryota; kingdom Viridiplantae; phylum Streptophyta; class Magnoliopsida; order Lamiales; family Orobanchaceae; genus Rehmannia; species Rehmannia glutinosa. The sequence continues at coordinate 186,877 of JABTTQ020002465.1, forward strand.
AGACTAGCGCCTGCCGCAAAAGCTCCAAAGAGTTGGGCGCTAGTTTGACTAGAGTCGACCCTATTTTTTTTTTTTTCACATTCTTCATTTCTATTTATACGTACATACCTTTCACTTCATCCCTTCACCGAACACAAGAAGAGAGTCAGCTCTATGCAAATTAAAAACTCTCCTCCCACTTCTTTTGCTGCTGCTATAGGCAAATTAAAAAAGCCCCTCCCCCCCTTCCACTTCTTTTTTTTTAACAAAAGCCACCAACTTGTAATTTAGTTGATTCTGACGGATGGTGGCAGCAGCGACAGGCGGCGGACGAGCATTTGATTCCAACCATTTTCTCATGATTTCAAGTAATTTTTTTATACATATGGAACAATTTTTAATATTTATAATTTATTATGTTAATTGTTAAAGTTTTTGAATAATATATTGTTTGTTTGTTGGTAGGTATTTTGAAAATGTTAGTAAAATGATATAATAATATAATTATAATTTCTTGTAGATAATACTTTTGTAAATATTTTTTTTATTTTTAGGCATTTTCACAAATTGTTAGAAGAAATTGATGAATAATATGGTGCATAGGTATTTTTAAAAAAGTTAGTAAAATGATATATTAATATAATTATAATTCCTTATAGATGATTTTTTGTAGATGTTATTTGTAGGGTTGTAGATAATATAGTTAATATTTTTAATTTATCAGTAAAAATGATAGATTGATTAATTAATTAATTATTAAAAATGACAATTATGTTTGATTTTTGAAGATATGTCAGATAAAATTGCAAAGATTTGTACACCATGGGGTAGAAATTGTCGGGGCAACACATATTGATCGCAGTATCAACCTATCAGATTTATTAGGGCTTTTGTATGAATTGACGGATTTGGATCAGAATCGCCATAAGTTAACAGTTTCTGCTAAATATTTTGACAATGATAATTCACGAGTGGTTCCACTGATTGAGGATAGCGTCATCGGGATTGGGTCGAGTTATGGAAACTGAGACACTCATCAATACTCGATGTTCAGCCGATTGCTGGAGGTGTTCGTACGATCGAGGGATATATACGTTTGTATGGCAGGATTACATGACGATTGATAACACTTGGTCACACGCCCGGACACTGGGTTCCACCATCAAACACAAAGAAAGACGTGATGCTATGGTATATTTACTGCTCTCTGACTTGATTTTTTTAAAGTGAATTATAAGCAACAATAGACAAAATAATAGGAATGATATTTTTTTTTTCCAGTTCTCGTGGATGGAACAACTTAGGCTTAGTTCAGGTGAATCGTCATTCGAGGACGTTGAGTCATATGCACATTTACGACGTGTTGCTGTGGATATTAGCGATGACATTGAGCGGATGCTACACATACCACCATACCACATGGGTCCGTTAGCAGGTGATATACCTCTCGACACAGCCCCGAGAGCCTATTCAGATCATAGTATGCGCGGCAGAAGACGACAACAACAGTCACGACCATTTACAGATGGTGCTTCCACATCTCGTGATGTTCCTCCACCGTACCCATGTTGATATAGTGGGACCTTCTATTTACATCTCTATTACAAAAACAGATTTTCTTGCTATAGGAGTGTAAGTCCAGCGGCTACGATAATCTAGAGAGGGGGTGAATAGATTATCTCCATCTTTTCGATTTCGCCCTCTTTTTCGAACAAAACAAGCCAAGACAATAATAAGGTGCGGAATGTAAACAACACACATCGATTTATAGAGGTTCAACCCACTAGGGCCTAATCCTCTACCACCCTAGTATATTCGTGATGGATTTCAAAAAAGAAAAAGATTTTATTAATTACCAAAATTAATACAACACCAACTTACAACAACACCTTCAAGAGCACCACACTCTTCTTCAACACCACCTTTGAGATTACCACAATCTCTTCTTGAAGATTACCACAATCTCCAACGGCACCTTGTGAAGATTACCACAATCTTCAACCTTGAAGAATACCAAATTCTTCAACACCTCAACAAGAAGATTACCACAATCTTCTTACACCTAACACCTAGATCACCCAAGTGCGTTCTTACCATAAGAACACTCACACGGATATCTTGTGTTGAATGATAACCCAAAATTCAAGATTACAACTCGATAATGAATTATACAATTGAGTAGAAGTGTAATCAAGAATAGCCTAGACCTCAAGGATGTGAAAGTGATGAGCTAGGCAAATTGCAACAAGAAATAAGACAATGTAAGAACAAGTGTATTCTTGAGTGTATCTTCTTTGTGTTGTAGTTTTCTCTCATTTTGTTGTGCTTCAAATCTTCCTCTATTTATAGGAGATGATTGATACTTGATAGGCTCCTCTTTGAATCTAATATCGACAAAAAAATTGCAATTAAAATGAAGATTATAGCTGTTAGAAATCAATTCCACAATTTAGGGAAAAGTTGTCTGTTTGCACAACGGTTAGAATTTTTCTTTGTCAAACCATGGGGAATTTGGCCGCATTTAAATAGAAGTTCAAAAAATGACACAACATTTTTACATAGGGTCAATCGGTCCATGCCTCAAAGGAGTGAAGAGAATAAGTTTCTGCTTTCAAAAACACTTACAAGTACCGATCGCACCTGGGCGGCATCGTCAACCCGACGGCCGACGCCTGTGATGCGACGGCCGACCGCTATTTTTGACTCCAGGCTCAATTTCTGTTTCAACGTACTCTTCAGGTACGGGTTGCCCTATAGGGCGACCGGTTGGCCTCAAAATAAAAGTGTTGTCCAATATTTTATCGAAAATAAACTCCAAGAAATACTCCGAAAAATAGTAAAAACATTTTAGACCGATCGGGAGTATTAGGACAATATTTTGAAACATAGTTTGAATGTAAAAATCAATGACACAAAATCATTAAATGTGTTGTCCAATTTAGTCGAAAATAAACTTGAAGAAATACTCCGGGAAATATTAAAAACCATTTTAAATCATTTAGGAGTATTTGGACAACCTTTAAAAACATTGTTTTGGTGTAAAAACAAAATCATCAAAATCATGATAAAACCATTTATCAAACAATCTCCCCATTTTTGATGATTACAAACCAAAACAATTCAACAAGACCGATTTTGGAAACAAAACAATTTTGAGAGGCGATTTTGAAAACAAAAACAAGTTTTCCGATCAAAAATGAATATATGTTGAGAGCGGCAACATTCCACGCAATATAAACGCAAGGATGGGAGTAGAGATATTCAAACACATATAGCAAATGATCCCCCTATCAACATACACAACAAAAGTAATATAGAAGGAACTTCAACATAAGCTAAAATCTTAGCTTTTCGATATTGAGCTTAAGTATCAAAAACTTAAAAGCTCCCCCTGTCAAAGAGACATCATTAGAACTGTATATAAGTCCATACTACAACCAATGGACCGTGATTCATACATAACCATAATGCACAAAGTGGACTAAATATGATCCACAACTTATGGCTATATGAAGCCATAACTTATAGCTTCTTTTCGTTAAGCTTATCTTAGCTTCTTTGAGCTAAAGAGCTTATAACCTGTTTTTCCCCTTTGGAATCATCAAAAGAATGTTAGCACGATAAATACATCATATATTCATAACAAAGTGCGCAACTAAACCGATGTATCGAGCTATTTTGAACATTGAAGCGTTTAAACCAAATAGGAGGGAAGAGTCGAATTATACGACTTGTAGAAGCTTATGAAATATCATTTGATAAGCAAAACATGATTTCTATAAATATATAAGACTTTTGAAATTGAGAGAATCATGTAGATGATGAATTTTTCATTGAAACGTTTTATCGAACACTTGGCGGGCGTCAAAATTAGAAAATGATATATATAGCCTTTGTAAATGTAATCAAGCCAAGTTTTTCATCACCAAATGCAATTTAACAAATATCATTCATCAACAATCAATAAGCTCATCATAAAAATATATGAATTTCATCAAGAAAAATACATATAAGCCACAAACTCAAGGGTTCAACCCAATTGAGCTAAAGAGAGTGAAAATCTTACCATTCGATCGGTAAAGACGATCAATGATGATGATAACCGAGCTAGATAATCCCCAAAATATAAAATGTATGCAATAAAATAAATTTGGAGTGAAATTTGTGTGCAATTTGCGAAGGGGACGAAAAATGGACAAAATAAGCCATAATGGCTAAGTCCGGAAACGAGAACCATTTTAAGCCAAACAATAGCCACGGGCGACGGTCCAGTCGGGCAAGCGATCGTCGACGGCAGGGCGACTTGGTCGGCCTTGCCCGATCAGCCCATGATTCTTTTCTGTTTTGAAAATCCGAAATTTGATCCAAAAATCCAATTTTTCGCCCCTAAGTTTTAAAATGTGCAAAATGCAAACGTAGACCCCATTTAATATACATTTATGTCATAATCAAGCTCGAAATGAGGTAAAATACTCGGCGGTTAACGAAAAAAATCCACGAGTTATCCTTGAGACGGAATTAAACACATCTCAATTTTTTGTTTTAGAAACGCAATCCCTTAGAAAAAATTTCGAATCTCAATATGTTTAGTTCGATTATGACGAACCATATTTTCATAAATTGTAAACACCGAACTTGTTATCCCGAAAAATAAGAACGTTTTAAAGCTTTGGATACAACAAGTCATAAGAAGAAGTGCCTTTCAAATATTTGAAAATTTCTTTTAACGGCACTTTAATGAGATTCGTTGGGATAATTTTTGAAGTCGAGCATATAGACATAAGGCATATGGAATGTCGAGTCTATAGAAATAATACAAGAAAACATACCTCGAATTTGTTTGTCGGCCGATATGCCTTTATCAATCTTTGTCAATCTTTAGCCATAGAGGTTGAGATAGTTCTTCTTTCTTCAATGCTTAACTCCTTCAAGAGTTCTTTTGAAATATAACCATCTTCTTGGCATTGAGTAATTTGAATTCCAATGATCAATATATTAGTTCGACTAATGTTGCCTTGGTCATCGAGTTTGTTCCGGAATACCCTTTTTGTCTTCTTCATCACTATCATCATAGGGCATCCAATTGATTCTAAGGTGTTCATAATAGAACATTTACATCCAAATATTTTGAGGTAACTAATATTTGGAGTACTTCATTTCTCATCTACACAACTTAACAAACTCATTAATGGCATCGCTTGTTAGATAAATGTTTTATCATAATTTTGATGATTTTGTTCAAATGAGTTTTTAAACCAAAACAATGTCCCTAAATGTTGTCTAAATACTTCCGATCGATTTAAAAGTTTTTACTATTTTTCGGAGTATTTCTTGGAGTTTATTTTCGATAAAAAAATTGGACAACACATTTGTTTCAGAGCTCGACCGGTCGCCCTATAGGGCAACCCGCACTGAGTTGAGTTTTGAAACAGAAAAAGAGGCATAAGAAAAAAGGGGCGAGGCGGCCAGTCGACCCCCGGGTCGGCCGTGTACACAGGAGTTGGTTTTTTGGTTCAGTCTTCTCTGTTTAGTAATTTCTTCAACTCCAACCGGTCACAGCTAAGGGCGACCGGTCGCACCCCCCTCCGACTGGTCCCCCTGTGTAAAAATTCGCAGAATTCAATTTCAAACTTATCTCTGCGCGACGGTCGAACCCCATATTTATCAAACAAACTATCCGCTTGCGTTTTGCATGACTTTTCCCTATTTTGTGGGATTGATTTCTAACAGCTATATTGATCATTTTAAATGGTTTCTTTTTAAAGCAAATCACTCCCCAAGGAGGAGCCAATGTCTGGAAATGAAAGCCAAGTCCTCTCCTATAAATAGAGGCTTCATTCAAGCAACAAGATACAACACTCTACACAAGTAAAGAGCAATTGAGCAAACACTTTCATATATCTTGTTGTATTAGCCTAAGCACTTTCACTTGCACTTATTTGAGGTCTAGGCTTTCAATTCTTGATTACACTTGTACTCATATTGTATCAATCATTATTGAGTTGTAATCTTGATTTTGGTCATCATTCAACACAAGGCATCCTTGTGAGTATTCTTGTGGTAAGAATACACTTGGGTGATCTAGGTGATAGGTGTTTGAGGATTGTGGTGATCCTCAAGGTGTTGTAAGAGGGTTGTGGTAATCCTCAAGGTGGTGAAAGAGGGTTGTGGTAATCCTCAAGGTGTTGTATTAATTTTTGTAAATTAATAAAAAAAAATTTCTTTTTGAAATCCATCCCAGGATATCTTTGGGGTGGTAGAGGATTAGGCCCTAGGTGGGTTGAACCTCTTTAAATCAACGGGTGCTATTTACTTTTCAGACTTTGCATTTCATCTTTGCTTAAGTCTTTCGAAAAAGAGGGCAAAATCGAAAAACCGGATAATCTATTCACCCCCTCTAGATTATTGTAGCCACTTGGACTTACAAGTGGTATCAAAGCCAAACTCTTTGGCTAGCTCGTTCGAGTAAAGAGGAAAGATCCATGGCTACAAATGATGCTCATCTCACCACCGGCGCCTCCACTAACAAGCCACCGCTATTCGACGCCAACAACTACACATTTTGGAAAGACCGTATTGAGTGCTTCCTACAAGGGTGCGGGTTCGACATTTGGAATGTGGTCATTGAAGGAGTTGATCAACCAACAAAGAAATCGGAGGATGGCACCTTGGCTCCTAAACCTTTCGAGGAGTTTGATGAAAATGACAAAAAGGCTTTCTCTCTAAATGGTAAGGCCTTAAACATTTTGCATTGTTCTCTTACCGCCACCGAGTACAATTGCATAAGAGGCATAAGGTCGGCACATGAGGTTTGGGAAAAATTGGAGACAATCTATGAAGGGACTAAGAAAGTCAAGCAAGCAAGAAAGACCATGCTTGTTAAAGACTTTGAAAACTTTAACATGTATGATGGCGAAAGCATCTCCAAGATGGTGGAAAGGCTTGACAATATTGTCAATCCTCTTGTGGGCTCGGTAAAGTCATTTCCGAAGAAGACAAAGTGACCAAGGTATTGAATGCTCTTCCCGGCTCATGGTCCGAAAAAGTAACGGCAATCACGGAGGCACAAAATCTTGAGACACTCAAGTTTGACGAGCTTATTGAAAATCTACTCATTTATGAAGTCTATCTCAAGGAGAGGAAAAATTCCAAACCATCCATAAATCAATCGGGTATGAAAATTATTCCTAAAGGTCTTGCTTCTTCTTCTAATAATGCATACTATGATAATGATGATGATGATGAGGAGATGGCCGCACTTGTTCGAAAGTTTGCAAAATATGTGAACAAAAATAAAGCAAGAAAACCAAGAGATAATGCTTGCTTCAAATGCTAAAAACTCGGGCACTTCATTGCCGATTGCCCAAAGCTCGATGAAGAGGAGCAATAGAAAAGGAAGCCTTTCACTAAAAAAAGAAGGCTCTAAATGCGGAGGTCAAAACGTGGGATGAACTACTCGAAACAACCGATGAGGAAGGAGAAACCAAACATGGTCTCATGGCCATAGACGATGAAAATAATGAGGTACGCTCTAATTTTCCACTTCCTCCATAGTTGATGACTTGCGATGTGATTTTGACGAATTGCAAATTGAGTTTCAAAATTTAATTGTTAAATATAAGAATTTGAAAAAGGAGAATAAGGAGCTTAAGGTTGAAAAAGAAAAGTTATTTACATCTTATGAATCTCTAGGCAAAGCTCATACTCTTACTCTTACTAGAGTTCACTCTCTTGAAACCGAAAAGGAATTGCTCACAAAAGATATTGAATGTTTGAAAAATGATATGCATCATTTCAACATAAGCACGGATAAAGTCACTAAGATTTTAGATGCACAAAAAGTGAGCATTCCAAATTGGGACTTGGTTATAAGCCATTTCAAAGTGTTTTTAAGAAAAACAACCAAGGTCCAACTTTTGTACGTGCTAGTAATTCTAATACTCCTACATGTTTTTATTGTGGCAAAGTTGGACATTATGCTAATAATTGCAAATTGAGAAATAGCTCTAGACATGTTTGGAGACCCAAAGGTCTCAAGACTAACCCCATGGAGCCCAAAATTATAGGGTACCTTAAAGAAATTCTTTTGTAGGTAATAGGGGCTATAACAACAATGGAAGATTCAAAATGGCTCGTGGATGACAGATGTTCACGCCATATGACCGGGAGAGAACTTTTTACCAACATCAAATTCCAAGAAGAGGGTATGGTCATGTTCGGCAATGGCAAAGGAAAAATTCTTGGAAATGGAGAAATTGGTAACTCTTCTTTCTCTCTTAGTAATGTTCTTTTAGTTGAAGGGCTTAAGTTTAATTTGATAAGTGTTAGCCAACTTTGTGATTCAAATTATGATGTTTCCTTTAATAAAGAAAAATGCCTTATACTTAAAATGGTGAAATTATTTGTGAAGCAAATAGAAAAGGCAATCTTTACAAAATTTGTACAAGTGATTTGGTTAGTCAAAATGTTTCTTGTTTAGTCGCCAATAATGATTTAACTAGTTTATGGCATAGGCGACTTGGACATGTTGGATATAAGAATTTGAAAAATATTTACAAAAACCAACATGTGAAAGGACTACCCAAATTGAATTTTGAAAGTCTTGGCTTATGTGACACTTGTCAAAAGAACAAATTAGTTAAAAGTAGTTTTAAGCCCAAAAATGAAATTTCCACAACCAAACCCCTACAATTGCTTCACCTTGATTTGTATGGGGATATTGGTACTGCTAGTCTAAGTGGAAAACACTACACTTTCGTTATTGTCGATGATTTTTCTAGATATACTTGGGCTCTCTTTCTTACCAATAAAAGCGATGACGTTAATGAGTTTGTTAAGTTGTGTAGACTTATTGAGAATGAAAAGGAAGACACTATCAAGTCTATTCAAGCGATCGAGGTGGAGAATTTGATGGTGAATTTAGAGTATTTTGTGAAACCAAAGGATATGCTCATAATTTTTCGGCTCCAAGGACACCTCAACAAAATGGAGTAGCCGAAAGGAAAAATCGGACATTACAAGAGACAGTCGGTCCATGCTCAATGAATTTTCACTTCCAAAATACTTTTGGCTGAAGCCGTAAATACCGCTTGCTATGTCATTAATCGAGTTTATATTCGTCCTAAAATGAATAAAACTCCATATGAGCTTTGGAAAGGTAGAACTCCAAATATTAGTTATTTCAAGATATTTGGGTGTAAATGCTTTATTTTGAATACCAAGGACCAATTGGACAAACTTGATCCTAAGGCCGATGAATGGATCTTTATGGGATGTTCAACAAAAAGCAAAGCATATCGGGTCTACAATAAGACTAGTGGAGTTGTCGAAGAATCCATTCATGTCAAATTCAATGAAGCTTCGGTGTTGAAAGAATACCCAATGATGAAAGTGATGAAGAGGATATTATTGAACCAATTGTTCAAGTTGATGTTCAACCGTCTACATCAAATGATCAACCGTCCACTTCAAATGGTTCTCAAGAAGATCGAGGTGATATCTCGGATCTTCCCGTTGCATTAAAATTTAAGGAGATCACCCAAAAGATCTTATTATTGGTGATCCCCTTGACAAAGTGATGACCCGGAGAAAATTTGCCGAGAAAGCTCTTATTTCTCAAAAGGAGGCTATTGAGGATGAGGATTGGTTCCTAGAGATGTAAGAAGAGTTGAATCAATTTGAAAGAAATAATGTATGGGAATTGGTACCTTGTCCTCCTTCTCAAACCGTAATTGGTACAAAATGGGTATTCGAAACAAACTTGATGATCAAGGCAACATTGTTCGAAATAAGGCAAGGTTAGTAGCTCAAGGGTATTGTCAAGAAGAAGGTATTGACTATGATGAAACTTTTGCTACCGTAGCACTTTTAGAAGCTATTCGAATTTTACTTGCCTATTCTTGTTTTAAAAATTTTAAACTTTACCAAATGGATGTTAAATCCGCTTTCTTAAATGGTATTATTCAAGAAGAAGTCTATGTAAAACAACCTCAGGGGTTTGAAAATTTTTCTAGGCCTAATGATGTTTGTAAACTTAAAAAGGCCTTGTATGGTTTAAAACAAGCACCGTGCATGCATGGTATGATAGACTTAGCTCTTTTCTTTTGCAAAATGGTTTTATAAGAGGTAAAGTTGATACAACTCTCTTTGTTTTTGAAAAAGGGCAAGATTGTTTACTTGTGCAAATTTATGTTGATGATATTATCTTTGGTGCTACTAATGATTCTTTGTGCAAGAAATTTTCTAAATTGATGCAAGGTGAATTCGAGATGAGTATGATGGGGAGCTTAACTTCTTTCTTGGACTTCAAATTAAGCAATGTCAAGAAGGTATTTATATTTCGCAATCAAAATATACAAAAGAACTTTTGAGAAAGTTCGGCATTGAAGAAGGAAGAACCGTTTCCACCCCATGGCAACAAATGTCAAAATTGACAAAGATGAAAAAGGCAAGTCCGTGGATGAATCAAAGTATCGAGGTATGATTCGTAGTTTACTTTATTTAACCGCTAGTAGATGGACATTCTTCATGCCTTATGCCTATGCGCTGTTTTCAAAGCAATCCTAAAGAATCTCATATGAGTGTCGTTAAAAGGATTTTTCGATATTTGAAAGGCACTATTCAATATGGTTTATTTTATCCAAAGAATGAAAATTTTTCTCTTAAAGGTTATAGTGATTCGGACTATGCGGAAATATTGATGATCGGAAAAGTACTTCCGGATCATGTCAATTTTTAGGCAATTGCCTAGTTTCTTGGTTTTCAAAGAAATAAAACTGTGTTTCTCTTTCAACGGCCGGCCGAATATATTTCTCGCCGCTTTTTTGTTGTACTCAACTTCTTTGGATGAAACAAACCTTAGCGGATTACAAATGCTCTTTTGAAAACGCACCTATCTTTTGTGATAATATATCCGCTAATAATATTTCTCAAAACCCGGTTCATCACAACCGTACTAAACATATTGAGATTCGACATCATTTTCTAAGGGATTGTGTTTCAAAACGAAAAATTGAGATATTTTTGTACCATCTCAAGATCAATTAGCGGACATTTTCACAAAACCGCTATCTTCCGAGATTTTTGCGTCGATCTGAGCTCGGTTAGGCATAATGCATATTGAATGAGGCTTACGTTTGCATTTTGCACGTTTTTAAAACTTAGGGGCGAAAAATCGGATTTTTGGTTGAAAATTCGGATTTTTAAAAAGCGACAAAACAAATGGGATAAATAGGTTGAGGGCAATGGTCGCCCTCAATGTCGACACCGTCGCCGCCTTAACTTTGACCGTCGCCTAAGCCATATTTTGATTAAAATGGTTCTGTCTTGAGATTCGTCATTTTAACATATTTTGACCATTTTTCGTCCCCTTTGCCAAATTCACACATATTTCATTCAAAATTGATTTTCATGCATTCCATTCACAACATGGACATTATATAGCATGATCATCATCATTATGGCTCATCTTTACCGATCAAATGGTAAGTATTCTACTTCCTCTACTCAATTGGGTTGAACCCTTGAGTTTTTGGCTTACTTGTAAATTTTTGATGTAATTGTCGTATGATCATGATGAGCTTGGCTATTATGTTGTATTGTATAATGATTGAGATGAATTGGTGATGAAATGTTTTGGCTTGAAACATTTACAAGGGTTATATACAACCTCTTTTATTTTTCACGCACACAAGGTGTTCGATGAAATGTCGCAATGAAAATTTCAACTTCTACATGATTCTCTTGCTTCCAAAAGTCTCCAATATTTATTGAGATCATGTTTTGGCAAATAAAACGAGCATATGGACTCTTCATGATCCATTTCTCCCTTTTTCCTTGGATTTTTTAGATTAACTTGCTCAACGGTTGATAAACGCCCCTTTAGCGCACTTTGATATAATTGTCCGATGTTTTTATCATCCTAACATTCTTTTGATGATTCCAAAGGGGAGAAAACAGGAAATTGGCTCGTTAAGCCAAAAGAAGCTAATAAAAGCCCGCAATAAAAAGCTATGGCTTCCTAAAGCCAAGAATACCTAGTCCATGGCTTATATTATGGACTCAATTGTAAAAGATTATAAGTATTGTGAAAGGGGAGCTTTTGCCTATGATGTTTATAAGCATCTTATATAAGCTTGTTATAGCTTGTGCTTCTAGCTTATGCAATATCTCTTGTTGATATGCTCATAGATAGGGGAGCTTTGTTTGAAATATTTTCAACGGATAGTTCACTCGAAAAACCGAAAAATTTATTTGTTTTCAAAATCGTCCTCGAGTAAATTGTTTTGGTTTGTAATCATCAAAAAGGGGGAGTTTGTTAGATAAATGTTTTTATCATAATTTTGATGATTTTGTTCAAATGAGTTTTTAAACCAAAACAATGTCCCTAAATGTTGTCTAAATACTTCCGATCGATTTAAAATGTTTTTACTATTTTTCGGAGTATTTCTTGGAGTTTATTTTCGATAAAAATTGGACAACACATTTGTTTCACTCGACCGGTCGCCCTATAGGCAACCCGTACTGAGTTGAGTTTTGAAACAGAAAAAAAGAGGCGTAAGAAAAAGGGGGTATTATCGGTCGACCAAGTGGTCGACCGGTCACCGGTCGACCACTCGACCCCCTAGTCGACCGGCACTGGGAGTTGGTTTTTGGTTCAGTCTTCTCTGTTTCGTAATTTCTTCAACTCCAACCGGTCACAGCTAAGGGCGACCGGTCGCACCCCCTCCGACTGGTCCCCTGTGTAAAAATTCGCAGAATTCAATTTCAATATTATCTATGCGCGACGGTCGAACCCATATTTATCAAAGCAAACTATCCGTTGCGTTTTTAGATGACTTTTTCCTATTTTGTGGGATTGATTTCTAACAGCTATATTGATCATTTTAAATGGTTTCTTTTGCAGCAAATCACTCCCCAAGGAGGAGCCCAATGTCCGGAAATGAAAGCCAAGTCCTCTCCTATAAATAGAGGCTTCATTCAAGCAACAAGATAAAACACTCTACACAAGCAAAGAGCAATTGAGCAAACACTTTCATATATCTTGTTGTATTAGCTAAGTACCTTCACTTGCACTTATTTGAGGTCTAGGCTTTCAATTATTGATTACACTTGTACTCATATTGTATCAATCATTATTGAGTTGTAATCTTGATTTTGGTCATCATTCAACACAAGACATCCTTGTGAGTATTCTTGTGGTAAGAATACACTTGGGTGATCTAGATGATAGGTGTTTGAGGGTTGTGGTGATCCTCAAGATGTTGTAAGAGGGTTGTGGTAATCCTCAAGGTGGTGAAAGAGGGTTGTGGTAATCCTCAAGGTGTTGTATTAATTTTTGGCAAATTAATAAAAAAAAATATTTCTTTTTGAAATCCTTCCCGGATATCTTTGGGGTGGTAGAGGATTAGGCCCTAGGTGGGTTGAACCTCTTTAAATCAATGTGTGCTATTTACTTTCCGTACTTTGCATTTCATCTTTGCTTAAGTCTTTCGAAAAAAGAGGGCAAAATGAAAAACCGGGATATTCTATTCACCCCCCTCTAGATTATTGTAGCCACTTGGACTTACATCGCTTATATAAGCAAGAAAAATTAGCCCAAGTGTAAAAACATGCCTCAATCATTAATCACAAAATATCTTGCATAAGAGCATAGTAGAAATAGACACTATATATATAGACCATAAAGCAAGAAACACATACTATGCATTTAGAAGATCATCAAGAGTCTAATAAATCATGAAAGTTCAAATAAGCTTAAGAAAGCTACAAAGGTATCATTTGAAATTTGAAAATCCGATAGCATATTGTTGAGACCTCATTTAAAAGAAGTATTAGAACAAGAGTTGACAAAGCAAATATGTGCAATCAAATATCGAATAGTGCCTTTCAAAAAATCTAAAAATCCTCTTAGTGGCACTTGCATGAAATACTATGAAAAACAAGCACATAGGCACATGGCAATACATATATCGAGTCTATAAGAGTAAGAATAACACAAGTAAACGTACCTCGATAATTTATGCCTTTCTTGACAAGTAATGACACAAATGGTCATTTGTGAAAATATGTCAATCCTACACAATTCTTAAAACAAATCTAGCACAAGTCATAATGATAAAAGTGTAGGCTAAGAGATATCACAAGTAAGCTCATGCTATAATACACTTTAGTCTACAAAAATGCACAAGAGTTTTAAAAAACAACATGTAAGGTCTCCTTTTTCAAAAGGTTTTAAAAATACAAATAAGTTTTGAAGACCTTAATTTAAAATTAAATACATAAAAACTCATTTTTCAATTAAGATACAAATAAAAACATGCATAGAAATAAACTAAAATGCATATTTAAATGGGTTATACGGTTTACCAATTACGCCGTTTCCATGGGTTGTGTTTTTCCCATTGTTGATGATATCTTCCCCTTGAGAAGTCACTTTGTTGATGATGGCTTCTTTGATTACTCCATTTCCAAGATTTTTGTTCTTTCCATTTTTGATTATATCATCTTCTTGGAAATTGGCTTTGTTGAAAATATTTTTTCCTTTGATCAAATGAATTTGTCATTTGATGTCTTCTTGGCGGTATGAATTTTTTCCGATTATTATTTCACGGATACCTAATAAAACATGACAAAAACTCCTGTCAGACCGTCTAACGGGTCTGACCTGTTAGACGGATCTGACCCGCGGATTCGGTGGCATTTCCGTAATATTAGCAGTGGTGTTGTAGTAGTTTCAGGGAACACCAGTATTAGCAGTCCTTCTGAAATGTATTAGTCGTCCTTCTAAAAAGTATTAGTAGTTCTTCCAAATTTATTAGTAGTTTCGAAGAGTTTTTTTAGTATTTCTCCTAAATATACTCCCGAAATGTATTAGCAATCCCTCAAAAAAGTATTAGTAGTTCCTCGAAAAAGTATTAGTAGTTCCTTGAAATAAATTAAATTTTTCTCCCGAAATGTATTAATAGTCCTTCTGAAAAGTATTAGTCGTCCTTCTAAAAAGTATTAGCAGTTCTTCTGAAATGTATTAGTAGTTCCCTGAAAAGTATTTTAGTATTTCTCCTAAATATACTCCCGAAATGTATTAGCAGTCCCTCAAAAAAGTATTAGTAGTTCCTCGAAAAAATATTAGTAGTTCCCTGGAGAGTATTTTAGTAGTTTTCTTGAATATAATTAAATTTTTCTCCCGAAATGTATTAACAAATCTTACGAAAAGTATTAGTCAGTCCCTTCTAAAAAGTATTAGCGGTTTCTTCCGAAAATGTATTAGTAGTTCCCTGAAAAGTATTTTAGTATTTCTCCTAAATATACTCCCGAAATGTATTAGCAGTCCCTCAAAAAGTATTAGTAGTTCCTCGAAAAAGTATTAGTAGTTCCCTGGAGAGTATTTTAGTAGTTTCTCTTAATATAATTAATTTTTTCTCCCGAAATGTATTAGCTGTCATTCGGAAAAGTATTAGTAGTTTCTCGAAAAAGTATTAGTAATTTTCTAGAGAGTATTTTAGTAGTGAGATCAGAGAAGAACCACCAGGTCCCATGATCCAAAATAAGAGAAATGCTATTGAGTAGATACAAGAAAAATGCAGTTGATGGTTTAGCAGGTTCAAGCTTAGGTGGGGATGATTTTTGAGTTTGGTTGATCAATTTGATGATACCGAAGATTATTGTAATTCTTAGGATTTAGCAAAAACATATGCGATTTCGCTTTGCTTCTTAAGCTCAAGAATAATGGATGGGCTCATTCGAGCGATAAAAAGAGGATGGTTCTGCATTTCATATAGTACACCAAAGATTGTCGACGAGTTTTTATAACCGATACTCCATTAAGAATCCAAGTACGATTGATTCTGGGATGCCACTCCACGGAAGTTGAACTCGGCGCCGGGGTTTTTTTTCTTTTTTTTTTTTTTGAGAAACCGGGTCGGATCTGGGCGATGGGTAGGATATTTAGATCCGTTAGACGGTCTGACAGAGACTAGCTCATAAAACATTATTTTGTGGTACCTCAAGTGCTTGGGTCCTTTAGGATTAACTTTGAGACTTTTAGGTCTCCAACAATAATTAGAGCTATTTCTAGCCCGACAAGTATTTTACCGTATGACCCTTTTTACCGCAATAAAAGCAAGTAATAGCTTTAGGAGCATAATCACCAATATGCTTAGAGACTTGATTCTTATTCATATGATTAACATCATTAAGCTTATGATCAAGTTCTAGTTTCGATTTATCACAACAATCAACAGTTTCATCGGTACTCAAGTTAGATTTAGATAAATCTTTTTTCATGCAATTAATATCCTCAATAAGAGTACTATTTTGTTTTTCAAGGTTTCTAACCTTGTCAAGTGTGGTGGTGTGAGCGCATGATAGTGATTCATAGGAAGTAAATAAGCTATTCTTTTCATTTTTCAAAACATTGAATTCCTTTTTCGAATTTTTGTACTTAACAAGTAAATTTTGGAATTCATTTTGAAGATCATCAAAATTATTTTGCAAATCACTATAATCATTTTGAATAACAATATCATAAGAAGTAGAGTGTTTAAGACATACCTCGTTTTCTTCTTCGATGCCCATAAAACAATATTCAACTTCTTCATAGTTGGAAGTTGTAAGAGGCTTGTTCCTTAGATTTGAGCTTGTATCCATTTGAGAAGTAGATGCTTTTGTTTGACTCCTTTCATTTGCAAATACTCCATAGATGGCTTCTAATTTTTGCCATACTTCATGTGCCGATCAATTCCTACAATATGTTCATATACCAAATTAGTAAATGAACAATACAAAATATTGAGGGCTTTACCGTTTAAGGAGATGATTTTCTTGTCTTCATCATTGAGCTCTTTGAAGCCTTTGGAGATGTGTGGTGTATCTTTCATTGGAATGGATTCTCCATTGATGACGATGTTCCAAATATCGAACCCGCAACCTTGTAAATAACATTCCATTCTTTCTTTCCAAAATATATAATTTTTGGAATCAAATAGAGGTGGCTTGGTGGTGGAGGTGCGGTAAGATGAGCTTCGTTAAAGTCAAGATCGTTTCTCTTTACTCGCGATGTGAAACGAGCTTGCCAAAGAGTTTGGCTCGATACCACTTGTAAGTCCAAGCGGCTATGATAATCTAGAGGGGGTGAATAGATTATCTCCATCTTTCGATTTCGCCCTCTTTTTCGAACAAAACAAGCCAAGACAATAATAAGGTGCGAATGTAAACAACACACGCCGATTTATAGAGGTTCAACCCACCTAGGGCCTAATCCTCTACCACCCCATTATATCCAGGATGGATTTCAAAAAGAAAAAGATTTTATTAATTACCAAAATTAATACAACACCAACTTAAAACAACAACTTGAAGAGCACCACACTCTTCTTCAACACCACCTTTGAGATTACCACAATCTCTTCAAGATTACCACAATCTCCAACGGCACCTTGTGAAGATTACCACAATCTTCAACCTTGAAGAATACCAAATTCTTCAACACCTCAACAAGAAGATTACCACAATCTTCTTACACCTAACACCTAGACCACCCAGTGTGTTCTTACCACAAAAACACTCACAAGGATATCTTGTGTTGAATGATAACCCAAAAATTCAAGATTACAACTCGATAATGAATTATACAATTGAGTGCAAGTGTAATCAAGAATAGCCTAGACCTCAAGGATGTGAAAGTGATAAGCTAGGCAAATTGCAACAAGAAATAAGACAATGTAAGAACAAGTGTATTCTTGAGTGTATCTTGTTGTGTTGTAGTTTTCTCTCATTTTGTTGTGCTTCAAATCTTCCTCTATTTATAGGAGATGATTGATACTTGATAGGCTCCTCTTGGAATCTGATATCTACAAAAAAATTGCAATTAAAATGAAGATTATAGCTGTTAGAAATCAATTCCACAATTTAGGGAAAAGTTGTCTGCTGCACAACGGTTAGAATTTTGCTGTCAAACCATAGGGCGACCGGTCGCACAGAAATAGAAGTTCAAAAAATGACACAGCATTTTTACATAGGGCGACCGGTCGACGTAGGGTTCGACCGGTCACCCCTATGTTCAATCGGTCCATGCCTCAAAGGAGTGAAGAGAATAAGTTTTGTTTCAAAGAAACTTGAAGTGTACCGGTTGCACCTAGGGCGACGATCGGCTGCTATTTTTCACTCCAGGCTCAATTTCTGTTTCAATGTACTCTTTCACGGGTTGCCCTATAGGGCAACCGGTTGGCCTCAAAATAAAAGTGTTGTCCAATATTTTATCGAAAATAAACTCCAAGAAATACTCCGAAAAATAGTAAAAATATTTTAGACCGACCGGGAGTATTAGGACAACATTTTGAAACATAGTTTGAATGTAAAAATCAATGACACAAAATCATTAAATGTATTGTCCAATTTAGTCAAAAATAAACTTGAAGAAATACTCCGGGAAATATTAAAACCCATTTTAAATCATTTAGGAGTATTTGGACAACCTTTAAAAACATTGTTTTGGTGTAAAAACAAAATCATCAAAATCATGATAAAACCATTTATCAAACAAGGAGTTCCATATGGTGGTCATGATCCATCCACACCCGCTCGTCCACATTTCAACATATCACATGTTTCATAAATTAATTATTGGGTGGATAATTTGCAAATATTTTATAAATTAATTAATTATTGAATAAATAAAAATCAAATGAAAAAAAAAACTAAAAAAAACTAAAATGGGCGCTAGTTTGACTATTGCTCAAACAAAAGAAAAAAACATATATGGCGCTAATCGGAGTGACGCCTTCCTTTTAGGCGCCTATGCCTATATTAACATGCCAAATTTTTACCATACATATGCAACAATTTTCCACAAATACTATAACCTGTTAAATAACCCTAAAACAATGGCAAAAACTCATGTAGGACCGCCTTACGGGTCTCAATCCTTAAGACGGATCCTATTTGACACACGAATCCGCAGATCCTGTTGACTGTTCCGTGGGTCAAAGCGACTCTCCCGCTTTTTTTTGTTTTTATTTTTCTTCCTCAGTTAAAGTAACAATTTTATGAGAAAAAATATCGGTTATTTTAGATAAAGTATCATATTTTTTAATATAGCCACGATTATGATTACATTACATTGAATGAAAAATAAATATATCGAGTTAAAGTAACACCTTTATGAGTTTTTTGAATAAATGCGAAAATATATGTAAAAATTGAAAAAATAGTGTTGTCGATCACAGTGATCGAGTAAAACCAAAAGCAAGCCTCGGAAACAATGTCGTAAATGAAAGCAGAATGGTCACAAGCCACCGGATGGTGAATGGTTGGGGCCTCGTTAAAACCTCCCAAGGTAAAACTCATCCTTGTGGGAAAAACTCTTGGAAGGAAAAAGAGTACCCTCCATAAGAGAAAAACGCGTCTAAAATGGGAAAAGAAACAAAGCCAGGACGCACTAACTAACAAAACTATAGTTTGAGACAAACATAATCCTATGTAAGAGACGACACAATATCCGCCGGAGGCATTTCCCACCAAGTCACGGCGTGCGATGTCTTGCTAAGATATACGCCACCCGATTGCCTTCCCGAAAAATGTGAGAGACCATCAAATCCATCTCGAGAAAGAAGGTGCATAATGTAACGCCACATGCTAAGATGGCGCAAGGTACCCCTCGGTTTTCTTTCTCGCAAAGCAACTCCACCACATAAACCAAATCCAACTCCAAACCCAAAGCCGAGTCCACCCTTCGTAAAAGCGTAATGAATTGCCCACATGGCCGCCATCAAGTCGCCTCAAAAGCAAATCCTCAACCGCATTGTTCCATAAAGCAAGCGCGAAAGAAGCCTCTCGCAATTTTGGAAAACCCCAAAAGTCGTGAGACAACCAGCGCCCCTAAAGCAATACCGTCCGTGTTGACTTTGATCTAGCCCGGTAAGAGTTTTTGCCAAGTAACCTGCACGATCATTGGGGCCTGTCTGGGATGCCCCAGAACATGAAGTCTGCAGAGAATGAATAGGTCATGTTGATCATTATGCATACAACCCCGCCTAAAGAATAGGACTCCAGAATTGGTACATGAAGGCGGAGGATGGCCGCCTCCACTGTCCAATTCTTATCATTGAAGGTCAAATCATTTCTGATCTGCCAGATGAGCCAAATACAGGATAACACTGCAACTTGCCATAAGAAAGCCACCTACGCACTGAAATGGAAACTCATTAAACGCACCAGGAATTCATTAAAGTTATAAGCCATAAAATAGCGGATATCAAAAGATTCAAAAATCCACCGCCAGAGGGCTCCTGCAAAAACACAAGAGACGAACAAATGATCAATCGATTCAAGAAATTTGCACAACAAAGACCGCAAAACCGAGGGGCTAGTGAAGGAACCCCCGGACTTGAACGCCCAATACCACCGATCGATTGTGGATGGCTCTCAATGCCACAATCGAACGTCGTTCCGGGATGTGAGGTGACCAAATCCAGGAACCCCATTGAACAACTAGAGAGTGGGGGCGCAGGTGAGAGTAAGCCAATTTCGAAGTGATAATCCCATCCTCATGTAACAGCGCGTATCCTTCAAAGCCGGAGCGATGGGGACTCTGACAATATCCCGGGCCATATCCAAATAATCCTCGATGAACGAGAAAGTGAAGTACTAAGACCCATCATAAAAGTAATCCGAGATGCGATGCCGAAATAAATGCCTGTATTCCTGCAGGATACCAATCCTGTCGGCAATGGTGTAACCCAGCCAGTTGTCAAGCCAAAATAAGACGACAGAATTACATCCAGGGATCCAATGAGAGTCCTCCAAGAATCCTGTAATTCCAGGCCGAATCCCGTTCCTGATGGAAGAGGGGATGAACGAACGGCGTGGAGATCCATCCGAGGTCAAAAAGCGTTTTCTGATGGTATTGTAAATCAAAGAGTTTGAAGTCATAATCTTCCAACCCAGCTTCATCAGGAATGCATTGTTGGCAACAACAATAGACCGGACGCCCAGTCCACCTTCAGCCCGGGGCATACAACAATGGTTCCAGTTAACCGCCACCGACCCCTTAGAGTTGACATTACCAGTCCAGATAAAATTACGCATGGCCTTTTCCATTTGCAGTAACAATGTTCGAGGCCACTTGTAAACCATCATCGTGTGCACAAATGAGCTGGTAATCACTGAATTCACCAAGCATACGCGACCAGCAATAGACAAAGATGTCCCTTTCCACCTTCTGAACTTTAGAATAATCTTATCAAAAACTGGCTGCAGATCCGCCACCTTAGGCGCACCCTTGAAAATGGGGACGCCTAAATAGACCATTGGGAAGGCCCCAATATGAATACCCGTAATCGTCGAATACGCCACGCACATGATTAGATACACGGTTGCGAAATAAACTTTGGATTCAAGAAGATTGAATACGACCGATATATCAAAGATAAAGTGTGAGAATCTGAATAATAGAGCGTGCACTTGTCGTCGAGGCCCCACACATAATCACAATATCATCCGCGTACATAATAGATGAGGGAAATACGATCTTCTTGGGCGCCCTGAATGGCTGGATCTGATTTCGGGTGACCGTCTCATCAATAAATCTACTCAGGACATCTTCCGCGATGCAAAAACGTAGTGGTGATAACGGATCCCCTTGTCGAACCCCTCGAAAGCGGAGAAGTAACCCAAAGCGATCCATTGAAGGATGAAATTTTGGAAGATTGAAGGATAATTTCAATCCGGTGAAGCGAACACACGAGAAACCAAAGCGATGTAAAACGTGTATCGAAAAACCCCAATTAACAAAAGAGATCAAATGCCTTTGCGGATATCAATCTTTAAAATCATATTGGCATCATGTTGACCCCGTAAAATATTGAAGCCTTCCGAAACTAAAGCCATACGATCATGAATCGCTGCACGCACGGATGAAACCAAACTGTGTAGGAGACAAGTAGGAAGAAATGATAGAGCCCAGTCGAGTCGCCAAGATCTTGGTGATGATCTTAAAAAGAAAATTTCTCATCACAATTGGCCTAAAATCCTCAATCGCGTTCGCCTCCTTAGTCTTTGGGATGAGCGCCATGAAACTAGCATTCAATCCCGCCGGAAAGGACACAGTAACGAAAAAAGAACGGACGACCGCCACCACATCCTTAGAAATAACGTCCCAAAAGTGCTGATAAAACCTCCCGTTGAAACCATCCGGTCCCAGAGAACTGTTTAAACCCATATCAAAAGCCGCATCTTTTATCTCTATCTCCGACAGAATGGCCGTCAAGATAGCATTATCTACCATGCTAACCGTAGGAGAAATAACCTGATCAACCAAAGTGTAATCCGAACTAGTGTGTCCTGTGTCTGCGAAGAGGTCCGTATAGAAGGAAATCATATGATTTCCAAGAACAACTGGATCCTCTGAGTAACTACCATCAACCATCGGACCAGTATCCCCGATCGTCCATTCCGAATCGACAACGACAATGAAAAATACCGTGTTGTGATCCCCATCCTTTAACCAAGTCGAGCGAGCTTTCTTTGTAGGAATTGATTGTAATAGCAACGTTCGAGACAGAGTAATTTGAGCATCAAGTTCCATGTCACGGCGCTCCTCAGTGAAACCCTTAGATTCAATATCTACCTGAATCTGACGAACTCTCTCCATCTGATTTTCCACCTGAAGATTTACATCCCCAAAGACGTCTCTATTCTAAACCTTAATAGTCTATCGCAGCCTCTTCAGTTTTCACATGACACGCAGCAAAGGGTTGGGCGACGCGCACGGGAGCGCCCAAGATAAAGAATAATGTCCAGAAATAATCACGATAAATCCACATGCACCGAAAATGAAATGGAACCAGGACCCCTGTTAATGGAAGATGAACAAGAAACCAAAATGGGATGG
This sequence comes from Rehmannia glutinosa, assembly GCA_016081115.2. Taxonomy (NCBI): domain Eukaryota; kingdom Viridiplantae; phylum Streptophyta; class Magnoliopsida; order Lamiales; family Orobanchaceae; genus Rehmannia; species Rehmannia glutinosa. The sequence goes on from JABTTQ020002465.1 coordinate 209,744, forward strand.
TGATCGGATCCAATGCGAGGAATAACTAAGCCCTTGACAACTTGCTAAAAAGAGAAAAATTGACAAGTTGTTAGGGCGCGATCCAACTTAGCCTGAATATGGGATAGAGGCCTTCGGGGGGAGCACCAAGTAAATGAATTCCCCGTAGTCGCAGACCGCAAATAAACCAACATCCTCCAAGAAGTCCCCGAGTCTTGACAAGAGGCTTGGGATAAAGTACCACCGGTGCGCTCATGATGTCCTAATACAGCGTTGAAATCCCCAATAAGCGGCAGATCGGTAAGACCCAAATTCCTCAAATCCAACCAAAGTGCACGCCGAGCAATATGATCACACAAACCATGAGCAAAACCAATATGAAAAACCATAGAACCAAATTGAACTTGCGAGAATAATACATTGAGTGGAAGACCAAACTTGACTTTTGAGAAATACCAAAGATCACGAAGACCCAAATATCCGGACGTCCATTAGCTCGGAAGTTCGAGACACGGACCTCAAACCAAAACTATTCCAATAAGAATCAAATTGATGAAATGACCACTTTAGGCTCACAAATAGCTAAAATGGAAGGTTTATATTTTTTACATAACGCCTTAAGAACATTACGAGAGGCAATGTTCCCACACACCCCCGATGTTCGGAAGATACAATTCATTGAGACGGTGGGGGTGGTGCCCATGATGACCGCCGCGGTAGAAATAGGAGTGTGGTGTCTTGCAGAATCGACGATCGCGAATCGGCCACTTCATCCGCATAATCGCCCATCTCTTTGAAGCGCAAAATCTAACTCATTCGCCCTGGACGACCGGTTCAATAGTAACGTCATGAATTGCTAGTGATGGACCCTTAGTGACACTGGATTAATCGGATTTAGCCGGGTCGAGAGAGTCTGTCCTAAGGAAGGCACGACTCAGAGCCCGAATAGGCTTTCCCAACGAATACTGAATCGTAAGAGGCAGAATAGTGGAAACGGGGCCGGTGTTGGAAGTAGAGGCCTTGGGGACCGGTTTCCTTCTTTGGATAATCGGACCGAGAGCCTGCCGATGGTTGGTCGGGATTGTCATCCAAGCAAGAGCCTCAAAAGTGTTACTCATGTGTATATCGAAGGGCAAGTGACTATTGCACAGGTAGGGGATCCCGCTCGCATAGCCGAACCCGTATTTCCCATTGAGTCATCAATGGCCTTGCCTTTGTCCTCATCAACAGACGATAAACTTTGCGGACTTCGAACGACCCGTTCGTTGATCGGAGTCCCCGACGTGCCGCTGAATCCTGGAATGTCCATGGTCGGGGAGAGGCGCCTGTCCGCGGGGGCCGAGTTACTCGCGCGAGTAATACAAAGAAGAAACCGTCGAATGTCACGTCACACTACACTTCGAACAAAATTCGGGTAATTTCGCATAACTCACCGACTGAGGAACATCGCCAATTCGTTCCACTATGATGTGATCCTCCAACAATTTCGACAAATAAATATCCACTAACACTTTCGAATGAAATGCCCTACAGAACCATCAAGCGATCGATTATCAATTTGTAACAGGTTTCCAATCGCACCGGCGATCCCCAAGATTGTGTTAGGATCCAAAGACTCCAAATTGAGCTCGAAGATGCGGACCTAAACACTAGCCACCGACGTGTGTACCTTGTACGGATTGAAATTCGGGACCCATGGAGAGAGCCGAATAGTTCTCGGATTAAGCGCCCCATTAACACGTATTTGAGCTCGAGCCCGATCTGCGCATTAAAAACTTGACACAAAAAAATCCCTTACCCAAGGGGATTAGTTTCCAATCATTTTTAATACCCCATAATTTGATAGGCATTTATGCAAAAGCATAGTCGCCCATGGCTTGTTTCCTTTTCCTAAAATCACCTTTCTAATCAATGAAAAGAAAATTTGGCGAGACGTTGTTGATAAACATTTTCATCGATAGTAACGGAATAATAATCCCCCTTTCTAACAGGTTTAGGGATATAATAGACTGGGCCCGAATCTACAATCAAAAATGGGGTGAAATTACAGGGCCTGCGCGTAGTTGAATCCATGGGATGGGTAGTATCTCGAAACAATTTTAGCAGTATGTCCAAAATTGGATTGAGCATTAGTATTATAAGCTGAATGTCCAGGGTTCGATTCATAAACGGATATCATGGGGAAGAAATTCCGGCAATTTGATGTGCGATCTTGTAAACAAGACATCGGCGGTGGCCTGTGGACGAGATCCCATGCGGCGGCATCAGAGGCCTAGGGGTCATCACCCCGGGAGGGGAAGGCCCGGATGAAAGGACAGCCGCCGACCCCTCATAAGAACCCATACCCCCATGGTAGTTGGCGGCCATGGGGTAGAGGGACGCCCAAAGAGGTCGGCCATCATATGTGGAGGGGCGTGGCCCCCCTAATCCCTTTGCCAAAGATGCACCGGACGGAGGGGATCGTTGGAAATATTATAAATATTTCTGGGTGAATGAGAAATTGTTGTCAAAAGGTGTGACTGTTCATTTGGAACTATTCGAATTGAAAAGGTTTATCCGAATAGTTGTGTTGTTTCGTTTGAAACCAATGGACGTGTCTGTTTGGATTAATGTACATGTTCGTTCGAACAGTTGTGTTGTTTCACTTGTGACTTTTGACAATTTATATATATCCCAAGAATGCGCAGATATTTAATTAAGCATTTTGCATACAAACACAAACATACATTCTGTCTAAATTTTCCCGTAAAAGAGAGAGTACAAAACATTTGAAGTTCGCCGTCTCTTGTTGTTTGGAGTGCTACTACAGCAAGAGGAGACCGTTGTATCTTGGGAGACGTTTGCTATTCAACCGTGGGCACCGTAGCGGGGCAATTCGTCTTAAAGACATAGAGTCGAACTCTAGCCTCGGTCTAAATTTCTGTACTTTATGCATTTCATTTTTCTGAAATCCAAGTAAGTTTTCTGGTTTAATTCCGAATATAATATCGCACGTGATAATTCCCCAACAATTTAAGACGAATTGATTTCTTCCGCTTTTATGTGCATATTATATTCTGTCAACTTTTCTGTTCGACATTTGCTGTTAAACGGGATTAGACTTGGGTTTTAAGTTTCTGATTTTTGATTGGCTTACACAGACTTGAATGTGTTTCATATTGTCTATAAGTTAGCAGATTATATTGTCTTTATATATACACTTATCCATCTGGAAATTAAGTTTGCACTTGGAAGTTGATAGGATGTGCAGTACGTGTCTTTGTTCAATCCTCTATATATATAATAGTATATGTTTCTAACATCTATGTTTTTAAACTCAACTGTTCATCTTTTTATGTGAATTAGCTTTGAGTTTTGCGATTTTGTTGTATCTATGCAAAATGTTTTGAAATTTTTTAAACGCTTCATGAGTACTTTTCAGATGTATTCATTTTAGAAGAAAAATGATTTCAATGTTACTGGATTTCAGTATTGTTTCTTTTAATGCCACTACAGTTAATCAAATGAATTTTGTTGATTATGATGGATTTTAAAAAAAAAATTGGAAAACAACATCATAGTTGTCTTTCTCACCTTTTCTTTCCGGAGAGGGGAACAAACTAGATGTGGCCGAAATATGTTAATTTAAAGGGAATTGGGTCAATTGAAGGAGATGGCCTTTTTACCACAAACTTAGGATTTGGGGCTAATCTGAAATTTTCAAAAAAAAAAATTCGGGTTTAATTATAAATCAGCCTTAAGTTGAGGATTTCTGGATTTACAAATTGTTCCCTCTTTCCAGTTAACTATTGGTTAAGGACTTTCGTGTCTTAAAGCAAGCATGAGTTGTGATGAGTTATCTATCATCTATTTTCGAAATAGAAATGGATGGAACTATAAGAGTTTCCCCTACATGTGTGATATCCAATGCGATTTCGCCATTGGTTGTGTCCATTAAACCGCTTCATATTTCTCATGGAGAAAATTCAAACACTCAAATGAAGATGATTAAGAGATGACAATATAAAATATTATTTCACGGTCTTGAGTTTGGGCTTGTTAAAGCTCACGTGGTTGAATCCAATTCAAAAGAGGAAAGGAAATGATCCTAATGCGGGAAATGTTACCTCTTTTAGAATTAATTCAAAGTGATATTTGTGATTTGAATTTGTGAAAACGAGATGTGGTAAAAAGTATTTTATTACTTGACACGTTAACATGAATGCCATAACGAAATTGGTGAATATGAAATTATTACCAAATGTTAAATTGGCCAATATAAATGTGGGATTCCATGTTGGGATCTGCGATAGCCATTCAACTATAAAAGGGGCATAAAATGCCAACTTGAGTGTTGTGTCATGACGGCTTAGGTGTTATGATACCTTGATGTCATGATAACTTTAGTTATATGATATTTTGAGTGCCATAAACATGTGAAGAATGCATGAGCAAATCTAAATGTCCTTGTATGAGGCATATGATTTAGTGTCCTCTTTGTGAAGCACATGGCAAGTTAACTCTACCTAAAATATGGTGAAGGTATACAATCGAGTCCTTTAGCCCCCTTGGGAAATTCTTTGGAATTTTGTGTAGGCAATTGACATGTTTGTCGGTTGGCGATACAATCACAGTTGAACTTTGTGAGAAATAAAAATTGTTAGATAGATGATTCTCAAAGTTGACATTGTTGCACAATGTGAGGGTGATGAGTTTTACCTCAAATGTGGGGGTGTTTGGTAAATAGAAATTTACCTCGTCTTGACAAAGATTGACCCAAATAATTCATGAGTCAAAGAAATACAAGTTTCTTTGAGAGGTATCCTTGTATTTCTTTGAGATGTATCCTTAGAAAAGAGGATATGTGTCAAATGACATTGACGTGGCTGATTGATAGCTAAAAGGGGTCACCTGTGATTTCTCTTGAAGAGGTGCATCTTTTAGTGTAATCTTTAGTGTTGCAACACTGCACACATTGAGGTACGAAGGAAAGGTGTAGAAAAATGCCTTAAAGGCTAACCTTATCGAGGTAGGCCCATAATGGATTGTTGTACTGAACTTGAAAGGAACATGTACAACTATTAAGTCATTGTACAGATAATGACAAGTTCGACAAACGATAAAGTCAAATGAATCTCAACCTAAAAAGAGATGACATATTGATAATAGTCTATATGAGCTTAAGGTGTTATAAAGCCACATTGACATTGAAGGGCTTGAAAGTCCACCGGTGGCACTTATGTCGATTTGAAGTGGTTACATATGCTCAGGGATTATATGCTCAAATATGTAAAGATATTGATCTCAATATTGCGCGCAAATTTGATTGAAGTGGAGATCAATTGTAAAATGTAAGGAGAATCTCGCGGATCCATTTACCAAAGGTTTACCAAGGGATCAAGTATACCGATTATCGAAGGGAATGGAATTGAAGCCTATTACGCATGAATCTTTGTAATGGTAACCCAACCATGATATTTGGAGATCCCAAGAACTTGGTTAAATGGGAAAACTAAGTTATGAAGATTGATTAAGCACTTAGGATAAAATCCTACCCATTCCTATGATCAAAAGTGCTTTTGAAGTATGTAAGGTTAAGTTCAACTTTTAATGATTCCTATAGCTTGGTTAAGCCAAGTGGAGAATGACAGATTACTCTTAATAGGAGGTCACCTATGTAAGTGTGAAGTGGGGCCGCTTCTATGAGAATTTTGCGGCTTGAATTCTCTAAAACACTTATGAAACCCAAGGTTGTTCAAGGCCAAAATGAACACAACCATGAGAACTGGAAAATGTTAGGGATGTTATTGTGTGGGTGTTGTTGTCTTGGTTTTACACCCAATTTACGAACAGATTCAAGACATCATGTTCAGCGATTAGCCAAGTAAATCCGATAGTACACCACTAAGGAAGGTTCAAAGCCGAATCTACCACTCCCGATGCAATAACTTTCCGTTTGTACTCTTTTTGTGTCCGCATTCATATGTGCATTTGCATTGATTCACGTAATTTCTCATTCATGTGGGGATTGTTGAAAGTATTATAAATATTTCGGGTGAATGAGAAATTGTTGCCAAAAGTGTGTCGATTTGTTCATTTGGAACTATTCGAATTGAAAAGGTTTATCCGAATAGTTGTGTTGTTTCGTTTGAAACCAATGGACGTGTTCATTCGGATTAATGGACATGTTTGTTCGAACAGTTGTGTTGTTTTACTTGTGACTTTTGGTAATTTATATATATCCCAAGAATCGCAAATTTTTAAGAAGCATTTCGCATACAAACACAAACATACATTCTGTCTAAATTTTCCCGTAAAAGAGAGAGTACAAAACATTTGAAGTTCGCCGTCTCTTGTTGTTTGGAGTGCTACTACAAAGAAGAGGAGACCGTTGTATCTTGGGAGACGTTTGCTATTCAACCGTGAGCACCGTAGCGAGGCAATTCGTCTTAAAGACATAGAGTCAAACTCTAGCCTCGGTCTAAATTTCTGTACTTTATGCATTTCATTTTTCTGAAATCCAAGTAAGTTTTCTGGTTTAATTCCCGAATATAATATCGCACGTGATAATTCCCCAACAGGATCGCATGCTCTTCAGGGCTGCAAGTAAGTCTCCGGTGGGACAAAGCCGCACTATGGAAGAAACGAAGAAGACGAACCGGTGTGGTGTTTGGATGGAACGAAGTCCGCCGGGATCCCAAAGCATGAAAAAGACATGACCCCCTCCCGTCGTGTTGTGTGTGACGATCGTGGCGGACGGGTCGAGCCAGGGTATTCTTATCGAAACCCTAGTAACGTTCACCTTCGATGGAGGTGAAGTTGCAGAATCCAGAGGACACGTCATCATCGTCGACTGAGGGTCCATCGCTGCAACCGGAAAGTTACCGGAGTTATGCGACGCAATGTGCAGCTGCTCCGCATAGGACATGGGAGATCGACCATGTTGTCAGGCTTTGGAGAAGGTGCAAAGTTCGAGGTATAGTGTAAATGGGGCTCCGCCATGGAGCAAATGCCGGAGAAGATGATTTGGGAAACACAAAACGGGGAGAGCCGGCGGTCGTCAGGTTTTTCCTATTTGTTGCTTAAGTTTTAAATTTTTCTTTTTCTCCCTCTTTGTTCCGTGATTAAAGAGCAAAACACACATTTATGAGTAAAAATATATATTTTTGAGACAAAATATCATGTTATAAGAGTAAAAATATCTAATTTTTAAATAAAGTATTACATTTTTAATAAATATATAAAAAGAAAGATTAATAATAAATATGATAGAGTTAAAGTAATACTTTTATAAATAAAAATATTTATTTTTTGAGATAAAGTAACATATTTTTAATATAGTCACAAATTATGAATATATTACAATAAAATATATATATATATATATATATATATATATATATGAGTTAAAGTAACACTTTTATACATTAAAGTATCTATTTTTTAGATAAAGTATAATGTTTTTTAATATAGTTACAAATTAGAAATGAAGGAAAGAAGGAAAAATAAAAAATAAATATGATTTAGTTAAAGTAACACTTTTATAAGTAAAAGTATCCGTTTGTTGAGATAAAATATCAGATTTCTTAATACAGTTACAAATTAGGAACAAGAAAAGAGGAAAAATAAAAAATAAATATGATGTAGTTAAAGTAACACTTTTATAAGTATCCATTTATTGAGATAATGTATCATGTTTTTTAATAGACTTGGGTTCGATTCTTAGCCTCTTCATTTAGAGGCATTTTTAATTTTTATTCAATTTACAGGCATATTATGAATGACTTTATATACATGGTTATACTAAAATTGCACAACAAGCACTAGTAGTGTAGTGGCAGAACACCTGCTTAAGCATGTACAGGTCCCATGTTTGAATCTTGTGCAGCGCTGATATTTTTTTTTTAATTAACAGGTGGGACTGGCGCTGGGCGCGGGTGGGCTGGGCGGCTACAGGAGACCTACTCTATCATGGGGGAGAATAATGAAAATCGATTTTTTTTTTTTTTTTTTCATCTTATAAGCTCTTTTGAAAGAAAATTTTATAATTTCCAAAAGGAATGATCACATAATCGGGAATCACTTGGTAGTCCAGTGTTAACTAGTGAGACATTTATAAAACTCAAGTTCGATTCCCACTTAGCTCCCCTCATTACCAAGATTTGTACTCAACAAAAAGAAATATATGATATGTTGATGGTTTGTCTCCCAATGAAAGTCCCAATAATTAATTATTATTAATTAATTAGTATTCAGATATATTTCCCAAAATCTTCAAATTCAGATAATTATTATTAATTAATTAGTATTCAGATATATTTCACAAAATCTTCAAATTCACATTTCTATTTCAGTTTATCCGGAAATTGGAAATGAATAAATAACTAGGGTTAATTACGAGAAAATACCCCCGAGGTTTGACCTAATTACAAGAAAACCCAACTAACTTTCAAAATTACAAAAATACCCCGAGGTTTTATTTTATCTAATATTTAAACCATTTATAAGCAAAAAATATTACAAAATCCCCTTCATATTTATAAAAACATTAGTTTACCCATTAATTTTAACACTGAATCAGACCTTAGGGTTAATTTTTGTAATTTTAAAAGTTAGCAGAATTTTTTTGTAATTAGGTCAAACCTCAGGGGTACTATTTGTAATTATCCCTAAATAACTAATCATGAAACTTTCGAATCAAAAAATACCATTATGCCAACTTCTGCAAGCACGTAAGGAAAAATGTTTTTTTTTTCGTTCTTTTTTTCTTTTTCTCTGGCAACTATGAAAAAATTAGGTGCTAAGGTCCACTTTGTATAATATATCGAGAAAAGTAAAGCGATATTACTATCACCCATTTAAGAAACCTCAACATGTTCTATACTTCTATCTTAATACAATTTTTAATCCAATTTCATAGTAAAATATTAAACAAGCTATTATTTGCGTATATAATATATGATCCTAGTCTTATGTTTCTTCAATTGAGATCTTCTATCTATTTAGTGTTCATCATATACTCATGTGAATTGTGTAAATATTAAGTATACAATAATACAAAATATGATGTCATCGTGTACATGTGTCATGTATTGATAGCGTTAAAATGCAACATGAAACACTAAATGCAATATAGTATCTCAATCAGTGACGAAGCTAGAGGGGAGCCAAGGGGGCCATTGGGCCCCCCCTCAATTTTTGAAAAAAATAGGGAAAATTTCACAAAATACTCTCAATTTTGACAGAAACCCAAAAATACCAACACATCCCATTTATTACGTTCTTTTTTTAATTTTTCCCTAAAATACGCTCCAGGTCTTTTCATGTCTAATCTATCTTTTTTCTCTCTCTCTCTCTCTCTCTCTCTCTCTCTCTCTCTCTCTCTCTCTCTCTCTCTCTCTCTCTCTCTTCATCTCAACTCTCGAATTCCTGCGCTGCATGTCCGCCATTTTTGGTGAGCTCGGTTTGTGATTTTTTGGCAACTGCTTGTTAACTTCCCCGTAATCATCGCCAAAATCCGTCTCTGTAAACTGCTCTGTTTTTTAATTTTTTTTCGTGTGGTTTTTGGTATCGAATTTATATAATGGCTTCAAAGAAACCCTTTCTTCTTCGTTTGAAAGTGGATAAAAAGGCTGAGGGTAGTTCAAGAGTTTTGAGGAGCGGCTCAAATCAAGCCCTATTTTCTCGTATCTTCTAAAAAAATGAAGATGAAACACGGCGATGATGTTGGAAAACAAGTTGTCAAGGCTAAATCTCCTAAAAAGAAGGCTGTTGGTTTTAGAAGACTGGACGTTGCTGAGGTATGTTGTTTTCATCTTTATTTCATCGGGTTCTATTTTTGTTATTTTCTTGTTGTACAATTTGTGTTTTTCTTTTTTGTTTCTGTGTTGTTTCTTGTATGTTTCTATGCTGTTGATCTGTTGTTTTTTTTACTTTTCAAATTTTATGTACAAGATGTGTTGTTTATTTCTTGTTTCGTTGTTGTTTCTTTCTTGTTTGTAGGGTTATGAATATTTGATTAATCAGGAGGACTGTACACCTCTAGGATAAACACTGGGTTTTCTTTTGAAGTTATTAAAAATTTGAAGTAGAAGTTATCCCAGCCGCAATTGGATGCATTTAGGCATTCCTGTTTCGGTTATTTTCTAGACATGCATGAAGTTGATTTCCAAAATCAACTAGTGCATTCGTTGTTGAAGAGGCAAGTTGTCCATTCGCAGAAGGATGAGATTTTGGTGTCGGTTTGTGGTAAAATTTTGAGGTTTGGTATTGGGGAGTTTGCCCTGGTGACGGGTCCAAGTGTCTTTGGGAAAAGGCCCGCTGTTCGTGGGGATTGTATTACTTCTAAGTTCTTTCAGAAGTATTTTTTTGGCTCAATGAAATTCTCTAGACAGTCTATTGAGAAGTGTTTTAGATTACAAGTGTAGGGGAAAAATGATGATGATGCCCTAAAGATAGCTTTGTTGTACTTTTTGCATTTTTTCTGTTTTCTTTTACTGGGACTTCTGTTAATATGATTTTTTGATTTAGCTGATAGTGAAGATTTTAACTCATATCCCTGGGGAAGGGATTTGTTTGAACTTACAATCAGAGAACTGAGGGAACACGTGCTCCAGAGGAAGCAGCCTCAGGACGAGGACTTGAAGCCGGCTGCTAAACGCACCAAATTTTACAGCATTAAAGGCTTTCCTCTAGCTTTCCAGATATGGTTCTACGAATGTTGTTCAGAAGTGAACAATAAAATTTGCGACCGTATCGAGCGCATTATCCCTCGCATTCTGAATTGGGGTTGTCCATTGTCTGATAGAGATAAAAATTTGAGATCCGATGATCTCGATATGATGATTTTCAATCATTCGCAAAAAAGGTAATACATTAGTTTTTTATTTTTGTGTTTCTTTTTTGTTTCATAATTGTTCTTATATGTTTATGTGTTGTTTCTAACCTTTGTTTTTTTTTTTTGTTTTCCTTTTGTTTTAGTTGAAGTTGATGAAGAGAGGTTGCAGCTGGATATTGGAACCTTTTTTGATGAGTCCAAGTACTCATTTGATTCTGTTGATGGGGATTATGTGATTGGTAATCGGAAGAGGAAGGAGCCAGATGTTGAGTTGGGATCGAATTACACGTTGGAGGATGTTGTTCGGAAGCAGGATAAATTGGCCAAGGAGTTGAAGGTTTTCAAGAACTCCGTTAATGAAATCTTGGAAGAGCAGTTTAAAATTGTTATGTCTGAGTTGTCTGCCATTAAGGGGAAACTTCAGGTAACCTTATTTGTTTTGTCCACCCCGTGTTTCATTATTTTTCTTTGTCTTTGTTGCTTGTTTGTTTCGATTTATAATGCTTTTCACTTTTGCTTTTTAGGCTGGTGATGGGCTGGATCAAGCTGACAAGGTTGTTGGGGCGGAAGATGATAAAATGTTGTCGCGTTGTCGGGCAGTCCGAGAAGGAGTCAATGGGAGTGGATGAGCAACATGTTAAAACTCATGTTGTATCATTTTCTAAGGATGTTGTTGACCCTGCTTTGGAAAGGACCGAGGTAACCGGTAGTCCCTTGTCTAGCGGATAAAGGGGTTGTCGGGGTTGAGTCCGTTGTTGAAGGGAATGTAAATGAGGGTGAGGGAATTGGCATTGGTGGGGAAGTTGATTTGTCGATGGATAAAGGGGTTGGTAACGACGGTGAGGGACTTGCTGCCAGTGGTTTGATGGAGTTTGCGTAAAAATCGAGAGTATTCCGTTTCATACAAGGTTTCAGAAGAGGTTGGTGTTGAATATCAGGGCCTGAATGTTCATGCTGAACATGGATTTATTGGCTCTCAAGAATTTGATGATCTCACCCAATCTCAATTTGATTCCATTGTGAACGCTGCAACTCAAGTTGTTACCGGAATGGTTGGTTCCTAATATTTACCTCTAGTTTGTTTTTGACATTGAATTTGTTATTTATATTTTGTTTATAACAGATTTTGTATCATGTTTTATTGCGCAGTGGTGTCGGGGTCGGATGCATCACCCGTCCCTCAATCCCCCTGTTGCTTTTTAAAACCCTCTGTTGCTGTGAGAACTCCTTTCACCACTCACTTTGAATCATCTGGCGATGTGAGTGGGAAAGTAGTTGCGGGATTTCAGTTGGGGGACATTGATCTGGAATCGACCCCTCAGGGGAAAGATTCGACCTTGGATGCTGGCAAGAAGGCTCCAGTAGTGTTGGTTAAAGGAAGGTGCCCATTGGATGATAGCCTTGGTGAAGGCTATGACGGCGGTTTGGAGGATTTTAATAATGGTGAGTGAGTGGCTTTCGGAAGGTTTTGTTTCTCAAGGGTAAGATTTTTTATTCTGTTTTGCAATGATTATGAAATATTATTGTAATTTTTTAATTTATTTTTGTTTTAGGCCGAAACGTTATTCGGAAGAGGATGACAAGATTGATCCCTCGTTAAAGCTTGGCGTATGCGAGGTCAAGAAAAACTCATGGTTTCATAGTTCGTACTATGTCGACGTAGCACTGTCTTCTTTGGTAAGTTACTATTTTTTAAATTGTCGTTTTCGTATTTTTGTTTGTGTTCTTACTTTGTTGTGGTCCCTTTTCAAAGATATGGACGTGTTGTTCTATTACGCATTTAAAAAGTATATGTACGGGCATTGTCTTTGTGAGATTTACTACCACGAACCTCGATCTATGATAGATGCATCCGAGTATCCACGACGGTTCACCCTTGTCAATAAGAGGAAGAAGAAAAATTTCGACACTTCCATGATTAACTTGAATACTTCTGTGGTTGACTATATTATGGGTTTTGATATAGGCTGTGGAAAACCGTGGTCCGAGGTTGATCATGTCTTGTTTCCGATTCACTGCATCAACATGGAACACTGGATCCTGGGAGGTTGAGCATTCAAGAGAGAATTATTTATCTGTATAATTCACTGTGGACTCGGACTGTTAAAATAGCTAGGAAAGCTATCGGCCTATAGCGTCTTTGTTGCCCCGTTTTCTTTCAATGGTAGCATTCTACGAAGAGCGCCAGGACATTGCTCTTGGTTCCGCCCCTACTCACGACATTATCTCCCAATGAAGATTGAAGTTGTTAGGGATAATCTTGTCCAAACGAAAAAGTAATATTCTTGTCTATGTCCTATTTTATTTCTATTGTATTTTTTGTTTGTTTTTATATTATGTTTTTAACCTGTCCCCCACCCCCCCTTTTTGTTAGCGATTGCAGAGTATTCGTAGCTTGCTATGCAGAGTATTTCAGCTCTGGGAAGCAAATGTCGGATGAGGTATACTCATCTGCTATACAATCACGCAAGGCTTAAGCAGCAGAATGGAGATGAAGACGACAGTGATATGGAAATCATCCCCCCACTCCCTAATGAAGAGAGGACATTGTTGTTGAAGAAGAATTCTGAATGATATTTGTGTTATGGCCACATCGAACAATATGCTTTTTATTTTTATTTTAATGCTTTGTTAGTACAGTTATTTTGTTACCTGTCTATATATCTAGTTAGTTTCTTTAGTATTTTTGAAGTATCTATGTGACATAATCTGAGTGACTATGATGTTTTGTGGAACAGTTTGTATGATTTTGTTTTTGGCATTCATGGGTGTTTGCAAGGTTTTAGTTTTCTAGTTTTTGTATGCTTGTTTTTTGTGTTTTATAGGATTTGCAGCAATGCAAAGATATCGGAAACAAATAAGAAACATATAAGAAACCAAAAAGCAACATGAATGAGTTTTTATTGAAACAATTGTGTTGTGTTCCATTGTATTAATCTGTCTAGCTTGACATGTATGTAAGCAAATGGAATATGGTCTTACTAAATGCATCTTGTTTTTGATTGATTCTGCATGTTTGTCTATTGTGTCCATGCTGCCCACACCTTCCGCATTTATTTTTGAAGATTTTCTCCCAAGCTGCCTTGTGTCTTCTTTTCTTTGGCATTCCAGATTTGGCCTTGCCTTCTGGTGGAAGGGTCCACATTGTTTCAATTTCAGGTGTCAGGATCCAGTTATCTTCATGCGGGATTTGATACACTGTTTCCGAATAAGTGGCTTCCATTGTTTCCTCCATGTAGTATGCTGAGCAGTACTGGTACAGATCTTCATTCAATTCTTTTAGTACTGATATAGCATGTGGACAAGGAATTTCATCCATTTGGAACCTGTTGCATATGCAAGTCCTTTTCTCAAGGTCCACAACAAATATTTTCTCTGATTCTGTGACTTTAAAGAGAAAATCATTTGATCTTTTCACCTGGAAACAGAAATGAAACATGTGAGAAACAATTTTGAAACAAGTGGCTGTTTGATTTGTAGTAAATCTATATATATATATAATAAGCGAGTAAGTCCTAACTTTTATTTTCCCGCTCTTTTTGCTTTTATATTAGGAAACAATTGTAAACATTATAAATGGTATTTATTATAAATTCTTATATTAGGAAGATATTATAAGAAAATTGTTGTAATTATATAAATTAGGAAAATATTATAAGAAAAGATTGTAAATGATATTCCTACTTTATATGTATATAAATTAGGAAAATATCATAAATGGTATTCCTATTTTATATGTATAAAAATGAGGAAAATCATATTACTGGTATTCCTACTTTATACCAAAAGTGAGTCTATAGTATCAATTCTATCTATATATAATATATGGATTTTAAAAATTATAAATAATATTTCATCATAATTGATATTAGTATATGCCACTTCTTCTTAAATATATATTACAATGATGTGTTGATTCTATACATCATATCTTCATCAAATAATATTGTTTATTTGTTTCAATAGTGTCGATGCGCATTTGTACAATATATTATTAATTAATCAAGTTTTAAATACTGATGACTATTCAAACATTTCTAAATTGTTTAATAATAGTTAAAATAGTCGAATTATGATTTTATGTATATTTCGTCATTGAATTAACAATAGATCTTGTGTTCGAGAGATTTTTTTGTCAGCTTATTATTTATATAGCATTAGAGAAATACTTTGATAATTGTTGATCCTAAATTCGTAGCATAACCACTAAATGTGGCTTCATCTTCACGTTCCTCTCTATTTTCGTTTTCCTCAAGTGTTCCGCCAACATTGACAGTATTGAACTCGAATTCTGCAATGAACAAGAGTTTTTATATAAACTATATCGTAGATATGTATGGACAATATTTGGTGAGTTTCTTTTTTGATTATTCTCGATAGTTTTGTTGTATATTTTTTAAGTTGTTTTTTGTATGATTTGTTTATGTTTTTTATTATTCCTCATACTAACATATTTTCTGTTATTTTGTATCACCATTTTTTGTGTCAACATATATTTTCTGTTCATATATATATATATAAACTTCTATCACTGCCAATATTTTTTTTTTGGTTATTAGTTTTATAGTTTTGATTCGGCAATTATTGTTTTATTTTGATTCGACAACATTTTTTTTTGGTTATTATTTTTATAGCTTTGATTCGGCAATACACTTCTATCTACTTATTGTAATGATTTCTTATATTGTTCAATTAGATATTCATTACAAATTGCAATTACATTAAATTTTTTATGTCAACGTCTTCCATGCAAATTCGGCAGTCAATTTAATGGTCTTACACCATTAAATTGTGACATGCATAATGTGAACGGATACACTTGGACGATCAAAATGGTCAGCCCCTATGACACGTTCTATTTTACGGATGGATGGAGCAAATTGGCCCATGATAACGAAATTTCGAGATGGTGAAGTGTTAATTTTCTCTTATCGTGTCAATCACGTTTTTGACATGTCAATATTTTCTAATGATGATTCGTGTGAGAGAATCGATGTGTACCCGACTATACATATATTTGATATCGAGTTGAGGTAATATATTATAGTTTAAATCATATACATATATATATATATGTGATATTTTTGTTTAATTATAAATTAATTGGTTAGTTGATTGATTTAATTAATACGTGTGCAACATGCGCGATGATCCGACGATGATGACATTAAGGTGGTTGTTGTTGAGAATCCGACTTTTCGATTGATTCTCTCAAAGTCACATATAAAGAAACCTCATTTGGTAAGTATTTACTCACATATATATATATATATATATATATATATATATATATATACGCTCGCGATATCTTATGTTTATTTAGTGGTGAAATTTTTTTGTTAATATTTTTTTTATCAACAGCCTATACCTATGAAGTTTTGGAACGATTTTATCAAAGGTACACACAAAGAACAAAATGATGCAATTATAAGGCATAATGGAAAACAATATTGCGTCGAATTAAAGTAAGAGTAATCCAAGATTTTCATGCAACGTGGTTGCCAATATTATAATTATTGTATACAATTAATAAATTGATGATATTTAATCCTAGGATATAATAAATATTTATTATTTTTTTAATCACTCTTATAGATACAACGAACTATTGATTGGAATTTTTTTAAAATTGAGTATTGGTAAAACAATTGGCAGTATCTATTTGTACTTTTATCCATAGATAATATCTATTAATATTTTATTAATCAAATTTGACAATACTATGTGAGCGGATAATTGAAAGATGTTTAAGAAAAAAATGAGAAAATTGCACTTTAAGGTTAAAGATTTATTAATCTAGAAAATTTATAATGTATTACTTTTTAATAAAAAAAAAAGACAAAGAATTGGTCAATGGGGCATTTTTTCCAATTTACAAGTGAGTATAATTGTATAATTGGACAACAATGTATTAGCTTAAGAAAAACAATTGATTGAGAGATTTATAAAACTCAAAATGGTAACAAATATTTATTGCTCGGAAGTATTGTATATATCTCTTTCATATATTGATTGAAATATTTTTTTTTTGCTGCCAAATTCCATTTTATTTAAATTGATTTTGGATTATGGACTTTTCATGGATGATTTTGAAAAAAATTTATTATTAATAATATGTTTGATTTTTATATCATGCTTTTGAAGGAATATCGGGTTTTTATTTCATATTGATTCAATTGTTGTTGCAATATTTATTTATTATATTTGTTTTTGAAATATTGGTATTTTCAGAAGTGTGAACAAATACTAATTAAGTTCAGTCTAGAAAAATGAATTATCTTCTAATTGATCCACTGATCAACGTTGGTGTTAAATTCGGGTAATTTGCTTAATTAAGAATAATTAACAACTCTAATTGATATCGAATAAAATTAGTATATATATGACATAACTAAGACAACTCAATCGGATAAAAAAGAATAAAAAGAGAAAATACATAAAATTTGATACGAGTTTTGGACAAATCAATCCAAATATTATCCTAACCAATTCATGTTTTGGAGTTATCCCAAATTAGTGGTGCTTTGATCAATGGCTAGAATCTTTAGTAACATAAATATATTATGGCCAATTATTTTTCGGTTATGATTGTAATATTTTTTAAGATTTAAAAATATAAAATTCTATAATCAATCATATAATTGTCCTATACAATCAATTTATTGATTGTAATCATTATCATAGATATAATAATTATTTATTATTGTATTTATTTAATCTATAGATACCATCAACTATTGATTGAAAGAATTTTAAAACAAAGCATTTGGTAAAATAAGAGAGTATCTATTTATATTTTTCAATCGAATTTGACTATGCTACACACAATGGATAATTGACAAGAAGTTTAACAAAAATTAAGAAAATCGTAACTTATGATTAAAGATTTGTCAATTTAAAAATGTATTAACTTAAAAAAGACAATAATAGTCAATGGGAGTTTTTTTTTATTTCAAATGGTGCACAAGTTTATGATTGGACAACAATATATTACCTTAATTAAGAAAAACAACTAATTAAAATATTTACAAAACTAAAAATGGTAACAAATATTTGATTGTTTGAAAAGCGTACATATCTCTTTCATATCTTGGTATGAGATTAATAAAACTAATCAAATTGGCGTTAAGTAATTGACATGATCAATCAATACTACAATTATCCTGTAAAATCAATCATATAATTAACCTTATACGAATATTACTATTAAAATAAAGTAATAAATATCAGTTCATGTTAATAGATATTATAAATCAATAATATTAAAATACAAATATACGTGCAACGCACGGGGTGAATTACTAGTTACCCTTAAATTTAGAGAAATGGTGTAGTTTTTCCCCATGTACTCTTCAAATTTGTTTTTTGTCATTCTTGTAAATGTTGATCTTGCTTCGTTTCGATGCCTGCATGTCCAATCTTGAACTAATGATCTAATGTACTCGAGCAATGTTGTTACATGTAGGTGTCTCCCTACTACAGTTGCTGCATTCAACGACTCTGCAATGTTGGATGTCATGAGAAAGTACCTTTTGTTGCGACAGTGTAGTCGTGTCCATTTCTCGTATCCAATGGCGGACAAGTAAGGTATGATTTTGTTGTTCACTCTGTCCAGTGCAGATATTTGTTCTTCAAATTCGTCCTTCGTGTAGGCTTTTGTTGCTGCTATGAATGATTCCCTTATTTCGTTGTTTTTCTTTTTGAACTTTGCCTTCAAATTATTTAGAAGATGATACAAGATCCATGGATACTTGAGGATACACCTAATCATTAAAAAATATTGTTTTTCTTTTCGAATGTTTGTGATCGAAAATATTTTTGAAATCTCTATGTGAAACATTAAAGAAACAGATTTGAAATATCTATGAAACATAACTTCGTGAAATATTTTATAATTTGTACCTCATTTATTGCTATTTTTATCGATATGCATGCATCGAGACTATGCACACGTTTTCCCGAGACCAAAAGTTTGTCGAACTTTGTGAAAAACCATACCCAAGATCTATCATTTTGAGAATCCACTATTGCAAAAGCCAATGGGAAAATGCTCACATTCGCATCTTGCGTGCATGCGACAACAAAGTACCACCGTAACTTGCTTTTTAAATGTACCATC
Source organism: Rehmannia glutinosa (assembly GCA_016081115.2). NCBI lineage: Eukaryota > Viridiplantae > Streptophyta > Magnoliopsida > Lamiales > Orobanchaceae > Rehmannia > Rehmannia glutinosa. The sequence continues at coordinate 228,658 of JABTTQ020002465.1, forward strand.
CACAATAACCTTTCGGTGTGTATCCATCCATTTATTGATGCATTGATAGCCATGAACAAGAATCCGAATGTGTTATCGTCTTTTCGTACTAATTCGTAATCGATCCTGGATTTGGTTTCTCCAACATGTAAAGATAAGTGGTAGTTTCGATAAGATTCATCAAGCCTCCCCTTATTATTTCGAGTGCTTTCTCTTTTGATCTCCAAGCTTTTCTATAGTCGAGACTTATTCCATGCTCATCCTTCATGTCTCTTATTATATCCGTTGTTGTGTACTTTGTTTTGATGTTGTTTCGGTACTTTGATTTGATAATGTGTCCAACCATTTTTGTTGTAGCTTGTCTACTGTCATTCATTCTCTTATCGAGCGGACAAGTATGGTTGCTGTTGTATTTTCTTACTATGAACTTTGTTGTCCTTGTTCTTGATGATGTTTTCAAATGCCAATTGCAATTTTCATCCAGGCACTTTATGTGGTATTGCTTGTTGCAGGATTTATTGACCTTATCTTTCGAAGTGATTTTTCAATGCAAAAGAGCTGATGTGTTTGATCAGTTCGTCCTTGTTGTTGTAAACATTCCCTATTTGGATTTGTTCTTCACAATTAATAGATTCCTGGACTTGCATTGTTTCTTGGACCACATTCTTGCTGATTAGGTTTGCATAGTCGATGTAGTCGAAGAGATTTTGTCCCATATTTTCCATTGTTGAGCTCTCTTCTGATATGCTGTTGGTTCCCTCCATTGCATTTTGATGTGTTGTTTCTTGCAAGCTTGTCTCTTTTGATTTCAAGAGTAGTTGGTTTTCTGAATTAACTAGTAGGTCTATGCAAAGAGGAAACTTCATCCAATCTTCTTCTTTGCTTTTTACTTCTAAATAGAACTTCAGGTTGAAGTCATTTTCAATCTTTAATGGTGGCAGGGATTCTCTCAATTTGTACTTAATCTGTATTCTTTCCTCATCTCTACTGACCTGTAATTGTTGTTCTAAAATTTCATGCAGGGTGCTGAAAGTGCAATCCATTGGAATCAGGATCCCCGTTATCTCGAAGTTGATATAATTGGTGTTCTCTATCCATTCTCTCTTGTGGTATACTACTGTTGGTACTTTATCCATGGTACTGTATAATTTTATCTTATTTGAAACATAGTTGAAACAATCCCCCTGCAGAATATATACACTTTTGAAACAACAATGAAATAGCTTTGAAACAATTATCTAAATAATTGCATGCATTTTTTGAGATCCAGACATTTTGATGTGTAGATTTTCATGACAATCAAACTTTTTAGGATTTTGTATTAAGTTTCGAACAAAATAAGCATTTTATAATATTGGATCACTCATTTTGATCAAATTTTGTATTCGCAAATTCGTTGTACAATCTCAATTTGATCGATGTATATATATATATATATACATATATATATATATATATATGTTCAATTATAATTTTGCATATGAAAATAGATCTGTGATGATGTGAACAATATTTTTGTAGAGTAATTAAGCAATGTTTTTTTCGAGATTGGTGTTTTGTACCTTGTTTTTGTTCTCGCTTTCTTCTTTATTTTACTAATTTGCGTTCGATTCTTCTTCATTTGCTTGTTGATTAAATCTTGTTTGTTCTTCTCTTTCGCAAAGTGTCCGCGCACTTGGTTGTTGTACATTGCGTTGTGGATCCGCAAACTGTTTTGGTGGTTTTTTTATATGTAGCGTATTATTGGTAATGTATTGGGTTTGAGCGTATTTGTTGGTATTAGAATGCGGTCAAACGTATTGTTAGGTAATTTTGGTAAAATTTTATAGGTGGGCATTTGTGTCATTTTCCCAAAAAAATAAGGGTATTTGGGTATCTAAATTTATAACCTTAAAAATATAAAGAAATATAAAAAATGGAACAAATCTTTAATACATTCATTCTTCTTTTCTTCTTTTCATTTGTTAATTTTGAAATTTTTTGAGTGTAATTTTTTCTTTTTGAAAATTTTGTACATTATTTTGTGCTCCATCATAAATTTTGTGCATTTTCTTTATGCTCCGCCAAAATTTTGTACATTTTCCCACAATATTTTCTTTTAGAAGTATTAGCAATGAAACTATTATGCAACGATTTCAAAATGTTATGATATATTGATGTACTTCTATATGTTATTTCCTTTTTGAATATTAAGATGTACTTGAATTAATACATTGACTTAATATATTGTATTTTATTTTAATATTTATATTAGTTGCCCCCTACCTGAATTTTCCGGCTTCATAACTGATCTCAACTGATTTCCACTTACAATGTCTTAATAATTTAGTCAAATTTTTGATAAATTTAATTTTGCAGAAGCAATTAAATAGAAGAAGAACTTGCTTACGTGCATGCATATACACTTCTCAAGCCCAAAACATTGCCTTTAGAAGATAAATTCAAGGCTCATGGATGTTGACATGTTTGTATTTTCACTATAAAAGATAAATCGCCTTTAAAACAACAGAGGCTACAGCCTGCAGGAAAAAAGTTTTCCACAATAATTGGTTTTTGCCCTTTTCAATGATTTCACATCAGCGTACAGGTCTAATAATAAACCTTTTTGAGGATGTTAAGGAATAACAAAAGGAAAGAAAAAATCAGAACCATAAATATTCAGTCAAAATCTTAACCATAAAGACAAAATGGAGGAAGAAAAAAAAAGTCCAAGACGTTGTCCATAACTTTTTCTAAGTATTTTAAATAACGTCCTTGCTGCCATATCTACCAAGGGAACCAATAAATTCACACTAAATTTATGTGAACCAACAACATAAACCTTTTAGGCAGCAATAATGAGAAAACCTGATTATAGGGGTTGTGGTTTTGTATTCATGTTATTACAATGACTCCTTTTTCATGGTACATGAGAGCTTTTAACAAGTCCATAAACCAATTGGAAAAGGCGGAAAGGCACAAAATAGGTCCTAAGATGGTCGGTATCAGCTGTATTTTTCTACAGCACTGCTGATAAAGTCCCTGGATTTCTCTGGGCAAATACTACTTCTGGAAACAAATTTCCACCTGAAATTACTTGATGCTAATAGCTAAAGCAATAAAATTAAGAAATCTAATGAACTGCAGATTATTCCTAGTTAGTGTTTTACTCTTATAAATTGGATATCTTAATCAGCAATAACAGTATATATTCCTTTTTCATCTACTACACTTTACACCAGGTACTGCATGAAACTTAGGTTCAGCTTCTTATTTAACCCAAAAGTTACCCTGTAAGATTAAATCAACCAAACTGATTCTCCTTTGGTTGACTTACCATTACAAATGAAAATCTTATTTCTACTCCACCTAGAATATTTTTCATTCTTTATAATAGTAGATAAATCCTTTATTAAGCAGTAATACTTTTCAACAAACCGTACTCCAATACAAAGGAAGCATCATGATTAAGTTACTACGAGACACGTACATAAGATTGCATCTGAGGAGCAGGAGCCTAACTTAACTGAACATAATTGTGATAGATATGTGTATATGTATGTATATGTATTATATGTATTTATTTATGTGAGTATTTACTTATGTACTTGACTTGATACTATAGTCTCTATGGTCCAAAATCATATCTCCTGGAGCCATTTGTAATCATTACTTAAAATCCATTAAAAAGGATAAATCCCTTTTTGGTAAGACCTGCATAGATTCCAGAGGATGGCCCCGAGAAAGTTCATTCTATAACTCATTAGTTCCAGAATAATAACTAAATATTTCTAGTACTTGGTTAATCCGATTGAATTAATGAAATCTTCCCTTTTTAATCAAATAACATGTCATGGTACCAGTCTAGTATTCGTCAAAATCCTTCACCTTTTACTTATATAGAAGGTTTGAAATAGAAATCTAAGACTCAGATGTTCCTACTATTGTCTTGGGTCCACAATCAAACCTATGGATTTCAAGCAAGCTGAGTGCAATACAATATAGTGTATCTAACAGTACCGCTGTTTTCAGGAAGTCAATAAGAAACATTATGCAATAATTGTCTTAAACACGATATCATATTTGGAAAGTAAATAAAGAACCATAATTTCAAATTTAATCTCCAAAAATCATTACCACATCCTGTCACTAGTCAAGATAAAAGTTTTCCGTGAACTAAAAAATGTCAACAATTAAAGAACATTTATCCGATGTGGGCCGAAGGGCAAAATTTAAATAAAAGGCAAATCAGTTCTGGAAATTCACTAGTTAGAAACTACCTGAGAAGCTTCTACTCCAGGCCACTCACATATGTACAAGAGAAAAACAGAGTTGAATGCACTTAGGAGTCAGCCACAGCACCTCCACATCAATTTATCGGATTGTCACAAACTTATTAGTTCCATGCTTCGCCCAGTAATTCCTCAGATCAATTGGGTTAGAGAAATTATAACCTTCTGATGAAAGTTTCTCCAACACCTTCTTGAAAGCTCCAATACTCATCTTTCGTCCAGCAATCCTCGCACCACGTCTCTTCGTGTTCATAGGCAAGGGATACATCGACAAGCCCGTCGACAGCAAGCAGACTGCCACCCACCGCATCCCCACCTATAACACTGCTGAGGATTCCCAGTGCACGAGCAAACTGGTATAGGGATTCCAGAAATATCCATATTCATACCATTAATCACAACTTCGGCCCGTTTCTTGGGAGCCCGGGTGCGATGGACCGAAGGGGCAGATTCGTCCTTTGGGGCCCGTGGAACTCGAGTTTTTAGTTTCTTCTCTTTAGGGAGAGACTTTGGGACTTTACCCCCACCTCGCTTCTTAACAAGCTCAACATCATTGATACAATTATCTCTTTCCTCACAAACCTCGTCCTTTTGAGAGACCATGTTTTCATTTTTTGGCAAATTAATTTGCTGAGGCATTTGGATGGAGAGAGCGGACGAAGTCTCAGGTGAAACTTCATAACTCAAAGGATAATAAGCATGATTTCCAGATAAGATACTCGGGTACTTATCTCTACTGTGGTTCATCCAATAGTCCATGGGAATGTGGGACTCAGATATGCCACCAACACGATGATGATGAAAAGGCCCTCCATTAGTAGAGGCCATGACAGAGGATGGGTTAAGGTTGTGGTCGTCACAAATACCACGGCCAACAAGAGGTTTCTCAGCCATGGAGGACATTAACTGGAGGCTCAAATGGTTCTTAAGGGCAGCAGATGGCGGTGCAAGAAACCCCCAATTCCTGAAGTTCATACTGCCATTTTCATCCATCTTATTCCAAGAACAGAGAGAATTACCTGTGAAACGCCCGAAAACCAACTAAAATTTAGTCCACTAACAATGTAAATATTTATTGATTAGTGCAGTTCTGATTTTTAGTACATTCTACACTGCGAACAACATCTACATGATACAATGTTGCTCTTATGTTTCATCATAGTACACCCTACACAAAACCACACAGGAAAGATAACTATAGAATAATCGCGAAAAAAAAAAAGCACATCAATAGACAAACACACGCACACGAAATACAGAACGAGAAAAAATGAATCGACTCGGGGTTTTGTTGTCAGATCCTCCTACAAATTGATGCAATAGATTAAGAAAGGTAATGCTTGCAATGAATTAATATGCCAAATATTCTGATTGAAAAACAGAAAACCTAGAAAATGAATGAACTTACAGTTACAGAGGGGAAGAAGGGTCGGCTGGTTTAGGGTTTTTTCCCCATTTTTTCAAATTTTAAGCTACGGTTTTTGGGAAGGGGAGATTCGATTCGTTCGAAGGCAAAAAATGGCACAAACGCAAATTGAAGATTTTGAGACAAAATAGAAAAAGAAATATGATAGGAACAAATGTCGTGCATGATGAGTACACATGCCACTCTTTCATGTGAAGTTTTTTTTTTTTTTTTTATGAGTTATTTCATGTGAAGTTTCATTATTGGTACATCTAAGTATATGGTTATTTTTCTTTTATTTCTTTTTTCATTAAATTATACAATAATTTAGAATGTTTTATAATAAAAATAAAAAGATATTTTACACGCATGGTTACAAACATAAATACTAATGGACATTAATTAGAATGTTCTGCGCACATAATTACAAACATGAGAATACTATTTGATATACCAAAAATATAATTTTACTATCCTACCCCTATTAAGTGACGCCAGCTATGACTTCAACTAGGGTTCGCGTACTTTTTCATGGGTCCGACCCGACCTGACCCGAACCCATTGTGTTCATTGATTCTCTGACAATAAGGTTCTCCAGATGGTGCCACGTGGTCCTATATGAACGTACATAATTACCACTATAAAAGTCGGACGCATTTATCAAGAAGGTTAAGTTTTTACTATTCGCTTTAATTACTCAGCTACCCTTACTTCATTATCTCACGACCCGAACTGACTTAAGCATCGAAGGGTCTTAGCTAGGAGCCATCCCGGCTAGCCTAACGTGTGTTGTCTGTTTCAAGTCACCCATCTAAAGTACCCGAAGTGATCTCAAACTCGAACCTTAAGAGTAGCCTTCAAGTACACTGATTTACTTGGTCGAATCACTATCTTTTTTTTTTTTTTTTTGTTTCTAAAACATAATTTAGTCAATGCTACACTTGGAGGAGTACTCTAAGTGCATAGTAATGATATATTTATTGTAGATATGTAAAAATTCACATATAATCACACGGTCTGCAACATGTATTGTATGCGGTTATGGTAGATATTTTATCAAGTGTATTCCTCTAGGAGTAGCAACTACAAGACCCTATTGATCTTTCCCACATTACATACATCGCCCTTTCCGGTCCAAGGCACTTTAGCAATGGTCCTCCTATTGATCTTTTATACATCTCATTGTTTATCATTTGGAACCGAGATGCTCTAACTTGGACCCTTCTAGTTTTTTTCGGATCCGACGGTAAAATTCCCTTTTCTAGGAAATTTTTCAACTCTTCCATCCAATCGATCGGGGTGTCGATTGGACAAACTAGTGCCTCGCTTGGATACTGCTCGATGGGACCTTCCTCTGCTAGCAAGTCCGGATGCGTCGCCACCAGTACAATCACTTTCCTCGAGTTGTTCCCACTTGCTGCACTCACGAAGCGAGCTAAAGCATTGGCTCGCTCATTTTCATTTCTTGGGATCTGTTGTAGTTGAAAATATTCAAATTTTTCCATCAACCGCTTCGTTTTCTCCAAATAGTTAGCATGGATCGATCCTTGGCTTCAAACGAACCTTCAACCTGCATTGCTACCAACTGAGAGTCGGTGTAGGCTATCAACCTCTTCACATTGCACTTCTGCGCCATTTTTAAACCTGCCAATAGAGCTTCATATTCAGCCTCGTTGTTTGTCACCTCGAATTCGAGGCGAAGTGCCACTTCGACCTCAAAAGTATTAGGTTTCTGCAACAAGATCCCTGCTCCGCCTCCTGTAGCCACCGCCGACCCATCCACATGCAGCAGCCACGTCACTTCTCTTTTTGAATTTCAATTTCCAACCCACTTGCCTCGTTAACGAAGTCGGCCAGAACTTGAGCCTTCACCGCCATTTTGCTTTGGTACTTAATATCAAATTCCCCCAATTCAACGGACCATTTCACTAAGCGACCTGATAGCTTCCGTTTTTCTAACACTTGTCTCAGCGGTTGATTTGTGAGGACAATAATTTGATGAGATTGGAAGTAAGGTCGCAACTTCCCGGCTAATTCGTGTCACCTCCATTAATTGTTCCTTATCAATAGGTGGTTCGCAAGCGAGTGTTGATGCTAAAGGTCCTTTTTGCAATCCGAGGATAAGGATATTAGTCATCATATCGATTCGCATATCTTGCACCTCCAACGCTTCATCATTGAACCTATTTATAAACTCCCGAGTGACTCTCTCACCCCTTGCCTTATAGTGAACAAATGCGGCCGACCTTCGAGCTCGCTTTTGGCTTGCGAACCGATCAAGAACTTTTGAGCTAAGCTGTTCATAAGAAACCACAGTTCCCTAGGCAATCCCATGAACCACTCCGCACCTTTCCGACAGCGTGGTGATGAATATTCTAGCATTCATGGCATCAGATTGTCCATACAATTGAAGTGAGATGTTCTTGAGGATCCCCTGTTCCCATCATATTTCGGGAGATCGGGAAGCTTGAAGTTCGGCGTGACCACCTCGGCTAGGATCTCGGGAGAAAATGGAGATCCCCTTTTCTCGCAAAGAGGATGTTACTGACTCCTCCTCTTCAAATCATCTAGCTTGCCGAGTAACATGCTCGATTTGCTCACTCAAAACATTTATGTCCCCAAGCTTGTTAACTGGTTCGCCACGACCTCCACGGTCGCCTCGCTGGTGGCCCGACGCTTGGCTAGCCACCTCTTCCAAGTCATCCAAGATTCGTTTCGCTTTTCCACATTTCCCTCTTTTAGTGGCGGATCTTGAGGAGGTGCCTCCATAGCCTTCCTACCCTTTCTCTCCCTATCCTCCAACATTTTCTCCAAAGATTTTCTCAAAGTCGCTAGCTTTCATGTGAATCATCCGCTACTCCTCCCGAACCAAAGAGGGTCCCCTAAGTGAAGCGAACGAATTGGCGATGTTTCTCGGGGAGGGTCCTCCATGACCCCCGAGGTGTCTTCGATGCGTCTTAGGGGTTTCCAACGTCTTCCCCGGTGTTTCCTCCATCTTTAGCTAGACCTCTTTCCCATGACGGCGCCAATCGATTTAGGAAGGTAAATCGATGTACGACCTAGGGACCCACAAAGCGAGGTGAAGTGTTTTCACGAAGTGACCTGGCCAAGGATCCCCAAAAAGCGAGGTGAGGTACTTTGTTCGAGGAGGTACACTGAAATGTAACGCACATTAGGGGCGGGGACACTAAGGCCCTCCACGCCTAAGTCGAATCGGTAGTTGAGGTACTTAGAAAGCTAAAGAGCGAGGTAATTTAGAATAATGACAAGTTACCTTTTACCTTGATTTTCGTGCCGTATTTATAGTACTGTTCACCGTGCAATGCGGATCATCGTACACGTGGCACCCGATCGACGGTGAGCAGCTCGCGGGGACTCGACCCGGACTTTCGGGTTGGGTCGGTCGGGACCCATATAAAAAAGTCGTGGATCCTGGGGGCATCTCGGTAATTTCCAACGAGGCGAGGTCAATATGGTGATTTCGACCTAGGCGAGGCTATAATGGTAATTTCCATATCACCTATATACATGAATTGCATTTTTGTTTTTTTTATTTGTTGTTTCTCTTACACTAAATACATTGCATTTTTTTAAGGATAGTACATTGAATTTGATGTGCCAAGATTGTCATGTTTTACACTATGGCAACATAAATATGAAATATACCGAGGAAATAGTTAAAAGCCCACGAAATTACGTAGCATTTTTTAATTATTGAAATACTTAAAATATTTGTATAGAAGTTTGCAGTAACATTTATTAATGTTAAACCACATAGTTAGTAGATAGTGGCAAGGAAGGTCTGGTTCCATCGGGATTGACTAAAACACACAAATTACCGTAACCGTAGTAGCTCAATATTATTGAAATGTCCGTAAAATAAGTTGATTATTATATCTAACTCTTTTAATCAATCACAAAGTAACAAACGCACGAGAATCACTCAACACTTAAAACCGATTCTAGAACTATGATCTTGACATGTTTCATCAATATTATCTCGAATTCGTGTTTCGCAATCACCAATTTCATTGTATCTATGAGTTTAACTCCTATCGTAGTTTATTTCTCTCTCGAAAGCAAACAAGTCAGTAGGTTAATATCAAATTGCTAGCATATATACTCAACAATTAATATCAACTCCCAATAGCATAAAGAATTAAAAAAACCATAAACGTCGTAAGCCTCTCGAATCTACTCTTGTTTATGTTGTGACTTTGTTATCTATTGTTAGAAATCATCTCTCGAATTATTGACTAACTATTAAATATGCAAATTATTGGCCAAGTTAATAATCCACAAGAAATAAATGATTTAATTCACAAATAGATCAATGGAAAAATCGACAAAATGAATCAAATTGGAAATAACATGAAACCATAATAAAAATCACTTCCTAGAATCAATATGAAATTAGTAACATAGTTGTTTTCCAATTCATAGACAAATTCTCAAACAAAGAGTTAAAACTCACGTGTTGTTCTCTTGAAATCTTTCTTTTATTGCTCCAAGTCGTTCTCTTTGTCATAGATGTGTTATCTCCATCCTGTTAGGTCTTTTTCCTTTTTATAGTTGCCTTTTTGGATCCGTTTTTAGTCCTTGCGCAAATAGGCAATAAAATCGAAAAACTGTATTGCCGCATGGGTCGTGTGTGCACTATAAGTTCCCTGGAAAATATTGCACACGATTGTGTGCTACCACATGGTTAGGCTGTGTGGTTGTTAACGATTCTCACGAAAATAGCAAAGACACTACGGCTGCGGATTGCACGACCAGGTCGTGTGCTTGATTCCTTCTCATTTCCTATGCGTTTTCATTTATCCTTTGGCTCTTGACATACTCTTTTGAACGTGTTTAGCTCTATTTCCTAGACAAATGCAGTATCACACCCAATAAGGAAAATCAAACCAAACACGCTAGTTATACATGTAAATGTGTCGATTAAATACCAAATTACACCTCGAAATACATGCATAATAACCACTTAAGTTGCCCATTGAATTGATAGAAACTACTCTCGAGCAACATTTAGTTAAATGAGCAACAAAAGAATGAAAATAAGATTTTTTTCCCTAGGATTTCTCTCCTAGTGTTGTTGATCCTTGGAGGAGTTTCTTCTTACCTTGTGTAGGTAGCCTTCATCCGATCGGTCTATCTAGGTGGTTCAAGTGGTTCTTCCGATCTCTACCATGGATCCTAATGATATAACACGTCTCGCACTAACGGCTGATCTAACACCGTTAAACATTGATGCCGAGAATAATTATTGGGAATATTTTTATGTATTTGATCGTGAAAATCATATCACCTAAAATAATGAATTGAAAAACATTTTGGCAACATACACCACGTATCCAAGCTTGAGCGTCATTGGTATCGTTGTTGCGGGGATAATATTATCATATTGGACTTCAAATCTGGTGGCGATAATAGGAGAGAGATCTCGGATGGTCCATGGCACTTTTTTCATAATCCGGACATATTCAAAGAAATTCATAGCCTACAAGACCTCGTGAAATTACGTGTTTGATGAAATATCAATGTGGGTGCAATGGAAATATTAGATCTCATATAAGTGCGGCCGAGGAAATCGATTTCGTAGAATCAAGAAATTTTATTGGTAGATATTCTAGAATAAAAATTGTCTAAGTATCACTGTGAGTGTTACAAAAGTGTGTATGAATTAGAGTTGGCCAAGACGAGGAAGAAATAATTGTGATCCTTGCATATGAGCGATTGCATGATTTATGTTATTTATGTGCGAGAATTTGTCAAGCATTACGTGACTATATTAATGACAAAATAAACATTCACAAATTTCTATATGGAAATTGGCTTATAGCATCGATTAACTACGGGGGACAAAATGGTAATACAAACCTGTATTCGGGAAAAATGAACCAAGACAAGAATTAATACTGTTATCCATGAAGAGGGTAAGGAAAATCCGCTTCAAAATGATTTAAGTGATATCTATTTTAGAGAAGATATTACGAAGGATAAAAGGGATGATATCAACAACAAGGAAGCCCGTCTCATGACCAAAATTCACAAAATCATATAGTTTTGAACTCTCCCACAGTTGATAGACACATGATTGCTCCATATATGGGACCAAAATGAATAATTGAGGAATCTGGAAACAATAACTCTACTAACAGTCCATCTGATAAGTTGGATGATATCATTTCCAAAAAGATAGATAACACGACATTGAGAAAACCCATAAGAAAAGTTTAACAAAATGAAAAAGAAGAGATCGGTAAATACAAAGATTACACGATTTACCCACTCCTAAAAACCAAAATATTACTTAGAAGAAAAGATCGATGAAATCGAACCCATCAGAACCTCTTCCCCTAAAAAAAAGAAGAGAGTTCTACTTATCCATAATGATAACATGGATTCTTCACTGATGGTGTGGTTACACATCAACCTTATAAATCATAATGAGTTGCATAATTTTGAACATCCGAGAGTGTGGGAACCGGTGAGGATTTTATAATTTGAAACAACCGATTGTCGATAAGTTACCCCTCCACTCACGACTTCCAAGAAAGGAGATGGATCTATAAGAAATTTTGGCTATTATCATTGTGTAGAGATTGTAGTGTGTAGAAGCATTAGTTTGATTGAACTTGTGAACATGGATTTGTAACCAATATATGCTCTCTAATTTTCTCCGTCTTTACGTCATCCTTTTCGTTAAGTAAAATATTCTTCTAATTGATTCATCTATTAAAAGTCTGTCAAGTTAATATGTCTTCTATATTTTTCCCAATTTTGTTGTGCCACAACATTTCTATAAATGTTGGGGCATTGCTATTTATGTGATGGGTGCGTGTGTGTGCACCTTTACACCCGATATAGTCATGTCGGCATGTCAATAAAAGCTCGCTTTCTCTTCTAAATTTGGTCACAAGGAAACACACAATGTCATTTTTGATCGATTGAATTGTTGGATGGTGTTCACATAGTTGCGATGAGTTTGAGTGGTTGTTGCTTCATTTTTTTTAAATAGATCGAAAATAGTATAAAAAATAAAAAAGAGTCCTGGTCACAAGTCGACCAGGTAGCTAAATGTTTAGGGCCTCGTTAAAACCTACAAAGGTAAAACCCACCCTTGTGGGGAAAATCCTTGGTAGGAAAAAGAGTACCCCCATAAAGCCATAAAAACGCCCATAAACAACATATAACAAACGAAAGAACTATCTAACAAATCTGTAGTTTGGACGTCCAACATAGTCCTCCATAAGAAGAGAAGTAATGGGCGCAAGGGGAGTGCCCCACCATGTAGCCGGATGCTCCATATTGCTGAGAAAATCTGCCACCCTGTTGCCTTCCCGAAAGATGTGGGAAATGACCAACTCCATTTGAGAAGCCAAGGGAAGTGTATAAGACCATTTGTAAGTTCCAAGGGGTGATAAGTAATGTTTAGAAGGGGGGTTGAATAAATATTACCAACTTTTCGTTTTTAGTCCTTTAAGAATTTCAGAGTTGACTCAAGTCAGTTAAGTCCTTGGTGGAAAACTAAGTTGGCTTACACAACAAAGTTACCCACTCAACAGACTCGACTGAGCTGTTGATAATATAACTTCGCTGTTTCAGCTAACACTTTAAACTAACAGTTGACTTGATTTTTATAGCGGAAGACTTTCACCCTTTATTTTTGATACATTTTTTAACAGGAAGCAGCAGATGCGTTGAAGACTGCTGAACCCCTTCATGTTGTTTTTTTACTTAATTGTAAATATACATACACTTGTAAGTACCCTGTATATGCTCTGATACAATTGATGCTCTGATACAATTGTTGTTTATAGACATTGTAAAAGCTTTGTAAAGTGCAGGAATGATATGTTCAATAAAATGACATATTCAAAACAATCACTTTATTTTTGCACTATATACTTTGCTATTTTTATTTAAGTTTTGTCATCATCAAAAAGGGAGAAATTGTTGGAAAATTTGTGTATAGATTTTGATGATACCATGTGAAACTTAGATTAGGAAGTTGGCACCCCAATTCAATTATAAATCAACTTTTAATAGATAGGAATATGTAAGCTGAGTGGAAGTAGCCAAGTTGAAGATTGCAGGACAAGACTGATGATCGAAGGGAAAACCCAACTGTGTGGCAGCTGAGTGAAGTGAAGTGAAGGTTCAGTCAAGTGACAGAAAAACTATCTTAGTCAATCGATCGACAAAGAAAGTCATTCCTTAATCTTTGGAATTCACTGTCTAAGGGGTATTGCAGAAGACAAGATCAAAGAAAGCTTAAAGAGATCCATTGTCAAGCAAAGACAAGGTTTTGCTGGAAATAGGCATGTGTCAGATTGCCTACAATAAAGCTGTTCTGCTGAAAGAGTGCAAAAAGCAAGGATCCAATGGGATGTACCTGAAATCTCTTGAGTTTAAGGAAAGGCAGGAGGGCATTAAATTCAAGGTACAATCTCCATCAATGCTGCAAGACAAGACAAGCCAACAACCTACGAAGTGTAGTTTGAAAAATATGTCTATCTCTTCAACATACATATTTTCAAACGTGCACTATAAAAGGCTGAGGGTTCATTCGAGAGAAGGTTACCAATAATACAAGCACGCAAGCATTCAAGCAAATAACCTGCAAACCAAAGTAATATGTCTCAAGTATTCAAAGAATATCCTCAGACCTAAATTCGAAGGAAATCAATCCAACACACTCAGTGAAGGAAAGATGACTTCATCTGTTGAAGAGAAAAAATCGTATTTCAAGAACAAGGGGTCTACTCTCCAAGGTTGAAAGAGGTGTAGTAAGGTTCCAGATCGAACTAGAGCTTTGAACCTGTTGGAGGGTTAAGTGATCAAGTCCAAAGGTTTGAAGGAAGCTGAAGTAGCAGGGCAGCCTTCTTGTGAAGAAGCTGAGTCCTAGGAGCAAATAGCTGTGTGATCAAAGCTGACTCGGACTGTTACCATTTTGTAACCAAGTCAAGTTACATTAGTGGATTCCTCCAGGGGTCGGAGAAGAGTGGATTAGAGAAATTACTCCATCCTCGAACCACTATAATTGCTTGTGTCTTTTTACTTTCAGCATACTTACATTCTTGCATTACCTTATATATCATTGATTATTAGTTTGCTAAGTCAACATATAATAACCTATCTATCAAACAACAAGAAAATTCTCAAGCAAACTTCTTACTCTTTCTTGGCATAATTCTTGTTTTATTTTTAAGCCTAGTTTTACACTTGCACATCTTGAGTATTAGGCTTCCTTCTTGATAACACTCGCACTTTTGAGTAGTAATACTTTCAAATAAAGTGTAATCTTGATTGTAATTGTTTTATCATAATGTAGATGATTTTATTTAACTGAATTTTTCACCAAAACAATGTCCCTAAAAATTATCCAAATATTCCTAATCGATTTAAAATATTTTTACTAATTTTTCGGAGTATTTCTTGAAGTTTATTTTTGACAAAAATTTGGATAACACTTCCGTTTCGTTGTCAACCGGTCGGCCTAGAGGGCAACCTGTGCCTAAAAGTTTGATTTTTGAAACAGAAATGAGACGGAAGATTTTTTCATTGAGGCCGAACGGTCGACCACCGTGAGATAAAAAAATTCAAGAACAAAACTCCCTGTATTGTAAAATTGGAGGGTTGGATCACCCAAAAGGGGCCGACGGTCGAACCCTGGTCGACCGGTCGAGCCCCCTCGACCGTCCACCAAGTCATTTTTTGAGTATACTTCGGATTTTTGTATTAGAGATCAAGGGTCGACCTAAGGTTTTATCGAAGAAACTATCCGTTGCACAATTAGACAACTTTTCATGATTTTAGGGATTGATTTCTAAAAGCTATAATCTCCATTTGATTTGCAATTTTTTCTGATTTCAATATCCAAGGAGGAGCCTATGTCGAAAATAAAATCCAAGACATCTCCTATAAAAAGATGAAGGATTGAAGCAACAAGATACAACAACACAAGCAATACAAACACAAACAAACTTCTTGTTCTTCACTTTCATATTCTTGTTGTGTTTAGCCTAAGTTTTTCACTTGCACATTTTGAGTACTAGGCTTGATTCTTGATTACACTTGCACTTCAAAGTTGTACAATTCAATCAAGTTGTAATCTTGAATTATTTTTAATCATCCAAAACAAGACATCCTTGTTAGTGTTCTTGTGGTAAGAGCACACTTTGTTGATTTTAGGTGTGTAATAGTTTGATATCTATTAATAAAATTCTTTTTCTTTTTTAAAGTCCACTTCGGATATACCGGGGTGGTAGAGGATTATGCTTTAGGTGGGTTGAACCTCTATAAATCATCGAGTGTT
Organism: Rehmannia glutinosa; assembly: GCA_016081115.2. NCBI lineage: Eukaryota > Viridiplantae > Streptophyta > Magnoliopsida > Lamiales > Orobanchaceae > Rehmannia > Rehmannia glutinosa. Next base: position 244,634 of record JABTTQ020002465.1, read on the forward strand.
GTTTATTTTCCGCACTTACATTCTTGACATTATTTTTACATTCGAAAAAGCGGGCAAAAATCCAAAAATCGGCATAAACTATTCACCCCCTCTAGATTATCATAGCCACTTAGACTAACAAGTGGTATCAAAATCAAACTCTTTGGCAAGCTCGTTCTTCATTGTGAGTAAAGAGGAAAGATCCATGGCTACGAATGAAAGCTACCTCACCACCGATGCCTCCACCAACAAGCCACCACTCTTCGACGCCAACAACTATGCCTTTTGGAAAGACTGAATGGAGTGCTTTTTACAAGGGTGCGGGTTCGACATAAGGATTGCGGTTATTGAAGAGATAGCTCAACCAACCAAGAAATTGGAGGATGGCACCTTGGTCCTCAAGAGCCTCAAGGAATTTGACGAAATTGATAAGAAGTCATTCTCTAAACGGTAAGGCATTAAATATTTTGTATTGCTCTCTTACCGCCACCGAGTATAATCGCATTAGAGGCATAAGATCCGCACATGAAGTTTGGGAAAAATTGGAAACTATTTATGAGGGTACAAAAAATGTTAAACAAGCAAGAAAAACCATGCTTGTTAAAGACTTTGAAAACTTCATTATGCTTGACGGTGAAAATATTTCAAAAATGGTGGAAATGCTTGACAACATAGTCAGTCCTCATGTGGCACTTAGGAAAGTCATATCCGAAGAAGACAAGGTCACTAAGGTCTTGAATGATCTCCCGGTTCATGGTCCGAAAAGGTGACGACAATCACGAAAGCTCAAAATCTCGAAACTCTCAAGTTTGATGAGCTCATTGGAAACCTTCTCATCTATAGTGGTGAGTATTCCCTTTGTCATTGCGGGTGACCGGCTCAGACACCAAAAACTTGTTCGCCTTTATATTTAGCTTCACCGCAAGTGTACGGTGTAGTTTTTAGAGTAGGGTTAGCAAGGTCGAATCCACAGAGACTAATAAATTAGTGTACTAAGTATTGATATTGAAATAGTCTTATCTTTATTTAAACGATCAAAATTGGATGGTTGTTTGTAAAAGCAAGTCAATATTTTATCATAAAAAGACAAAGTAAGAGTTGATTGAAAGATCAAGGAGATGAATGGATTCCAGGGTTATGGTTTCAGTTAATATCTCTCTTGTTATCCGATTAATCAAAACCAAAGCTATTATTATTCTTCCCTATAAGACAATCACAAAAGTATTTTACCCTCTCTCTCAAGAAGTATATAAAAACGTTGATTGAATTATCTATGCTAGCATCTCTACTCAACATAAGATAACCAACTCCCAAAAGCATAAAAGATTATTATCCTCATAAATATTCACAGACTTCTCAATCATGCATATATTCATGTCAAGTACTCAAGATCTAGTATTGAAACTAATCTCTCGAATTATGAATCAATACATCAAACAAGTTAAACAAATGGCCATTTCATAAAATAAGAATTAAAATAGAGTACTCGAATAGGGTTTGAAATAATAACTTCAATTTCAATTAAGCATCAAACAAAACTATCCATTAACCAAATCTCAAACCCCGAAATCACAAGGTGTTTAGCCGGACATGGAAAATAAATAATTCATAGACAAATTGTTCATATGCATATCTAACTAATCAAAAACAAAAGATATAATGGAATAAGAAAACTTAGGGATGTCGATGATCTCTTGATCTATCTTCAATCCTCAAGTGTGTGGTTGCGACCTCGATCAATCTCTCGAATCCTCCGGTAAAAGGTTGCTCTTTTCTCTGCTTTGTAGGGCAAAAATCAGTGTGTCCTTGTTTGGGGCCGCCTCGTCTTTATTTATACTCCCGTTGGGTCAAAATCTTAGTCAAAATCACCAAACCTGACTTTCCTGCACAGACGCACGGGCCATGCGCATAGGCACGACCATCCTGTGCGTCAGGCCGTATGAAAATTCTTGTCCTGAGTTGACGCACGGGTCGTGCGTCCAGGCATGACCAGCCCGTACGTCCCTGCAAAGGTTGATTCCTATTGTCCTGCACACGCACGGGCGGTGCCCTTGAGAACGGGCTGCCCGTGACGTGGCATTATTTCGCTTGGTTCGTCCAATCTCTTCTCGGTTTAACTCCAAACTCCACGTATTCACTCGATTCTTGACGGTTCTTTATCGCAATGCTCTATTTTGCTACCAAAGTGCTGCAAATATCGTTTATAAGCACCGATTTTGGTCGAAGGGAAAACCCAACTGTGTGGCAGCTGAGTGAAGTGAAGTGAAGGTTCAGTCAAGTGACAGAAAAACTATCTTAGTCAACTGACTGACAGCAAAGTCATTCCTTAATCTTTGGAATTCACTGTCTAAGGGGTATTGCAGCAGACAAGATCAAAGAAAGCTTAAAGAGATCCATTGTCAAGCAAAGACAAGGTTTTGCTGGAAATAGGCATGTGTCAGATTGCCTACAATAAAGCTGTTCTGCTGAAAGAGTGCAAAAAGCAAGGATCCAATGGGATGTACCTGAAATCCTGAGTTTAAGGAAAGGCAGTAGGGCATTAAATTCAAGGTACAATCTCCATCAATGCTGCAAGACAAGACAAGCCAACAACCTACGAAGTGTAGTTTGAAAAATATGTCTATCTCTTCAACATACATATTTTCAAACGTGCACTATAAAAGGCCGAGGTTCATTCGAGAGAAGGTTACCAATAATACAAGCACGCAAGCATTCAAGCAAATAACCTGCAAATCAAAGTAATATGCCTCAAGTATTCAAAGAATATCCTCGGACCTAAATTCAAGGAAATCAATCCAACACACTCGGTGAAGGAAAGATGACTTCATCCGTTGAAGAGAAAAATCGTATTTCAAGAACAAAGGGTCTACTCTCCAAGGTTGAAAGAGGTGTAGTAAGGTTCCAGATCGAACTAGAGCTTTGAACCTGTTGGAGGGTTAAGTGATCAAGTCCAAAGGTTTGAAGGAAGGCTGAAGTAGGGACCTTCTTGTGAAGAAGTTCGAGTCCTAGGAGCAAATAGTCATGTGTGATCAAAGATGACTCGGACTATTACCATTTTGTAACCAAGTCAAGTTACATTAGTGGATTCCTCCAGGGGTTGGAGAAGAGTGGATTAGAGAAATTACTCCATCCTCGAACCACTATAATTGCTTGTGTCTTTTTACTTTCAGCATACTTACATTCTTGCATTACCTTTATATCTGTTGATTATTAGTTTGCTAAGTCAACATATAATAACCTAGCTATCAAACAACAAGAAAATTCTCAGCAAACTTCTTACTCTTTCTTGGCATAATTCTTGTTTTATTTTTAAGCCTAGTTTTACACTTGCACATCTTGAGTATTAGGCTTCCTTCTTGATAACACTCGCACTTTTGAGTAGTAATACTTTCAAACAAAGTGTAATCTTGATTGTAATTGTTTTATCATAATTTTGATGATTTTATTTAACTGAATTTTTCACCAAAACAATGTCCTTAAAAATTATCCAAATATTCCTAATCGATTTAAAATATTTTTACTAATTTTTTGAGTATTTCTTGAAGTTTATTTTTGACAAAATTTGGATAACGCTTAGTTTTATTGTCAACCGGTCGACCTAGAGGGCAACTGTGCCTAAAAGTTTGATTTTGAAACAGAAATGAGACGGAAGATTTTTTCATTGAGGCCGAACGGTCGACCACCGTGAGATAAAAAAATTCAAGAACAAAACTCCCTATATTGTAAAATTGGAGGGTTGGATCAGTCCAAAAAGAGGCTGACCAGTCGAACCCCTGGTCGACCGGTCGAGCCCCCCCTGGACCAGTCCACCAAGTCATTTTTTGAGTATACTTCGGATTTTTGTATTAGAGATCAACTGGTCGACCTAAGGTTTTACCAGTAAACTATCCGTTGCACAATTAGACAACTTTTCATGATTTTAAGGGATTGATTTCTAACAGCTATAATCTCCATTTGATTTGCAATTTTTTTACAGATTTCAATATCCAAGGAGGAGCCTATGTCTGAAAATAAAATCCAAGACATCTCCTATAAAAAGATGAAGGATTGAAGCAACAAGATACAACAACACAAGCAATACAAACACAAACAAACTTCTTGTTCTTCACTTTCATATTCTTGTTGTGTTTAGCCTAAGTTTTTCACTTGCACATTTTGAGTACTAGGCTTGATTCTTGATTACACTTGCACTTCAAAGTTGTACAATTCAATCAAGTTGTAATCTTGAATTATTTTTAATCATCCAAAACAAGACATCCTTGTTAGTGTTCTTGTGGTAAGAGCACACTTTGTTGATTTTAGGTGTGTAATAGTTTGATATCTATTAATAAAATTCTTTTTCTTTTTTAAAGTCCACGGATATACTTAGGGGTGGTAGAGGATTATGCTTTAGGTGGGTTGAACCTCTATAAATCATCGAGTGTTGTTTATTTTCCGCACTTACATTCTTGACATTATTTTTACATTCGAAAAAGCGGGCAAAAATCCAAAAATCGGCATAAACTATTCACCCCCTCTAGATTATCATAGCCACTTAGACTAACAAGTGGTATCAAAATCAAACTCTTTGGCAAGCTCGTTCTTCATTGTGAGTAAAGAGGAAAGATCCATGGCTATGAATGAAAGCTACCTCACCACCGACGCCTCCACCAACAAGCCACCACTCTTCGACGCCAACAACTATGCCTTTTGGAAAGATGAATGGAGTGCTTTTTACAAGGGTGCGGGTTCGACAAATGGATTGCGGTTATTGAAGAGATAGCTCAACCAACCAAGAAATTGGAGGATGGCGCCTTGGTCCTCAAGAGCCTTAAGGAATTTGACGAAATTGATAAGAAGTCATTCTCTAAACGGTAAGGCATTAAATATTTTGTATTGCTCTCTTACCGCCACCGAGTATAATCGCATTAGAGGCATAAGATCCGCACATGAAGTTTGGGAAAAATTGGAAACTATTTATGAGGGTACAAAAAATGTTAAACAAGCAAGAAAAACCATGCTTGTTAAAGACTTTGAAAACTTCATTATGCTTGATGGTGAAAATATTTCAAAAATGGTGGAAAGGCTTGACAACATAGTCAGTCCTCATGTGGCACTTAGGAAAGTCATATCCGAAGAAGACAAGGTCACTAAGGTCTTGAATGATCTCCCAGGTTCATGGTCCGAAAAGGTGATGACAATCACGAAAGCTCAAAATCTCGAAACTCTAAAGTTTGATGAGCTCATTGGAAACCTTCTCATCTATAGTGGTGAGTATTCCTGCCTGTCAAGCGGGTGACCCGGGCTCAGACACCAAAAAACTTGTTCGCCTTATTTTTAGCTTCACTGCAAGTGTACGGTGTAGTTTTTGGAGTAGGGTTAGCAAGGTCGAATCCACTGAGAGACTAATAAATTAGTGTACTAAGTATTGATATTGAAATAGTCTTATCTTTATTTAAACGATCAAAATTGGATGGTTGTTTGTAAAAGCAAGACAATATTTTATCATAAAAAGACAAAGTAAGAGTTGATTGAAAGATCAAGGAGATGAATGGATTCCAGGGTTATGGTTTCAGTTAATATCTCTCTTGTTATCCGATTAATCAAAACCAAAGCTATTATTATTCTTCCCTATAAGACAATCACAAAAGTATTTTACCCTCTCTCTCAAGAAGTATATAAAAACGTTGATTGAATTATCTATGCTAGCATCTCTACTCAACATAACATGACCAACTCCCAAAAGCATAAAAGATTATTATCCTCATAAATATTAACAGACTTCTCAATCATGCATATATTCATGTCAAGTACTCAAGATCTAGTATTGAAACTAATCTCTCGAATTATGAATCAATACATCAAACAAGTTAAACAAATGGCCATTTCATAAAATAAGAATTAAAATAGAGTACTCGAATAGGGTTTGAAATAATAACTTCAATTTCAATTAAGCATCAAACAAAACTATCCATTAACCTAATCTCAAACCCCGAAATCACAAGTTGTTTATTTGGACATGGAAAATAAATAATTCATAGACAAATTGTTCATATGCATATCTAACTAATCAAAAATAAAAGATATAATGGAATGAGAAAACTCGGGGATGTCGATGATCTCTTGATCTATCTTCAATCCTCAAGTGTGTGGTTGCGACCTTGATCAATCTCTCGAATCCTCCGGTAGAAGGTTGCTCTTTTTCTCGCTTTGTAGGGCAAAAATCAGTGTGTCCTTGTTTGGGGCCGCCTCGTCTTTATTTATAGTCCCGTTGGGTCAAAACCTTAGTCAAAATCACCAAAACTCCGACTTCCCGCACGGACACACGGGCCATGCGCTTAGGCAGGCACGACCAACCTGTGCGCCAGGCCATATGAAAATTCTTGTCCTAAGTTGACCGACGGGTCGTGCGTCAGGCATGACCAGCCCGCACGTCCCCGCAAAGGTTGATTCCTATTGCCCGCACACGCACAAAGCCGTGCCCTTGAGAACGGGCTGCCCGTGCGTGGCATTATTTCGCTTGGTTCGCCCAATCTCTTCTCGGTTTAACTCCAAACTCCACGTATTCACTCAATTGTTGACGGTTCTTTATCGCAATGCTCCATTTTGCTACCAAAGTGCTTTGCAAATATCGTTTTCTATCCACAATTATGCCCAAATTACATGCAAAACTCACACTAATCAAACCCCAAACTTAAATCGCTGATAAAGTGTCAACGCTTTATAAGCAAGACAAAACACAAGTGGGAGAAATGACAAGCAATCAAGAACAACACATCAAAATTCATGCTGTTTATCCATAGGCGTCAAGCAATAAATCAACCAAGCCTCGAACATCTAACATAGAACACATGTTAATTAAAATTATGGCGAATGTTTGAATCACGACTCTCCGATCAAGTGTATATGCTCTCCTCTCAAGTGTATAAGGGACGTGTTTTCGCTCAAATCATATCAATGTTGAAGAATTACTATAAGCTTGCAAATCACCTCACATCCCCGCCACTAGAATGTATGCAATTCATGAATCAAAAAGCACTTTTTATTTTGGTTGTAATGAAGGCTCATTGGTTAGGGTAGGGAAATATGGATAAAGTGACTCAAACTCGAGCGTATAGACTGGTACGCACATCTTTCATTCAATCAATTATTCTCATTTAAACCCAATATGCTACCCCAATCACCTCTCGTTCTTATCAACTTTTAGTATTTCCTTTTCCCTTTTTTTTTCTTTTATAGGCTCCACTTTCTTTCTCCTCACATCACAAATCCCACTACAAGTTCATTTAAAGAAAACTCATTTATAAAGTCGATTTCTTTTTATCTTTTCTTTTAATCTTTTTTTCGACTCTTTCATGAGTATTCATCATTTCTTTCTTCTTTTATTCCCATCAACCAACACTTGCACAATTATCTAAATTCTTGACAACATCCCATTCAACCTCATTCAATCCTCGTACTTAATGCTATACGCTCAAGTCTAGGGTAACAAATATATCAAGTTAAGGCTTGAAATGTGGCTATCAAAAATTAGACAACAAGGCTCAAATTGGCTAACTAGGGAATTCAATGTCATTAGGTAGGCAAAAAGGTTTGAAAGGCTTAAAAAAATGGCCTTAAATCATTTTCACAAATCGCATACAACACGTGGCTTTGACAGAGATACCAGAGCAAGTTCTAGAATTCAAATCAACATGAATGACACACTCAAATCAACAAACAAGACTGCATAATATGAAAGCAGTAAAGGCTCAAAGCTCACAGGCTTGCAAATTCGTAATTCAAAGCATAAAATCCATGATCCACATGCTCCATATCATGTATTCTCATCATGATCAATTCGCACTCAACACCCAATTCAAAACAACACAAATTTTTTCAAAAATCTCCCAAGGTCGCAACAAACACCACACAAATGGTCTACTCACTCCCCAAAACCTACTAAAGCAATAAACGTGCTAAAGCAATAAACGTGCTAAAATCGTAAACATGCGTCTAATGCAATGCAACCTACATGCTCTAAATGCAACTATATGAATGCAATTTTTTTTTCGCCACACCCTTCATATCAAAATATACTATCTCTCCCCCAAACTTGAATAGAATTATATCGCACGTAAGATAAGATAGAATTTAAACAAAGAAAAGTATGGAATGGACGACTCACCGCCGAGGTGGTGGCGCGTATAGTGGCCCCGGGAGATATGCCATCGTGCATCGATGCATCATCTTGAGCATCTTCGCGTTCCATTTCTTTCTGTTTCTATCTTGAAAGTACGAAATTCATCATGGTGCACTGCATGCGCTCCTCGTGGGCGGATAGTCGAGCATCATAATCAAATCCTCCGCTCCTCACCCCGGTGAGAAGTCTCGTAAGTCGGGTGCCTCTTGGTAGAATTCTTGCTCGAATCCCCTTCGTGCCTCTCGACTCCATCTCCTCGGCCACCACATCATCCGCATCGGGAAGACCGGGTACCCTTCGCCTTTTCCTCGCAATCATGGCCTCTATAACTATGTTATGTGCCTCGTAGTTCATCAAGAAGTTGGCCACGATCATTTATATTGTCCACGAGTTGTGAGTGGCATGTTAGGTAGTGGGAAAACATTTAGGCCCTTTGTTGGAAGAGGTACATGCCCTCCTCTTCCTAATTATTTTCATTTGGCACAGAACGGCCAGGTTGATCCTCATTCCACCTCAATTGGCTCAAGCCTCTAATATTAATGTTATAGTGTCGACAATGGGAGTGATCATACCTCCAATAATAATCGTGCCACTACCCCGCTTGGCCACATGTTCAACTGCTCCGCAAAATAGGCCGCCGTGTTATAGGGGTGAGGGTCATCATACACCACAATGAGATAAAGTTCCCGAACTTGCATGCCCCCATTATTCTACGGCCGCATAGACGGATGATGAAGTAACCCGCTAAATGTACCGGAAAATAGGTTTCGGACCCATGATGATTTAGCGGCGTGTATCATAAAACATGGGGCCCATTTTCGTGTTTGTACTAACAATCGCTTTAACTTATATGGCTATAGTTTTTTGTGGGTCGGAATGGTGCATTAGTGGGGACCCCGAAGATGGTGTTCGGTTGGGCGATAGATAATCGCCACGCACGTTGCCCAACTAAAAATGCACCTCAAATGGTTTGGAATTTCCTCCTGTTTATATACTTCAACGGTCTTTGAGGAATTGGCGTGATTTTCTTATACGCACGGCCCATCTTCCCCTCGTAAAAAGCGGTCCACCCAACTCTCTCAAACAATCACCAAATATCATCGTGTATCCCAAGGAGTTGGGTACACTCGTCATCGGCAGAACGTGTAGATGCCATTGGTCGGGTAACCACTTATTCCACCTCTCCAAATCGCTATCTTCATTAAGTACAATCCCGTAAGTCGTGGGGCTATCCGGTGCACTTCTAGCAGACGGCCCCCTGGGCGTCTTCTCCTATCCTCGAAGACTTCTTTTTTTTTTGGCCATTGTCTCGAGTTTGTACCTAGCAAAGCATACATGAGATTCGAACAAACTAAATACAAACAAGAATAAGATGAATTCATGCGAACTATTTCATATAGAGCATAATGTCTCTTCCCTCCAATGTTAATCAACAATTAAGTCCCGGATATCAAACATCAATGCAATTGTAGAGAATCATAGTCTCTTTTCTTCATACATGATTCTTTGTTTCACGGCCGATTCTCCTTCAATCGAGTCCTTGATCTTCTTTCTTGGCCATACTCGGATGTTCCTCATGAGTCTTCACTTCACTTCTTTGATTGACTTCTTGTATTCAGGCATAATCGACTTGACTCAAATTTTATTCAAAGCCCCTATCTATTACAATACAAATTACAAAGATAATGGGGTGCCAACTTTCTAGTTTAAGTTTTACATGGCATTCATCAAAATCTAAACAATAAATTTCCCAACAATTTCCCCCTTTTTGATGATGCCAAATCTTAAAAACATTAATCAATATGTAAACAAAGAGATACAAACATACAATGCAAGAATAACAAAGAATGTATGCGTAGAATCAATCATTTTATTGATCATAGCATTCTTGTCCTTTACAATTGTTTTATGGGGTGTGTCGAGCATAATCATATCTAAGCCAATTTCAAGCATCTATGCTAAGATACGTAAATAGAGAGAAAATACAACAATATTTTGTTGAATGTACAGATGACTTACATACATATGTATTTACAAAAGTAAAATACACGAAGGGCTAGCAAAGAACACTTCATCGCCTTTCGCCGCCTCCTCCTTTCCTCTTCAAAGACTATCGTCATCAACTCTCTTCCTTTTCTTTTTTTTCTTCACCGCTTTCTTCTTTTCGTAGGCTCCCTTTGCAGCCTTCATCTTCCCCTTTTCTTTCTTGCCTCTCTTGCCACAATCGATCTTGTCTTTTGTTTTCTTCTTCAATTCTTTTCACATATTCAAAGATTCTTCCTAGCCACTTCCAGATTAGCTCTTTGCATCATACCGGCACAGTAGATCCTTTCTTTCTTGCCTGGATCTACGTATTCAATATTTTTTGGCAAAGGTCTAGGTCGAAAACCTCTTCCACCACCACTTCTTCTTTTTTTCTCTAGGTGTATACTATACATGAGTCTTCTCGTTTATCATTTGAATGGTCAGCTGGTAGTCTCGCCTATCGCCTTCTTTACATAACTTTAGACCCTTCTCCCAAAGATGAGATCCAGGCTTGGGCTAATGGCATGTCCTTGAAATAGCCTTGATTCAAGAGTTTGAAATTCTTCAACCAATCTTCGCTCATTTCCATCATCCGGAATGGCATCTTCGCCCTTTCTGCCCAGAATGCCACCATAAGCTTTCAAGACTTCTAGTACACGGGCATCCGTCTTCCTTTCAACCTCCTTCATCCCTCGCTTCCACAATTTTTCTTTTCTCAAACATAGGCACAGCAGAGTGTTGGAGCGGCGAGTCATTAGGAAGTTTCTTGATTATGCTAGTCGTGACATGACCTTGCCGAGAGGTTTCAAAGCAAAGCATTAAGGTCACATCCTTTGACCTTTCCCCCTCAATGACTTTTCCTTTTCCTTCTTTTTTTTCTCATGTTTGTCTCTCCTTCTTCTTTTCAACAGATTGTCTCCTTCTTCTTCTCAATAGCTTTTTCTTCCTTCAAAATCCTCGTATTCCTCTTTCCCCTTTTTGGCATCATCAAAGGAGAGAGGAACCCCGAAACATCCCAATGAGCATGAAATCCGGTCGGCTAATAGCTGAATTTTGCTTGAGTGTCCTGCGGAGTATCTTCGCTTTCGAAATTCTCGAGCGTGTGGCTTTGGATTCGCTGCCACCAATTTCATTTCAGCCATGAGAAGGCTGAATTTGTCATTCATGTTTTCTTCCACACGCAGGTTCTTTGCGTTGAAATTCACGCAATGTGACTCCATCTCGGTGGTGTGAAAGGCATGCATTCTATCAATATTCACCGCATCCTCCGCTTCATGTCAAGATTGTCAAGACCTGCATCAAAGATCTTGTTGTACAATGCTTTAAAATATCGGACTTGTTCATATCACATTGTACTCTGCTTTGTTGACACCACTCCCGATTCATGCCAAAATCCTCGCAAACTGGCTTTGTAAGGTGGGCATCCCTATTGTCCGGCCGCATATCTAGTGAAGCCTGGTGCCGTTCAATCATCTCAATCTCTCCCTGATTTTCTTAAAGACATCATGGATCTCGGCTATTACCTCGCCACGTGGCGGCAAGCAACATCAAAATCAAAGTCACTGGAACAATGGAATCGGTGGGAATTAATGGATCTACTCGGATGTTGAAACGCCGCTCTTGAGTGTCTCTTCTTCAAGACCGGGTAGCTCAATCGAGAAAAGGAATGTTTCTCAAACACATCATCTCGCACATATGGGATTGATTAATCGAGTTGTTCATGCCTTTGATGATCCTAGTTGAGTCGATTCGCTGCGCAGCCTTTAGGAGCTGCGTAGGTGACTTGGTCTCGGTGGGCCTTGTTGAGTGGATTGGCTGACCCGAGCCTCACTGTCTTAAAAGCTTTGTCGGCCTCGATGAGATTCTCGCTAAATGAATTTCCTTGTCCTCAATTTGCTTTTTCAGCGTCTTCGGAGGATGATAAAACCGGGGTTAGGTTCATCATCGAAGTTAAAAGTTTGACGAGCAACTTTGAATTTTGGCTTACTCGCACTTGGAAGAACACCTCACCGTGAGTCCTTTGCGGCGAGGGGTGGACTCGGCTTCGTCTTGAGATCCCAAGAATGTTGTGTTAGGATTGTCCGGGAATCATGAAGAGCATCGATTTCCTCTTCGAGTCAAAGAATGATGACTTGAGGAATGCTCTTATCTCCTTGATTTTTACCCAGGGGAAGTCTCAACCTCCTTGGGCCTTCAATACCTCTAGCAGTCTCAATCGCAGTGAGGTTTTCGGCAATCTCTTCGATGACGATCTGTCTTAGGGTCTTGGACATTAGCATCCGAAGGAGTCTCAACCCCTAGATTGCACTTTCGGTGCCAGAGTGTTAACTCCCGGGCGGTTCCATCTTGTGCCTCGACCGCATCGCAGCTGCGTTCACGGCTTACCAGCGATTGTGACTTCTTTGGGGACAGACTTAATCGTCCGAGCTTAGTCGTGTCAACTTTCTTTGTTGTTCTTTTTCTTTTACTTTCTCCATTTCGCCTCATTCCTTCATAGTGGAGTCATCTGCAGATCCTCCGACCTTGCTACAGGTGGAGTGAGTTTCCCCCCGGGCGCACCGGTGAGTGATTGATGATGGGGTCACTCGCTCCAAACTCTTGCTTCCATTGAGTACTCACCGTAGTGCAAAGGTGGTAAAACACCTTCAATAGGGGTTGGCTCAACTTGGGTGCCCAAGTTCCCGCCTCATTGCCAAGTCCCTTAGACCCATTTTTAGAGTGTCCTGGGGATGTGGTCGCAGAATAACTATGGCAATCTCCGCACCACTCCCAACGGGTCTATTTCCGGGAGAGACTTTGAGGACTCTCCGGTCCTTCCATCAACTGCTGCTCGTTCATCGGCCTTGATTCCCTTAGAGCTTGCTGCATTTCAGACTTTTCTTGTGCAGCAGTGGGATCCGAGCCTTCATCACTTTCGAAGAACACATCAAAGTGAGGGTGAGTGTGTTCTAGAGTTCCAGTGAAAGGACATATGTTTGCCTTCTCCAGTGCAAGGGCTTGCTCTTGACTTTGTCTTTCTCGTCCGCCTTTATAATACGGAGGATGTCCATACAATTCTCTTCATAAAGAGCCTGTCGTGCAAGTGGTAATCCCTAGGAATTGCATTAATTCCTCTTCCTCTTCTATAAATTCAGGACGCGTTTGAATCGCACTGGAGTTGCTTAGCTTCCATGCCCTCCATTCACGCAGACGGGCGCTAAATATCCGGATATACGGGTGAGTACATGATGACATCATCATCGTTATCTTGTTCTTGTCCTTCCTTTTGGGAATGGAAGGTAGCATACTCTCATCGCTTCTTCACCTTCAAGAAGATCTAGGGCGGGTTGAGACACAACCCTTTCGGCAGGGGATTCTCATTGTCTCGCCGCTTCTTCGTCCTCGCTTGTTGTCCACAGTTGGGTATTCTAATCGCCTCTTCGATCATCCTCAAGCAGACTTGGTGTTTCATTAACAACTTCTAGAGATCGCACTTCTCCTGTGCAGAGTCTCGAAAACTTTTTCGGTGAGTTGCGAAAGGACTCATTTGTCTTGTCAAGCTCAAAGCTTGAGATTCTCTTCCTTCTCTTAGTCCTTACAGAGGAATATCCGGTTCGGATTCCTCCTTTCGGTACCGTGGTGGCGGGGAGCATCTTTCTTGGTTGGAGGAGTCGCCTTTCTTGGCTTGGCGCTCCTCTTCTTTTCGACGGCCGGAGAAGGTACCATGGGTAGGAGACACGGCTGTTCGGGCGGGTGACTCGGCTGCAGGGCAGTGCGTCTTTTTCTTTCTTTGCAGCAGGGGCGACTTTCTTCTTAGGAGGGGAGGCAACATCTGTTTCTTCAGGGTCGGCTGATTCCCCCTCACTTATGTCCGCCCTCTTCACATGGGCTCTCTTCTGGGCTCCTGAAAGGTTAGCCCTGAACATCCTCTTGTTTACATGGAAGGGCTTTCCATGTTGAAGGGGAATGCCCTTCACTTCCATTAAATTCCCAATCACTAGGCCATAGCCGAAAGTGATCCTCCAAAGGATCCATCTTCCTTGAACGATTTGTTCACAATATTCGCAAAGTCTGCAGTATACGAACTCGGCCAGATTAACTTTCTTTCCTTGCATGATCGCGGCCATGACGATCGGCTTAGTCTTTTTGATTGATTGAAATCGCCAAACTTCATATCCACACATTTTGAGACGACATCCATCAGCTTGTGATAGTCGTCCTTCAGTAACTTCTTCTCAGCTCTGTAGATGACTTTCGCAGCACACTCCGGTTTGGCTACTTCTTTCCATGCAGCAGCCAAGTTGACATTAGCTTCGTATATTTCTGACGTGCCCTCCGACGGCATAAGTAGTGCTCCGCAAGGTCTTTAGCAATAATTATGATGTCCTTGCAAAGTGGACGGAGGACTTGATACCTTCGGCCCCATATCTCGACATTCACATAGAATCGTGCCACCTCTTCCGTAGGTGTGCGTGTACTCCATCGTAAGAAAAGGTTTTAGACCGGCCTTTTTCAAAGATATCGCCTATCTTCTTCACTAGGGTTTCATCGTAACCCCGCTTTATCATTTCTTGAAATCCACAGAGGAGCCTCGAGTGGATTTGCTTTGATAACTTTGCAAAATCGATCTTGTGCCATTTTTAGAAGTTTATTCCGATTGAATCTTAGTGAACTGATTTGAGAACTTGTAGGGTTTTCGAGAGAGAAAACTTGCTTTCTTTTGCTTAGGAAGATGAATAGTTTTGGAAAAGTGTGTGAGAGAGGATTGAAAACCGTATATAAGGGTTATGAAAGGACGGGTTTTAGGATTTTGAAATTTGATCAAGATCAACGGCTCAGATTTAGCATGTCACATCGTATCTAATTGCCGCATTTAATGCGCAAAACATTTATATCCAATCATATGCTTATCTTTGTGCAACTTTTGATCGCATCATCATTATTTTTGACGTCATCCTTAAAAACATTCCCGCTCATTAAAAACGATTTGCGTTTTTGTCACTTAGCTCATAAATGACTCACTTACTCCACAAATGACTCAACTCTTCTTCTCTCTTTTTGTATAGTGACTCAATTTGCCTAACTCGTCTGGTGACTTTCCAATACGGCCGATTCACTTGGTGATTCATGAGATTTGTTCTATTTTCATCTTTTCACGTTCCATCTTTTCTCATTGAGTCTTCGAGTGTCAATTCAGCTCAATTAACCCTAGCTCATGCTTAAGCTCTTCAAATCTTGACTCACGTAAGGGCTTGGTGAATATGTCACTCTTGTTTATCGGTTGAGATATATTCCAAAGTGATGTCTTTCTTTTCAACATGATCTCTTATAAAATGATATCGACATCAATGTGCTTTGTTCTTGAATGCAACACAGATTTCGAGTGATTGCAAAAGTACTTGTGTTATCACACATAATTGGAATCTATTTTTCTTCAATTTCATAGTCTCTCGCCTATTGTCTCATCCATAAGACTTGGGCTACAATGTTTGCCGCAGCCTATGTACTTTGCTTGATTGTGGATGTGGCTATTGAGTTTTGCTTCTTGCTAAACCAGAAACCAATCTGTTTCCAAGCATTTGACATGTACACAAGTACTCTTCCAGTAAACTCTACATCCAAAGATAGTCGAGTCCGAGTAACCAATAAGCTTGAATCTACCTTCCTTTGGATACCATAAGCCAACTTCTTGGCATCGCTTCAAATATCTTAGGATTCTCTTAGCTCGAGTCATATGGCTCTCCTTTGGTGCAAATTGAAATCTTGCACATACACCTACTACAAAGGTGATGTCGGGCTCGCTGCGCTGCGAGACAGAAAGCGATGATCCAATAAGTGCTCAGATCTTGTTTTATCTGACTTTACCTTCTCGCATCCATGTCCATCTTGACTGATATATTCATTGGTATTTTTCTGAAGACTTCTCTTCCATACAAAGTTTCTTCATTAAACCTCCGTGTACTTGGTTTGACTTATGAAGGTTCCATCCTTCAACTGTTTAACTTGAAGTCCTAAGAAGAATGTCGCTCCCCATCATGCTCATTTCAAATTTGCCTTGCATGAGGTTTGAGAATTTATCACACATCTCTTTGTTTGTGGATCCAAAAATGATGTCATCCACTTATATTTGAACAAGCAAGATACTCTCCCCATCTTGAATTTCAAGATTGTTCTATCCGGTTTGCCTTTGGTGAATCCATTGTCGAGTTAGAAATTGAGACAATGTGTCATACCATGCTCTAGGTGCTTGTTTCAATCCATATAGAGCTTTCTTGAGCTTGTACACCTTATCTCCAATGGTCTTCTCGCTCAAAGCCTGGAGGTTGCTCAACATAGACTTCTTCTTCCAACAATCCGTTTAAAAATGCACTCTTCACATCCATTTGATATACAATGAAGTTCTTGTGTCCAACATAGGCAAAAAACATCCTTATGCCTCTAATCTTGCAACATGAGCAAATGTTTCATCAAAATCTATTCCCTATTCTTGGCAATACCCTTTTGCTACCAATCTTACTTTGTTCCTTACCACAAATCCTTCCTCATTCATCTTGCTTCAAAACCCATTTTGTGCCAATAACGTTTTGATGGGTTGGTCTCTCGCACCAATTCCCACACCTTGTTTCTTTCAAATTGATTCACTCTTCTTGCATGGCTTGAATCTAATGTGTGTCTTCCAATGCTTGAGACACATCTTTTGGCTCTATTTGGGAAATAAAACAAGTGAACATTGCTTCTTGTTGAGCTCGGATCGGTTCTTACACCATCTCTCACATTTCCAATGACTAGTTCTCGTGGATGGTCTATCGGCCCATCTCACATCGGGTTGAAGTAAATCATGCCCGGGTTGGTTGATCGTCTTGCAAATTGTGTTGTCTTGAGCAACTCTTTCATCATCATTGTTGTAGATTTTGCATTTGTCTTTGAGATTCACTATCTCATCTTCATCTTGGTTGATAACTCTTTCTTGACTTCAACATAACGACTCTTCGCATAGTCGGCCGATTTAGCTTATTAGCTAACTCTTCAATATCTTCTCCATTCACATAGGGCTCATCAAAAATCACATGAATGGACTCTTCGTGACCATAGTCCTCTTGTTCAAGACTTTATAGGCTTTGCTTTCAAATTTGAGTATCCCAAAAAGATACCTTCATCAACTTTAACATCAAAAGCCTTTAGGTTATCTTTGCCATTGTTGTGGATGAAGCATTTACATCCAAATATTCTAAAGTACCCAACATTTGGCTTTCTCCTGTCCATATTTCGTAGGGAGTCTTTGTCACCGCCTATTAATCATGCATCTATTTTGAGTATAGCATGCGGTGTTTATGGCTTCACCAAAATCTTTTAGACAACCCAACTTTGCCTAACATGGTCCTTGCGGCTTCCTTGAGAGTTCTGTTTCTTCTTTTCGCTACTCCATTCTCTTTGTGGAGTCCTTGCTGCAGAGATAATAATGAGCAATGCCATTTTCAACATAATATCTTGAGTTATTATCCCATTTACAAACCCAGTTCCTCTATCGATCTTATCTTTATAATGGTTTGATTCTTCTCATTTTGAATTCTCTTCATCACCGAGGTAATCTTTGCAAGGTTTCCTTCTTTTTGCATATAAAGATTGTCCATGTATATCTTAAATAATCATCCACCTCCACTACGAGTGTATTTCTTTCCACTTATCTTTGTTTGGTTCAACAGGACCAAATAAATCCATGTGCAATGAGATGCAATATTCTTGTTGATGAAGAATTAGACTTTTCTTTGAATGATGATTTGATCTCGCTTTCCCATCGGCATGCAACACAAACACTTTCCTTCTTGTACACTAAATCTGAAACCCTTCTACAAGATGACTCTTGCGAGCTTGTTGATTGTCTTGAAATTCAGATGACTAAACCTTCTTGTGCCCCAACCAAATTCATTTCAGACTCTTTGCTAATGAGACAAGTGCTTGGTGTGGCAAAGAGACCCGATCTACCACATACATGTTCTTTTGTCTTGATCCTTGCAACACTATTTCATTTGATTCAAGATCTTTAATTTGGCACACTCCCATATTGAATCCAACGTTGTGTAGCCCTTGTCACGAGTTGGTCGATACTTAGGAGTTGAAGTTGAGGCCTTCAACATATGCAACGCTCTACGATTAGATGTGATTTCTAATCCATTTTTCTTGATGGATCTAGTGCCTCTTATTTCCCCGAGCTTCATTTCCTCCAAATATGACTTTTGCGCCTCTAATCTCCTTGAATTTTGACAGATTTTTCTTGTTTCTCGTCATATGTCCGGGAACGACCACTATCCATGTACCAGGTTCCTTGGCACTTAGTTGTTCCTTGAACCCGCAATCAAAGAAATTAGTTTTTAGGTACCCATGCTTGTCGGGTCCCGAGGGGTTAGTGTTGTAAGATAATCCAACCAACCTATAGCCAAATGATTTGACTCTAAGAGGTTGCCATCTATCTCGTGCCATAATCATAACTCACTTTGGCAAATTGCTTGGGGGCTTTAGGTTCATACAATGTCTCTTTTGTTTGTATGCCTGTGTGTGTGTGTTTTAGCAATTGCCTTCTTTTGGTAGTTGTGATATTTACGAGTGTAGAGCCTGGGTGCATATGTGTCCCGATGATAGCTCTTTTGCCTTTGGAATGACCTTTGATGAGTTCTAGGTCTTTGCCATTTAGGCTTGTATTCCATAGGTCTTTGCTGATATTTCATATTATTCCAATCAGCTTGGCTTGGGTAGTTTCTACCATTCCCATCATATGTGTTTCTTTGACAAAACTTAACGGGGTTTTTGGTAGCTCTATTTATTCTTTACAGAGTACTTCCTATTTGGGGTTTCTTTGAGGAACTCTTTGGAATTCTTCTCACTTTGTCCTCTTAGTATACTCAATCGGTGTTTTCCTTTTCCTTTATATCCAAGGTCAGTTTGTTTGTGATTGTGCTTTGGAGTGAATGTGGGTGCAACATTTGGTGTCTTGGATTTTTGAGATGCTTCATTACTTGAAGATCATTTTTCCAAAATCACTCGGGAGTTTGATTGTGCACAAAGGAATTGAATCCTATGTCCTGTCTTATCTCCACACTCTTTTTGGCTCATAATAAGGTCATCCAATGATTTAGATGCCTTTGTAAATGATGCAATCACATTTTTGAGGCCGGTTTCCTCTTTTCTATAGCAACTATCTCTACTATTAGTTTAGCATTCTCGGCCTTCAACTCTTTGTTCTCATCGGCTATGTGACTCGAGTACTCACTCTTAGCAATGTGAGTTTTGGCTTTTGGCATTTGTTTTCCTCGTTTAATAGTGTGTAAGAGGATTTAATGTGCTCAAAGTCTTTCATCATTTTGCCTAATGAATCATAAAGATCAGTGGGTGATGAAGTGTGTGTGTCACAATCACTATCACTAGAATCGAGTGAGATAAGTTAGAGTGTACCTCATCTTCTTGGTCGGGTTGATCTTGTTCTTTAGCCATTAGACAGGATCATTGCTTCTTCCTCGAGAATCACTTGAGTAGTCGGCTTCACTACTTTGTGAGTCTCTGGCCGCTTTTTAGACTTAATTTGTCTCGGAGTCTCTGCACCAACATAGCCTTTTTCTTTTCCTATCTTCTTCTCAGTAAAGACTCTTCTTTCTTCTTCATTCTGTATTTTTTGACATGGATATGGACATCAATAATAGCAAAGTGTCCTGGTTGTCTCGCAATTCCAACACGGGTTCTCAACTCTTTGATCGCTCTCTTTCCGTTCTTAGGTTATCGGCTCCGATATTCAACCTTTGATGCTCGGCTCTCTTGGGTGGCCTATCTTCCTTGATTTGGAGGGAGTGAAGGTCTCTGGAGGATTCACCCTTTTTTATAGTTCTTGTTGAAGAACTTGTTGAATCTTTTAACCATCGGGGCATTTTCCTCCTGGTCAATGGCTTCCTTGACCTCGGCTCTCTTCTTATCCTTGATTATAAGTGCAATTTGTTTTGGGTACAACTGTCTCCTCTTGATCTTTTCTTATCACTCAAACTCATAGGCTTTGAGGTATGAGAATAACTCATGATTGGATGTTGTTGTGAGGTTCATTGAATGTCTCGGGGCCATCACCTTCATTTCCCATTCAGGTGGGAGGCTTCTAATCTTCATACACATTTCTTCGTGTATATTCTTTCCAAAGTGTTGATAGCTCATTTGTGATTTGGTGAATCTAGCATCCGGTGATCCAAGGTTTCACTGCAAGCATTTTAAAACTTTCAAATTTTCAGACAAAGGACAATTTGTTTTCTTTAATTTGCGAGATCCTTCACAAATTAAAGTTAATTTATCCGATTTGTTTTGCGGTTTGGGATTTGACTTTGTTGAACATTGCTTTGTCCAAGGTTTTGTAAAGTATGTCCTTGTCTACATTGTCCAAGTTGTATCTTTTTTCTGTCCTCATTTGTCCACTCGATCCTTGGCTTCTCAACCTGGGGGATGGTCTTGCCTCGGACGAGCTTCTTCTCCTTCATTTGCGGGCCGCTCTCCGTCTGTTTGTGTTCACTTTCGATTTGCGGTGGCCCATCCTCTATCACTATCCACATTTCATCATGTAAAACAGGATAGATGAGCTCGCATACGAATTTTCAAATCATCAAATTCCTCAATAGTGAACATGGGAATGCGTGTCAAATTTGCTTCCATGATAATAACTTTTTTGAATAAAATAGATGATTTTTGAAAGAGCAAGTGTTAAAAATTTCTTTGAAAGATTGGAGATCTAGTTCAAGAACGGTGCGGAAGGCTCAATGAACCAACCACTCGATACCACTTGTAGGTCCCAAGGGGTGTCGGTAAGGTTTAGAAGGGGGTTGAATAAACTTTACCAACTTTTCGATTTTAGTCCTTTTAAAATATTACGAGTTAACACACAACTAAGTCCTTGAGGGATGACTAAGTTAGTTAATCGTGAGTTAGCCACTCAACGGACTCGATAGAGGTGTTGATAGAATAACTCAATTTGTTTAGTCTAAACCTTAACTTTTGTGATGAGTTTTTATTGGAAGACTTAACACCTTTGAATTTGATTTAACTTTGTTTTAACACTTGGTTTCAAAGACTTTGTTATTTATCGGTTGGATAGCAAATTATCAAGCATATATAAAATATGTGTGCGGGAATGTAAATATCTTTGAAATGTGAATGACACAAGTAAATTTTATAGAGGTTCGAAGATGGGGTAATTCTTCTACTCCTCTCTTCTCCAACTCTGGAGGAATCCACTAAATAATGATCGAGTACAAAGTGGTTATCGGTCAGAGACAAGTCTTGATCACGCAACTAACTTGCTCCTTGGACTCGATGCCGGAGATGCTTGGTCACACACACCGCTTCTCGTCCGACTCAGCTTCTTCTTCACAGGCGGCCGCTTGCTACTTGACTCACTTTCTCAAGCTTCTTGGATTTGATCACGAAGCCCTCCAATAACTTGAGATTGGTTCTACCTTGAACCTTTCTACAATCCTCCTTGGAAAGTAGACCCCTTTTGATTCTTCAAAAGTTTCCTCTTCAACAGTTTGAAGTTGTCTTTCCTTCATGACTTGGTGTTGGATCGATTTCTTTCGAGATTTAGGCTTGAGGATTTTGCTTGAATAACTTGAGAATATTTTGCAGGTTCTTGTTTGAATATTGCTTGCTTGTTCGTGGTTTATGTCACCTTTTCTCAATGTGATTCCTCGGCCTTTTATAGTGATCTTTCAAAAATCGCCCGTTGAAGAGATAGGGTGATTTTCAAAAGTCACTTTTGTTCGTTGGCTTGTCTTGTAGCAGATCCTTGATGTTGACATTTCCTCGTATTTAATGTCTTGCAAAGATTGCAAAGCATTTTTGACACTTGGTTCGATCTTCCCATTGGTTTGTTCCTTTTGCACACAATCGAACTAACACTTTATCTCTCGACAACTTTAACAGGTTACTATTTCGAGTAACATTCTTGACTTTCATCAACGGATCTCGTTGATTGTCTAGACTTGATCGATCTTTTATTCCCAGGTGACTTTGAGTTAGCTTCCAATCAATGGATGACTCATCTGTCACTTCAACTTGAGACTTGGCTTCTTGAGTTGACTTGACTGACTCTTCATACAGCTGTTTCACAGCCGATACTCCTTCATTTGAGTCCTTGATCTTCTTTCTTGGCCATACCCAGTTGTTCCTCAGCGGAGTCTTCACTTCACTTCTTCAGTTGACTTCTTGTATTTCCAGGCATAGCTGACTTGACTCAGCTTATTCAGCCCTATCTATTACAATACAAATTACAAAAAAATGGGGTGCCAACTTTCTAGTTTAAGTTTTACATGGCATTCATCAAAATCTAAACAATAAATTTCCCAACACCCCTGAAATGCCGTCCTCAACCGAGAATGAGACGCACACTTGCTCGTATTCGATAGGTAACTTTGTCCTGATCATTCCTTTGTAATTTCTCGGCAAAATCGGCATTGATGACCAGGGTATCGAATTCTCGGAGTACCATTTCAAGCTGGTCTCCAAGATGTCTTGAGGCTGTGAGGATGGAATCAGCTTCAATTCCGTCCATCTCTTGTTAGAAAATCTGCAAGAACATTTTCATGAGATTTTATAATGACAATATCATAATCATAATATTGGCATTCAGCTTGTCATCTAAGTATTCTAGCCTTTTCTGGTTTTGATTTAATTTTATTTTTCAGAAAAGCCTTAACACTTGAATTATCAATTTTTAAAGTAAACTTTTTAGCCAGTAAAAATAAAGGCCATTTTTTGAAAGTCTTTCTGACTGCAAAGAATTATTTCTCGTTTATATGCCATCGATGTGCTTCACTGTCTGTAAAAAGACCGTTGCAATATCTGCATGGCACTTCTCTATATGGTGTGGTTTTTGTAAGAACCGCGCCCACCAATAGTCGCTGCATCTATATATTGAACCAGTTCATCTTCATCTTGTGGAATTGCAAGTTTTGGAAGTTTTTGCAAACTTCTTTAACCCGCTTTATTCCTTGTTGATGTTCATCTTCCCATTTGAATAATGGCAACTTTTTGAGAAATGGGCTAAATACCTTTCTATAATGTGCTAGATTGTTTATGAACATTCCACCAAAATTAACAACTGTGAGAGAAAACTCAAGTCGCTTCTTGCCTTTAAGCGTATCCGGAAATCCTTGTATCTTTTCTACAATATGGCTTTGTTGGATGATTCCGGATTCATTGAGTTCAATTCCGAGGAATTCAATCTGTCTTGTAGCAATTATCGCCTTCTTTTTCAAAGCATTAATCCTTCCTTGTGACAAACATCGAAAATATTTCCAAGTGTTTGAGATGCTCCTTCATGTTCTTTGATGCGATAAGGATGTCATAAATAATTTATGCCTGTTTAATTCCTCAATTAAGGATAAGAATCCTTTTAGAGAAATCCCTTCCGCAATAGCTGGTAAATGCTCTCCAATTTCTTTAGGAAAAACATCCGGCTTTGCAAAGACATATTCCGCACTGAATCAATATAGGAAGCAAAATACTTGGCCTTGTATTCGGCATATAACATTCCAATAGAAATGTATATGGAGAACATGCTAGTGGTCATCTCGATTCTCAGTATCTTTTATCGCCCATGTGAACTCCATTCCTTCTTGTACTCTTTTCCGAAGGTTTATGATCCTCAAGAAATTCAATACCCAATATTAATTGTTCTGGGATTTTCCCTGCTACTCCTGTGATAGTCAGCTCAATTTCACCTATTTTCAGGCTTCCTTGATACTTTCCAACTATAGGTTATTGGATATAATATAGAACATCACAAGGAAAAATATTATCCTTTTGAGTGATGTCGAATATTACTTCAACTTCTCTCCATCCTTCTGGACATTTCAGCTCTCCTTGTGTTTTGAAAATATCTGGGATACGCTGAACTGTACTCGGTCTCTTTTCTTCCCAACGGCTACTACTTATCATTCTATCATGTTGGAAGACATCCTCCTTGGCTCAACTCTGAGACTTCGACTTTTGTTGAAGACTGGTTGATCTTGAATTTGCATGTCGATCTCCTTTATCGTTGGAGACTCAATAAGTTCTGGTAGAACTACCCTAGCAAAGTCCTCAAAGATTCTTGGGACTTCAATAAATTCCTTTCTCAAGAATACTTCCGAATGATGTGTATTCGAGAGAGCATATGAAATCTTGTATGTAATCGAGCAAGGTCTATTCCTTCTTTCACCAAATCATTTCTTTTGAAATCTTGATGAAGGGTTAGGACTCTATTGAAATCTCGATCTCCCAAGTTGTATGAAATTCTAGGATAGACATTAAATGCCAATTTTCCCGCATACAAATTTCTCAGAATCGCTCCAAGGCATGAATCCTTGAGGTTTGAGATTTGCTTGTCAAAGATAGCCAGATTGAGTTGCGAATCTATTCCTTCCTTGAATGTCTCCTTAATAATAACTCTTATGGCTCTAATATGAGTCCATGAAAGTGTATTTGGCAACTTCTCTTTTGATCGTGCTTTTGATCTCTGAATTTCTCTGTAAGGGACCAATCGCATCTCGATTAGGTTACAGTGAATTCCATCGGGATAGCAAATTCTCCGGTAGTTACCCTATGGATAATTTGGTGTTTCTATTATGAAACTCAATCTTATCCAAAGCCTTTTCCATCGCTTCAATTGTGAATCCATCATAAATTTGAAGCTTTGGATCTTCCTTCATAATTCTCAAAAGAGTCTTATGAGAAACCGTAGTGTGATAAAGGAATCACGACATATCCTCCCGCCGTCGTCTTTGAAGAATTTATTCTTCACTCGATCTCGAACTAGATTGACTTCCATCGTCGAATAGATCTCCTCTTCATAAATGCTTTCATCCGAGGGTATATTCTCAAATTGATACACATGTATAAGATCTTGATAGTAGACAACTTCTTCGATTTCTCGGTGTAGCTTCAAACTGCTCGACTCGTTTTTGATTGTCCGGGCAATCGGTTGAGATATGCCCTCTTGCTCGCATGTCTAACAATTACAATCTTTGAAACTTTCATTAGCTCTAGTGTGAGCTCGTCTAAAAGTTCTTCTTCCTTGGTTTCTTGGTACTTCCTTGATTCGAACTCGATGAAGAGGCTCTACTCCTTCTTGGTCTTTGGTCTTTGCCCCGATTTGTAACCGGGCCTTCTATTTTGACCAAAACCTTCTAGATCTCCATGAAGACCTACTCTTCCTGCCGCTACTTCCACGGTTGTAAGAATGGCTTCTCTCCTTCTTCTTCTTGTGCCGTGGTTGACCTCCCACAACTATTGGGATATCATCGTCTACGCAACATAGAGGAACCGATTTGTTAATTACTTGTAATCTCTTGTAATTCTGTGTCTTCTTTGCTGATGGCACCATTTGATAGCTTGGCCTTTAGGAAAGACATTCTTCTCGGCCATTGTGTAGGTCCCAAGGGGTGTAAGTGTAAGGTTTAGAAGGGGGTTGAATAAACCTTACCAAATTTTCGATTTAGTCCTTTTAAATCTACTGAGTTGATTCTACACAATTTGTGTCCTTGATGGACAAATCGAATTAGTCACTCAAGAGAGTTAATCTCTCAATGACTCAAATTGAGCCGTTGATGGAGTAACTCATTTGTTGACTATAATTTAACTCAACTATGGTTTTATTTTATTGGAAGACTTAACACCCTTAAGTTTGATTAAGCAAGATTTTAGAGCTTGATTTAGTACTTATAATTTTATCAAATGGATAGCAAATTTATCGCAGTATAAGCGTTAAAAGTGCAGAATTTAAATCTTTGAAATGTAAATGACACAAGAAAGTTTTTATAGAGGTTCAAAGATGGGGTAATTCTTCTACTCCTCTCTTCTCCAACTCTGGAGGAATCCACTAGGTAATGATCGGTTTACAAAGTGGTAACAGTCCGGATACAAGTCTTGATCACAACAATGGCCGACTTGATCCTTTGGGACTCGGCCGGAGACGCCTTGATCACTCAAGCGGCTTCTAAATGCGACTCAACTTCTTCACAGGCATTTTGCCTTTGCTACTATAGCTCACTTGCTTAAACTCTTTGGATTTGATCATGAAGCCCTCCAAAAGCTTAAGACTTGGTTCACCTTGAACCTTTCTACAATCCTTCCCGGAATGTAGACCCCTTTGTTTTCGATATTTTCCTCTTCAATCGATTGAAGTTCTCTTTCCTTCACGGGTAAGTGTTGGATTGATGTACTTTGAAATGTAGGCTTGAGGATTGAGAATGTTTCGAGTTTTTAATAAGCTTGTATATCTCACGTGTGTGTCATTCATATGCTACTTCTCAAACAAACTCCTCGGCCTTTTATAGTGAACTTTCAAAAATTTTCCCGTTGAAGAGATAAGCTTATTTTTGAAAGTCACTTTGCGATCGTTGGCTTGCGTTCTTGGAATTGCCATTTCCTCGTATGAATTGTTCTTTCACCTTTTCGAGTTCGACACGGTGTAGTGCTTCCCATTGGTTCGTTCTATTGCACGCTCGGGTGAGCACTCCAAGAAAGGTGGTATGGAGATATTACTTGTTTAAGTAAACCTCTTGATTTACGTGCAACGGTTCTTTTACGATTATCTCGACTTTCGCATTTTCTTGCTTTCCCAGGTGACTTAGAGTCAGCTTCCAATCATGGATGACTCTTGTCACTCCAACTTAAGACTTGGCTTTTCTTGAGTTGACTTGATTGATGCTCCACTCAGTGCATCATCTCACCGCTTCTCCGATAGAGTTTCATCAACTCTTATTTGCCATACTCAAATTGTCTCGCGTGAGTCTTCCTTCAGTCTTGATTGTCTTCTTGCATGTTAAGGCGTAGCCGACTTAACTCAGCTTGGCCACTCTAATTGTTACAATACATTTTCAAAGAAGAATTGGGGTGCCAACTTTCTATTCTAAGTTTTACATGGCATTCATCAAAATCTAAGCTATAAAATTCCTAACAATTTCCCCCTTTTTGATGATGCCAAAACTTAAATCATTCAAAGATGCAAACAAAGAATGATACATACAGATAGTGTATTGACATAGAATGTATGTGCGGAGAATAGATCTATTTATTGATCATATCATTCTGTTCTTTTACACAATGTTTACAAGGTGTATCGAGCACATATTTGTCTTTCAAAAAAAAATAAAGAATTTATATCTTTATTACGAAGACTTACATTGTATGTATTTACATAACAAAATACACGAAGGGTTGACAAAGAACACTTCATCTCCTTCGGTGTCTCCTTCTTTCATCTTGTTCAAGATCTTCTTTCTTCTTCTCTTTTTCTCGTCGTCACCGCTTCTTTTTCTTCTCATATGCTTTCTGGCGACTTCATCTTTTCTTATTCTTTCCTGTCTCTCCCGCCATAGCCGAGTTTGTCTCTTGTTTTCTTCTTCTATTCTTTTTGCATACTCGGCGTTAGTTTTAGCCACTCTCAAATTTGCCACTTGGTCAAGCCCACCAAAGAGATCCCTCCTTTCTTCCTGGATCTACGTATTCAATATTCTTGGGCGGAGGCCAGGTCCAAGCTTCTTCCTCCACTCATCGCTTCTTCCTCTACCTGCGGGCGTATCTTGAATCGCGGGGTCTTCTTCTTTCCGGTGAGTGACGGCGGAGTGACCAGCAGAGTGATCACGGTTGTCTCTTTGCTGTCGGCTTCTTCACATAATGTGAGACCCTTTTCCCATCAGTCCCAAGCTTGAGCCATAGACATATTTGCAAAGTATCCCTCGGACTCGAGCGTTTTAAATTCATCGATCGATCGTGGCTCGTCTCCGATATCCGAGATGGCATAGGTGTCTCTGTCTACTAGAATGCCTCCGTGTTCTTTCAAGATGTTCATCACCCCGACATCCATTCTTCCTTCCACTTCCTTCATCCCCGCTTCAATTGATTTTCTCTTTTACCCATAGATACAAAGCAGAGTGTTGGAGTGGCAGAGTCTGCGGAGTTTGCCGCTTATAATGTCGGTGTGAGGACCTTGTTGGGGGTTTGTGCAATCATCAATGTCACATCGTTGATCCTTCCCCCTCAACAAGCTTTTTCTTCTTCGTTTCAAGACTTCCTCGGTGATTTTCCTTCTCACCGCTCCTTTCTTTTCGGCTTGATTTTCTTTGCTTTAAGGTATTCCTCTTCCCCTTTTTAACATCATCAAAGGATAGAGGAACCCTGGGGAACATTTGCCGCAAGCATGAAGTCGAGTCTTCGATGGTTGAGTTTCGCTTCAAGTCACAAGCTGCGTTGTATGCAAGACGGAATTCAGGTCGAGTAGCGTTGGATTCTGCTGAAATCGCTTCATCTCGGCCCATGAGAAGGCTGAATTTTCTTGTCATGTGTTCTTCCAAACGCTGTAGATCATTTATATGTTGCTCACGCAAAGCATCTTGATCTCGGCAGTGTGAGCTTCATGCATATGCTCAATGTGTTCTCTCACTTCGTCTTTGCATCGTATTTTCACTCTCACACCGACTTGTTGAACAATTGTCTCAAGTATCTCACCTGTCCCACACGCATTGTTTCTTCTTTGTTGCCACCATTCCTTATCCGAATCTGTTATGCCTCTTAAATCGGTGTAAGGGTGGCATCTCTGTTGTCCATCGCATGTCCAAAGAGGCTCGATGCCTCTCCATCCTTTCAACCTCAAAGAAAGAGTGCCTTGAACACTTCTCGAACTTGGTGATTCTTCCGTTGCGGCGATGGCCATACAAAGATCGAAGTCATAATTAGCCGGAACAATGGTGTCGATGGAAGAACAGGAGCTGGTTTGTAATAGCGTGCTTGTTCGTTTTCGACTCTTCGTGGAGTTCTGGTATCTCCGGTGAGAAAGGGAAAGATTCTACAAAAGATTCATCACCGCCAACCGGGATCTGTTCAATGATGAGCGGTGCGCGTGAAGTTCTTTTGGGAATCGATCTGCTGCAGCTTGAGGAGCTCGTGCGGTGGTCTCTTGTTGGTGGGTTCTCTGTTGTGAAGTAGACCCGCTTGCCGAGCCTCGGTATCTTAATGCCTTCGTTGGTCTCGGTGATTTCTCCATTTCAAGAGATGGTCCTCGGCCTTATCAAGCATCATCGGACGATGATGAGATTTCCATTGGTGGCTCATCATCAAAATTAAAGGTTTGACGAGTAGTCTTGGGATCGACTTGCTCGTGCTTGGAACATCCGCACTGAAGTCTTTTGGATTTGTCATGGGGGATGACTCGACTTCTTCTTCGCCTTCTTCCGATCCGGAAAAGTGACATCGGGGTTGTCCTGGGAATCATGAAGTGCGGCGATCTCCTTCTTAGATGGGTCGATGATACCAGGAGGGATGTTCTCTACTTGTTTGCTTTACCCCGGGAAGTCTCAACCTCCCGTGGCCTTCATTTTCTCCGGTCTCTCTATGCTGCGAGGGCTAGTCCTCCTTTTTCGGAGTGTCGGTGTCTTAGGGTCTTCTACGGTGGCATCCATTGGAGTCTCAACCCCATGGATTGCACTTTCATCGCCCAGTGTTAACTCCCAGGGTCATTCCTTCGTGCCTCGATCGCATCAGCAGCGTCATTAGCCTTCGAGCGGTTGGCACCTCGGTGAGACAGTCGCAACAATGTCCCGAGCTTCGTTGATGGTAACTTGATGTTCTTCTTGTGTTTGAATTTTCTCTACTTCACCTCCTACATTCTTTGTGGAGTCATCTGCAAACATCCTCCGACCTTGCTGCAGTTGAGGGAGTTTCCCCTCGGGCGCACTAGCCGAGTGACTTGGAATGGGGTCACTCGTCTCCAAGCTCCATTGTTTCGATTGATTGCTCGGCCGTTGGGGCGGTGGTAGCACACCTTCAATAGGGGTTGGCTCGATTGGGGTCCCCACTATCCCGGTTTCATCGCCATCTCCTTATTGCTTCTTCGAGTGAGGGGGAAGTGGTAGCAAGAATAACAGTGGCTATTTGTTTGAACCACTCCCATTGGATCGATTTCGGTGTGTTCGAGGACTCTCCTGGTCCCTCCATTAATCTTTGCTCGTGAAGGATTCTTGATTAGGCAATGCTTGCTGCATTTGCAACTCTTCGTGGCGGCAAACAATCTACGGTTCCTCGTCATCATTGTCGGAGAAGACATCAAGGAGAGGATGTGTGTGATCGTGGTGCGGAGATAGGCGATGCTTGCCTTCTCACGTGCTTGGCTTCTTGCCTTGCTTTTCTCTCTCCTTGTCCTTGTAGATCTGCGCAGGATGTCCGTGCGATTGTCTTCATCCGAGCCGGGAGCACAGTGGTTAATCGAGGAAATTTAGCAGTTCCTCTTCTTCTTCTATGAACTCAGTGTCGTTGGAACTGTTCCTTGACTTGCTCAACTTCCATTTCCTCCACTCACGCAGACGATTTTGAATGTCGGGTAAGGTGGAGATAGGATCATTACATCACTATCCGCTCTGGCGGAGTTCTTTTGTGCGGTGTGTGAGCTACTGTTTGTGTCTTCGAGTTGCCTCTCGCTGACGCGACGAGACTTGGCTGTTTCATCAACTACATCCGGAGACTCTACTTCTCCAGTAGTCTCCGGTATTTGGGCTAGGCGAGTAAATCGACTCATTTGGTTTCTCTGTTCGATCGCTTGACAAGTCTTCTTCGTCTCTAGTTTGTACCGGAGGGATTTTCGGTTCGAGACGGTGTCCTCTCGAGTCTTGGCGGTGGGGCGTCTTTGGTGTTTGTTTCTAAGGAGCAGGCCATTGTGGCTTCTCGGTTCTCCTCTTTTTGACGATCGGAGAAGGTATTTGTGAGTCCTTCTCGCCCGCTGCTACAGGGGCATGAGACACGGCTCTTGGGGCGGGTGACTGGCTGCGAGGGGGCATGTTTGTTTTCTTTTTTGCAGGGGCGTGATCTTCTTCTTGGCTGCAGGGCGACTTTTTCTTTTCTTGGTGAGGAAGCATTTGTATCTTGGTCGGTGATTCCCCTCACAGTGTCGCTCTCTTGGCGTAAGCTCGCTTCGAGCGCCGGAGAGGTTAGCTCGAACATTCTCTTGTTAACATGGAAAGCCTTCCCATGTCTAAGAGGGACTCCTTTCACCTCCAATAGCCGCCAATCACAGGCCATATCCCGGGATCCTCCAAATGTGCCATCTTCTTTGAAGGACTTGTTCCCTACGTTCGGGCGAGTCTGCTTTTGTAGACAAACTCAGCCAGTTTATCTTCTTTTCTTCGATGATTGCGGCCATTACAATCGGCTTTGCCTTTGTGATTGGTCAAAGCTGCCAAATTTGATGTCGATACATTTGGCAACTATGTCCAACAATTTGTGATAATCCTCCTTCAATGATCTTCTTGTTTTTGTGTATATTATTTTATCAAAAAGTCGGACTTGGCTATTTCTTTCCATGCGTCGGCCAAGTTTACATCAGCCTCTTTAATCTCGGATGCTCCTTCACGGTAGTGAGCAATATTTGCCAAATCATTGGCGGTGATAGTCATTGCTTCCCATGAACATATGACTTGATTCCTTCATCGTGAATCTCGGCATTCACGAGAATTGTGCGACCTCTTCCACATAGGTCATTGGATATTCTAGCGTTAGAAACGGTTTTAGTCCGGACGTTTCCAACTTCTCGGCGATTTTTCTTCACTAGGGTGTCATCGGACCGCTTCACCATTCCGTCGAAATCCACCGGACCGGTGTGGATTTGCTTTCCTAACTTGGTAAAGTCATAAGTTGGTGCCATTTCTCAGGATTATATCAAGGAAAAACTCGAGAAATTGATTTGAAGGTTGATAGGGTTTCGAGAGTATTTTGCCTTTGCCTTTTGAGAGAAAGAGATGAAGCAGTTTTTGGAAGTGTGAGAGAGAAACGGACGAAAATGGTTTAAATATGGTTTATGAAAGGGCGTGCGGCGGTTTTGAATTGTGATCGAAATCAACGGCTTGGATTTCGCACAACTATTGAGCATTTCATGTCTCGTATTTAATGCGGCAAGCATTTATATCCAATCATAAGCTTGGTGTGCGGCTTTATGTGTCCGTACACATCATCATTATCCGACGTATTCCTTAAAACATTCCGCTAGTCAAAAACGATGCGTTTTTTTTGTCACTTTGCTTATAAGTCATTCAGCTTATCTCTTAGCCGATTTAACTCTACTTCTCACAGATTCTTAGCGACTCATTCTCACCTATCACCGGTGTAGTCATTTGTTTTCCGTGATTCTTGGTGATTTTTTTTTAAGCTCTTTTTCTCCTTTTTCTGTTCCATTTCTCTTCTTTGATTTGTCCGAGTGTCACCTCAATTAGCCCCAACTCATGCTTGAGTTTTTCAAATCTTGACTCACATAATGGTTTTGTGAAGATGTCGGCTAGTTGTTTATCGGTTGAGATATATTCAGGATGATGTCCTTCTTTTCAACATGATCTCTTATGAAGTGATATCGACATCAATATGTTTTGTTCTTGAGTGCAACACAGATTTTGAGTGATTGCAATTGCACTTGTGTTGTCACACATGATTGGAATTTCTTTTTCTTCAACTTCATAATCTCTCGATTCTTTGTCTCATCCATAGGACTTGGGCACAACAGTGCCCGCAACTATGTATTCTCGCCTCAATTTGTAGAGGTGGCTATTGAGTTTTGCTTCTTGCTAAACCAGGAAATTAGTCTGTTTCTAGCATTTGACATGTGCCTGAAGTGCTCTTCTGTCCACTCTGCATCCAAAGATAGTCAGAATCAATAGCCAATTAGCTTGAATCCACCTTCCTTTGGATACCATAGGCCTACTTCTTGGCTTCCTTTCAAGTATCTCGGTATTCTCTTAGGCTCTTTGTCATATGGCTCTCTTGTGGAGCAGATTGAAATCTTGCACATACACCTACAAAGCAAAAGTGATGTACGGCTCGCTATTTGTGAGATAGAGCAATGATCCAATAAGTGCACTGATATCTTGTTTGATCTACTGAGGCTTGCCATTTGCATCCATGTCCATTTTGGTGATGTGTTCATTGGTATTTTTCGAGAAGACTTCTCCTCCATACCAAACTTCTTCATTAAATCTCTGGTGTATTTTGTTTGACTTATGAAGGTTCCATCCTTCATTGTTTCACTTGTAGTCCAAGGAAGAATGTCGGCTCTCCCATCATGGTCATTTCAAATTTACTTTGCATGAGGTTTGAAAATTTTTCGCACTGACTCTTTGTTAGTGGATCCAAAAATGATGTCATCCACATATATTTGAACAAGCAAAAGATACTCTTCTTGTCTTGAATTCGAAAAGTGTTCTATCTACTTTTCCTTTAGTGAATCCATTTTCGGTTAGGAATTGTGACAGGGTATCATACCATGCTCGGGTGCCTGTTTCAATCCATACAGGGCTTTCTTGAGTTTGTATACCTTGTCTCCAAGAGTCTCTGCTCAAATCCTGGAGGTTGTTCAACATACACTTCTTCTTCCAATAAACCATTTAGGAATGCACTTTTTACATCCATTTGATATACAATGAAATTCTTGTGAGCTGCATAGGCAAGAAACATCCTTATAGCTTCCAATCTTGCTACGAGGGGCAAATGTTTCATCAAAATCTATCCCTTCTTCTTGGCAATATCCTTTGGCTACCAATCTTGCTTTGTTTCTTACCACGAGCCTTCCTCGTTCATTTTATTTACGAATACCCATTTGGTGCCAATAACATTTTGATGCATGGGTCTTTGCACTAATTCCCACACTTTATTTCTTTCAAAACGATTGACTCTTCTTGCATAGCTTGAATCAATGTGTGTCATCCAATGCTTGTGACACATCTTTTGGATCTATTTGCGAGATGAAGCATGTGAACATAGCTTCTTGTTGAGTTGGATCTTGTCTTGACACCTTCTCTTATATCTCCAATGACAAGTTCTCGTGGATGGTCTCTCAACCATCTTACATCAAGGTTGGAGTAAGTTAGCCGGATTGATCGACTTGCGGTACCGTGTGTTCTTTGTTGTCGGCTCTCTCGTAATCACTTAGCCGCAAATTTTCCATTTGTTTTTGAGATTCACTATCTCATCTTCTTCGAATTGATAATTCGGCTTGACTTCAAAAGATAGGGACTCTTCTCGTATGGTTGGATGATTGACTTATCGGTGACTCTTCAATGTCTTCTCCATTTACATTTTGCTCATCGAATACTACATGAATGGATTCTTACGTAACCATAGTTCTTTTGTTGAGTATTTCGTAGGCTTTGCTTTTGTGAGTATCTGAAGATACCTTCATCGACTTTAGCATCAAAAGCCTTTAGGTTGTATTTGCCATTGTTGTGAATGAAGCATTTACATCCAAATATTCGAAATATGAAACATTTGGTTTTCTTCCGGTCCAGATTTCATAGGGAGTCTTTGTCACCGCTCTTTTATCATACATCTGTTTTGGGTGTAGCAAGTTGTGTTGATTGCTTCACCCAAAATCTTTTGGTAACCCTGCTTGCTAACATGGTCCTTCTTCGCTTCTTTGAGAGTTCTTTCTTCTTTCTTCGCAACTCCATTCTGCTTTGTGGAGTCCTTGCAGCGCGATAGTTCATGACCAATACCATTCTCAATACAACATCGAGTTATTATTCCATTGACAAACTCGGTTCCTCTATCGATCTTATTTTGATAATGGTTTGACTCTTCTCATTTTGAATCCTTTTCATCAATTTTGTGGTAGTTTTTGTAGAGTTTCTTTCTTCTTACACATGAATATTGTCCATGTATATCTTGAGTAGTCATCTACTACCACCAAGGTGTATTTCTTTCCACTTATCTTTGTTTGGTTCCTTGGGCCAAATAGATCCATATGAAGCAGATGCAATATTCTTGTTGAGGATGGGCATGTCTTTTCTTTGAATGAAGACTTGATTTGTTTTCCTTCGACATGCATCACATATACTCTCCTTCTTGTATCGAGTCTAGAAGTCCTTCTACAAGATGACTTCTTGCCCGAACTTGTTAATTGTTTTGAAATTCGGGTGACTCGAGTTTTTGTGCCATAGCCAACTTGATTGATTGTATTCTTTGCTAGTAGACATGTCTTTGGGTGTTGCGGTTGACCAATCCACTACATACATATTTTTTGTCTACATCCTTGCAAAGAGTATCACTTCATTTGATTCAATATCTTTGATTTGGCACATACCCATGTTGAATCCAACATTGTAGCCCTTGTCACAGAGCCGATCGATACTCGATAAGTTGAAGTTGAGTCCTTCAACATATGCAACATCGTGATTTCTAATCCATTCCTCTTGATGGATCCAATGCCTCTTATTTCACCAGAGCTTCATTTCCTCCAAATATGACTTTTGCTCCTTTGACTTCCTTGAATTTTTGATTTCTCTTATTTCTGTCATATGTCTTGAATGACCACTATCCATGTACCAGGTTCCTTGGCACTCTGTTTGTTCCTTGAACCGCAATCAAGGAAATTAAGTTTTAGGTACCCATACTTGTGCGGGTCCCGAGGGGTTAGAATTGTAAGATGATCCAACCAACCTATAGCCAAATGATTTGACTCTAAGGGGTTGCCATCTATCAGTGCCATAATCATAATTAATCCTGGCAAATTGCTTGGGAATTCTAGGTTCATACAAGCTGTCTCTTTTGTCCGTATGCTGCATATGTGTTTTAGCAATTGCCTTCCTTGGGTAATTGTGGTGTTTTTGAGTGTAGTGCCTAGGTGCATATGTGTCTTTGATGAAAGCTCTTACACTTTTGGAATGGCCTTTCTTTGAGTTCTAGGCCTTTGCCATCCGGACTTATATTCCATAAGTCCGTGTCTTTGACAGATTCACATTATTCCAATCAGCTTGGCTTTGATATTTTCTACCATTCCCATCATATATATTTCTTTTATGAGTTTTCTGGGATTTTTGGTAGCTCGCTTCTTCTTTACTGAGTATTTTGTTTGGAGTTTCTTTGAGGACTCTATTTGAATCTCTTCTCATTTATCCTTTCAACACTCTCAATCGGTTGTTTTCCTTTTCCTTTGTAACCAAGGCCAGTTTGCTTAGTATTGTGCTTTGGAGTGAATGTGTGTGCAACATTTAGAGTTTTGGATTTTTCGGACTCTTCATGACTTGAAGATCCTTTTTCCAAAATTACTCTTGAGGTTTGACATGGCACGAGGAATTAAATCCTAAGCCTTTGTCTTGTCTCCACATTCTCTTTGACTCATAATAAGATCATCCAATGATTTAGATGCCTTAGTGAATGAGGCAATAACATTCTTGAGGTCATTCTCCTCTTTTCTATAGCAGCAATTTCTGCTACTAATTTAGCATTTTCAGCTTTTAAACTTTCATTTTCAATGACTATTTGACTTAGAGTACTCGGCTCCTTAGTCACTTTGAGTTTTGACTTTTGAGTAGGTTGTTTTCCTCATTCAATAGTGTGTGTGAGGATTTAATGTGTTCAAAATCTTTCATCATTTTGCCTAATGAATCTTTCTATAGCAGCAATGAAGTGTGTGTGTCACGATCACTATCACTAGTGTCCGAGCTTGTTGAGTTAGATTGTACCTTATCTTCTTGATCTTGTTCTTTGGCCATCAATCGGATCGGGGCTTCTTCTTCGAGTCACTTGAGTAGTGTTGTCTCTCTTGACTTGGTTGTCTCGGCCGATCTCTGCAGCCCATCATTGCCTTTTTTTTTCTTTTCTTGTCTTCTTTCTCTCAAGACCTTTCTTTCTTCTTCATCCCCTGTACTTTGTTGACTACAGGATATGAGCGATCAATGGCATAGTGACCTGGTTGTCTACTGAGTTCAACATAGATATTCACCTTTTGATCACTCTTTCCATTCTTGAGTTGTCGACCCTTTGATACTCAACTTTTTGATGATCTGTTCTCTTGGTTGGCCTGTCTTCCTTGATTTGGAGGGAGTTGAGTGTCTTCGGAAGATTCACCCTTTCCTTTCTTGTAGTTCTTATTAAAGAACTTGTTGAATCTTTTAACCATCGTGGCTATTTCTTCCGGGTCAATGACTTCTTTGACCTCGGCTCTCTTCCAATCTTTAACAATTAGAGCGGTTTGTTTTGGGTACGCTTGTCTCTTCCTCGGTCTTTTCTTCTCACTCAAACTCGTAGGCTTTGAGGTCCGAGAAAAGTTCATGGTTGGATGTCTTAGATAGGTCCATGGAATGTCTCGGTGCCATGACCTTCATTTCCCATTCAGTGGAAGACTTTTTAGGATCTTCATACACATTTCTTCTGTGTATATTCCTTTCCAAGTGTAGATGACTCATTTGTGATTTTCGTAAACCGAGCATCCAGTTGATCCAGGTTCTCTCCCGAGATCATTTTGAAGTTTTCAAATTTTTGTACTGACCTTTTGATAATTTGTTTTCTTTGATTTGCTCGAGCCTTCACAAATCAATGTCAACTTGTCCTGATTTCCTTAGCCGTTTTGCAAGATTTGACTTTATTGAACATGGCTTTGTCCAAGGTTTTGTAAAGGATGTCCTTGGCTACATTATCCAGATTGTATCTTTTTCATGTCATCATTTGTCCACTCGGTTCTTGGTTTTTCAACCATAATCGTCCGGGAGCAACATCTTCTTCTCCTTCAGTGCAACTCTTAAATGCAGTTTGTGTTCACCTTTAATATTTGCAGAGGCCCATCTTCTATCACTATCCACATCTCATCATGTAATCTTTGATAGATGAGCCTGCATACGAATTTTCCAATCATCAAATTCTTCAATAGTGAACATAGGGATGCGTGTCAAATTTGCTTCCATGATAATGACTTTTAATGATAAAAAGAGTTTTGAAACTTTAAGTACTAAAGCAGACTTTGAAAAGGTTGGAGATCTAGTTCAAGAAACCGGTGCGGAGGGTTCAATGAACCAACCGCTCCGATACCACTTGTAGGTCCCAAGGGGTGTAAGTGTAAGGTTTAGAAGGGGGTTGAATAAACCTTGCAAATTTTCGATTTAGTCCTTTTAAATCTCTACGAGTTGATTTACTACCATTTGTGTCCTTGATGGACGATCGAATTAGTCACTCAGTAGAGTTAATCTCTCAAATGACTCAATTTGTTGATGGAGTAACTCATTTGTTGACTATAATTTAACTCAATTTGTGGTTTTATTTTATTGGAAGACTTAACACCCTTAAGTTTGATTAAGCAAGATTTTAGAGCTTGATTTAGTACTTATAATTTTATCAAATGGATAGCAAATTTATCGGTATAAGCGAGTTAAAAGTGCGGGAATTTAAATCTTTGAAATGTAAATGACACGTATAAAGTTTTTATAGAGGTTCGAAGATGGGGTAATTCTTCTACTCCTCTCTTCTCCAACTCCTGGAGGAATCCACTAGGTAATGATCAGTTTACAAAGTGGTAACAGTCCCGGATACAAGTCTTGATCACAACGGCCGACTTGATCCTTTGGGACTCGATCTGAGACGCCTTGATCACTCGGTGGCTTCTCGACGACTCGGCTTCTTCAGGCGTTGCTTTGCTACTCTGACTCACTTGCTTAAACTCTTTGGATTTGATCACGAAGCCCTCCAAAAGCTTAAGACTTGGTTCAGCCTTGAACCTTTCTACAATCCTTCCGGAATGTAGACCCCTTGTTTTCGATATTTTCCTCTTCAATCGATTGAAGTTCTCTTTCCTTCACGGGTAAGTGTTGGATTGATGTACTTGAAATGTAGGCTTGAGGATTGAGAATGTTTCGATTTTTAATAAGCTTGTATATCTCACGTGTGTGTCATTCATACGCTACTTCTCAAACAAACTCCTCGGCCTTTTATAGTGAACTTTCAAAAATTTACCCGTTGAAGAGATAGGATTATTTTTAAAGTCACTTTGCGATCGTTGGCTTGCGAGTTCTTGGAATTGCCATTTCCTCGTATGAATTGTTCTTTCACCTTTTCGAGTTCGACACGGTGTAGTGCTTCCCATTGGTTCGTTCCAATTGCACGCTTCGGGACCGAGCACTCCAAGAAAGGTGGTATGGAGATATTACTTGTTTAAGTAAACCTCTTGATTTACGTACAGCGGTTCTTTTTGATTATCTCGACTTGATCGCATTTTCTTGCTTTCCCAGGTGACTTAGAGTCGACTTCCAATCATTGGATGACTCTTTGTCACTCCAACTTAAGACTTGGCTTTTCTTGAGTTGACTTGATTGATGCTCCACTCACCGCATCTCACCGCTTCTCCGAGAGAGTTTACAACTCTTATTTGCCATACTCGGTTGTCTCGCGGCGGAGTCTTCCTTCGAGTCTTGATTTGTCTTCTTGCATGTTAAGGCGTAGCGACTTAACTAACTTGGCGGCTCTAATTGTTACAATACATTTTCACAGCAAGAATTGGGGTGCCAACTTTCTATTCTAAGTTTTACATGGCATTCATCAAAATCTAAACTATAAAATTCCTAACACGTCGTATCTAAATCGTTGCACTCTTGTATTCCCGATAAGCATTTCTCTCCGGGACTTGGAATCTTCGCAAAGAATAGCTGCGAAGCTTCTTTGTCTCCCCTTGGACTTCCACGGTACTCGGTGAACAACTTCATGTATTCGTCAATATGACAAATATTATGTAACTCGAGGCAAGAGGGCTTGTTTGTATCTTCTAATCTTTTCTTCTTCTAATCCCTCAAAGTAGCCTTGTCTTTGATGAAATGGATTTTGAATAATT
The DNA here is from genome assembly GCA_016081115.2 of Rehmannia glutinosa. Lineage (NCBI taxonomy): Eukaryota > Viridiplantae > Streptophyta > Magnoliopsida > Lamiales > Orobanchaceae > Rehmannia > Rehmannia glutinosa. Next base: position 284,404 of record JABTTQ020002465.1, read on the forward strand.
TAGCCATATTATCGACAATTCCTTTCAATGATTCTTCAAATTTGTGATGACCATGCTTTTCATATCCGCGGTCATATCCCATGCGATCTTCATAGATCCTTCATGACTCATCTCAAGGACTAAGATGAATCCCTCCTTTGTAAGATCGAGGGCACTCTTTGCCGCAATCCTCATAGCGATGCCCACTCATCAATAAGGACTTCTCGATTTTTAAAATTTGTGATATCCGATTTAGCATCAATCCATATGGATGTATTAGACCGAGTTGTGATCTTCCATAAGGCGTATTATATAGATTTGGCCTTCGGAAGGTTGCCTAGTTCTGTAACAATAGGATCTCTTCTTTGCCGTGAAATCTTCAACGTGAGGCATTCTTTCATCATGGTTTCCGGATGTGAACTGTGCTTTCTTCAACATTGGGATTTTTGGTGGTGGTGGAATTGGTATTCCACGTTGGTCGACTATAAGCAAAGCCGATTCATCTCCCCTGCATTCATCTTTAAGTCTATAATTCCTAATCATGGAAAGGATTCGCAAGGTGTGTAGATCTTTAAGATTTATCTTCTCCATATCCATTACTTTTAGTTTGTGATGATTTTCCTTGATGATAGTGATAAGCTTTTCATCATCGGGTCATTTTTTTACGACTTCGGTTGGTTTCCCTTTTTGGTGTAAATAGGTCTTTGTTCCAAATCAATACGTTTTCTTCCTCCGGAAGTACTTGGTCCGTCCTCCGATTCTTAACTCATTTCGAACATCATGAAGGTTTTCAAAAGTTTCCTTATGATATTCTATCATCAACTCTATCTAGTTTTGTATCCGATGAACTTGTATGGGTAGGTGAATATGGCGGTTGCCATAATTGCGCACCGTCTTACGGACTTCTCTAATATCTTTTGAGATCTTGGATGTGTCCAGGAAGTATCTCGTTCTATTTCGGTACTCCATCAAGAATCATGATTTTGATGGATATTTTCATGGATCGCTTACGATGATTCATCACATCGATATATAATATCCCAGTTCTTGTGAAGAAACTCATATAATATGCCGCCTGTCTCTCGCAGTGTCTCTAGGTTTCCCTATCGGCTCCTGCAAGTTCCTTTTCAACATATTGGTTGTTCCAATATGCTATTTTGTCCTGGTGATCTTGAGCATACATCGTCAAAATTTGACGATATGTCCTGTACGGTGTACATCTTAGACAATTGTCCAGATCCATATTCTTGGAGAAATTCTCCTCACCAATTGTTAATTAGATCAATATAATAAATTTAACTAAAAGTTCTTAATAAACCTAGGCTCTGATACCAATTTTAAGGATCAAAAGACCATAAGGAGTAAATGGAGAAAATACAATAATTTGTACAACCTGGGAGGTAAAGTGCAACGATATTAAAGTTTAGATAGGAAACTGAAAACCTGTTTGATAAATGGTTTTATCATGATTTTGATGATTATGTTTTTATACCAAAACAATGTTTTTAAATGTTGTCCAAATACTCCTAAATGATTTAAATTGTTTCTACTAATTTTCCGGAGTATTTCTTCAAGTTTATTTTCGACAAAATTGGACAACACTTTTGTTGATTTTGTTTAAATGAGTTTTTATACCAAAACAATGTTTATAAATGTTGTCCAAATACTCCCAATTGATTTAAAATATTTTTACTAATTTTCTGGAGTATTTATTCAAGTTTATTTTCGACTAAAATATTGGACAACACTTTTGATGATTTTGTGTTAATGAGGTTTTACATTAAAACGATATTTCTAATGTTATCCAAATACTCCCGATTGGTTTAAAATATTTTTACTAATTTTTTGGAGTATTTTTTTGAAGTTTATTTTTGACAAAAATCGGACAACATTTCAAGTTGGAGGTCGACCGATCAAGCAAACGGTCAACCGGTACCTGAAGAACGCACAAAATGAAACAGAAAGCATTTCTGTGAAAAAATGAAGGAGGGCGACCGGTCAAGGGTAGGGCCGACGGTCGGACCCCTCCGAATCATGTACTGGATCGCACTATTTTTCTCTAACGTTCGAAATTTTCTATAGAGCGACCGGTCGCGCTGTGTAATCTTTTGACAGCAAAATTTGTACAGTTGGACACCCTTATCGCAGATTTACTTTTCATTTCTTTTTGTAGACAAAAGCGAAGAAGGAGGAGCTTATGTTTGTGAAGACTCTCCTATAAATAGAGGTTGATTTGAAGACACAAGATAACAACACAAGCAATCAAAATAACAAGAAAAATGCAAATTCTCTAAGCTTTCATATTTTACATTCTTGTTGTAATATGCCAAGTTCTTGCACTTGCACAATCTTGAGGTCTAGGCTTTTTATTCTTGATTACTGATTTGCACTCAAATTGTAATATTCATTATTGAGTTGTAATCTTGATTTTTGGTCAATCATTCAACACAAGACATCCTTGTGAGTATTCTTGTGGAAAGAATACACTTGGGTGATCTAGGTGATAGGTGTTTCAAGAGTGTGGTGCTCTTGAGGTGTTTGAAGAATTTGGTGTTATTCAAGATTGAAGATTGTGGTGATCTTCACAAGGTGCCATTGAAGGAAGATTGTCGTAATCTTCAAAAGATTTTGTGGTAATCTCAAAGGTGGTGTTGAAGAAGAGTGTGGTGCTCTTCACTATAAATCGACGCGTGTTGTTTACTTCCCGGACCTTTACTATTGTCTTGGCTTGTTTGATTCGAAAAAGAGGGCTAAATCGAGAAAATGGAGATAATCTATTCACCCCCTCTAGATTATCGTAGCCGCTTGGACTTAGAAGTGGTATCAAAGCCAAACTCTTTGGCAAGCTCGTTCCACATCGCGAGTAAAGAGGAACGATCATCGGCTACAAATGAAGTCTAACTTACCGGCGCCTCCACCACCAAGCCACCACTATTTGATTCCAAAAATTATACATTTTGGAAAGAAAGAATGGAATGCTATCTACAAGGTTGCGGGTTCGATATTTGGAACACGGTCGTCAATGGAGAATCTATTCCGATAAAAGATACACCACACACCTCCAAAGTCCTCAAGGAGCTCAATGATGAAGAGAAAAAAATCATCTCCTTAAATGGTAAAGCTCTTAATATTATTTATTGTTCACTTACCATTTTGGAATATGATCATATTGTAGGAATTAAATCGGCACATGAAGTATGGAGAAAATTAGAAGAAGTATATGCAAATGAAAGGAGTCACCTACTTCTCAAATGGGTACAACTTCAAACCCAACAATATGGGATGAGCTTCCTACAACTTCCCACGACGATGAAAACGAATGTTGTCTTATGGGCTTCGAAGAAAACGAGGTAAGTTCTAAACCGTCTACTTCTTATGACAATGAATTGCAAAATGATTATAGTGATTTGCTTAATGATTATGATGAACTTCAAAATGAATTCCAAAGCTTGCTTGTTAAATACAAAAATTTGAAAAAGGAATTCAATGTTTTGAAAAATGAGAATGATAGTTTATTTACTTCCTGTGAATCACTTTCATGTGCTCACACCACCACACTTGATAAGGAGAGAAACCTTGAAAAAGAAAATAGTACTCTTGTTGAGGATATTAATTGCATGGAAAAGGATTTATCAAAATCCAACTTGAGTACAAATAAAATAACCAAAATTGTTGATATTCATAATTGTGATAATTTGAAACTAGAACTTGATCATAAGCCTAATGTTGTCAATCATATGAAAAAGGATCAAGTCTCTATGCATGTTGGTCATTATGCTCCTAGAATTACTACTTGTTTTTATTGTGGTAAAAGGGTCATACGGTAAATACTTATCGGGCTAGAAATAGCTCTAATTATTGTTGGAGACCTAAAAGTCTCAAAGCTAATCCTAAGGGACCCAAACACTTGAGGGTACCACAAAACAATGTCATATTAGGTACCCGCGGAATAATAATCAAGGAAAATTCATACCGCCAAGAAGACATCAAATGACCGTCTCATTTGATCAAAGGAGAAGACATCACCACAATGAATTTCCAAGTGAAAGACACTATCAACAATGGGAAAGACATAATCCTTGGAAATGGAGCAATCGAGAAGCTATCATCAACAAGATGATTTTCAAAGGGAAGATATCATCAACAATGGGAACGACACAACCCATGGAAATGGCGAATTGGTAAACCGTATCTCCCTGTTTAAATATGCATTTTATTTTCTTATTATGCATGTTCTTATTTGTGCCTTAATTATTAAAATGATTTTTCAAAATATTTTTAAAGAGGTCTTCTACATATTTGTGTTTTTAAATTTTTTTTGAAAAGGAGGCCTTGTATGATGCTTATAAAAACTCTTGTGCGTTTACTTAGACTATAGTTTTATAATCTCCTATGGATGCTTATGGCATAATCATACTTGTGACGCATATTGTTTTTATCCTATACTTGTATCATGTCGCTTTGTGCAAAACTTGTTTAAGAATTGTGTAGGATATATTTATCTTCTTCAATGGCTATTTATGTCACAATATGTCAAGAGGAGCATAAACTATCGAGGTATCGCGTTCATCATTGGTATTTATCTTATAGACTCGATATATTTGTGTCATATGCTTATGTGCTTGCTTTTCAAGGATTTTTCGATTTTTGAAAGGCACTATTCGATAAAACTTGTCTTATCAGGGTTTTATAAAGGATTATAATTTGTTTTGATAAAAACATTTGATTTTCATCCTTATCTCAAAATTATGCATATGATTGCTCATATTCATTCTTGTCAAAACTATTGTTCAAATGCTTCTTTTAAATGAGGTCTCAACTATATGCTCTTGAATTTTTCAAATTTCAATGGAGACCTTATATAGCTTCCTATACGTTTATTTGAACTTACATGTTTTATGAAACTCTTGATGATTTGTTTGAAAGCATAGTATGTGTTACTTGCTATAGTGTCTCTATTATTCGATATTGCTATGTTCTTGTGCAAGATGCCTTGTTAAGATTTTGCGGGAATTTTTGGTATTTTGGAACAAGTTAATGACCAAGGCAAGGTTAGTAGCTCAAAGGTATTATCAAGAAAAAGGTATTGATTTTGATGATACATTTGCACCCGTAACACATTTAGAAGCTATTCGCATTTTACTTGCCCATTCTTGTTTTTAAGAAAATTTCAAGCTTTACGAAATGGATGTTAAATCTACTTTTCTAAATGGTTTTATTCAAGAAGTCTATGTAAAACAACCGGGGTTTAAAATTTTTTTAGGCCAAATGATTTTTATAAAAGGCCTTGTATGTTTAAAACAAGCACCCCGTGTATGGTATGATAGACTTAGCTATTTTTTTGTGCAAAATGATTTTACAAGAGGTAAAGTTGATCTACTCTCTTTGTTTTTCGAAAAAGGGCAAGATTGCTTACTTGTGCAAATTTATGAGAATATTATTTGTGCTACTAATGAATTTTTGTACAAGATGTTTTTTAAGTTGATGCAAGGTGTATTTAAGATGATCATGATGGGGGAGCAAAAAACTTCTTCCTTGGACTTCAAGTTAAACAATGCCAAAAATATGGTTATATTTCACAATCAAAGTATACAACAGAACCTTTGAAGAAATTAGGCATTGAAGAAGGAAGAACCATCTCAACCTCTATGGCAACCAATGTAAAGATTGACAAAGGTTGAGAAAGGCATATTGATTGACAAACATATTCGAGGTATGTTCACTAACTTTTCTTATTCCTTTAGACTCGACATTTTCTATGCCTTATGTCTATATGCTCGACTTCAAAACTATCCCAACGAATCTCATTAAAGTGCCGTTAAAAGAAATTTTCAAATATTTGAAAGGCACTTCTTCTTATGGCTTGTATATCCAAAATTTCAAAAACGTTCATATTTTTTCGGGATAACAAGTCCGGTGATTAAAATTTCTCAAAATATGGTTTGTCAAAATCGAACTAAACATATTGAGATTCGATATTTTTTTAAGGGATTGCGTTTCTTAAACAAAAAATTTGAGATGTGTTTAATTCCGTCTCAAAAATAACTTGCGGACATTTGTTCATTTTACCGTAGTCTTTTACCTCATTTCGAGCTTTATTATGACATAATATATATTGAATGAGGTCTATGTTTGCATTTTGCATGTTTTTAACACTTAGGGGCGAAAAATCGGATATTTGGTTCAAACTTTGGATTTTGCAAAATCAAACGGACAGTGGGTGACTAGGCTAAATTTAGTAGGCCGGCCGCCCAAGACCTCCGACCGGTCGCCCACATTAAGCTTAAATCGCTTATGTTTTGGACTTAGCCATTTTGGCTCTTTTATTCCATTTTCGTCCCCTTTGCAATTTTCACACACAATTCACTTCATATGAGTTTTGTTGCATAAATTATATATTTTGGGGATTATGTAGCTCGTTTATCATCATTGTTACTTATCCTCACCGATTAAATGGTAAGAATTTACTCCTTTATCTCAATTGGGTGGAACCTCTTGAGAAAATGCTTATGTATTGTTTTTTGTTGGAATTCTTGCATAGTTGTGTTGTGAATAATGATTGTTGTTGGATTATATTTGTAAAATTGCTTTTGGTGATGAAAAACTTGGCTTGATTACATTTACAAGGGCTATATATATATTCTTCAATTTTTGACGCCCGCCAAATGTTTAATAAAACGTTTCAATGAAAAATTCATCACCTACATGATTCTCTCGTTTTCAAAAGTCTTATATATTTATAGAGACCATGTTTTGAAAATCAAATGAGTTTTCATAAGCTTCTACAAGTCATATGATTGACTTTTCCCTCCTATTTGGTTTATAAGCTTCAATGTTCAAATAGCTCGATACATCGGTTTAGTTGCACACTATGATATGAATATATGATGTTTTTATCGTGCTAACATTCTTTTTGATGATTCCAAAGGGGAAGAAGCAGGTTATAAGCTCATTAGCTCATAAAAGCTAAAATAAGCTCGAGAAAGAAGCTATAAATTATGGCTATTAAAAGCCATAAGTTGTGGATCATACTTAGTCTATTTGATGTATTATGGACTCATATTCATGTCTAATGATGTTTTGTTGACAGGAGGAGCTTATAAGCGCTAAAATAAGCTCGAGAAAGAAGCTATAAGTGTGGCTATTAAAATCCATACATTGTGGATCATACTTAGTCCATTTGATGTATTATGGACTCATATTCATGTCTAATGATGTTTTGTTGACGGGGAGGTTATAAGCTCTTGATATTTAAGCTCAATTCGTAAAAACTGAGTTTTTAGCTTTTAGTTGATTGCTTCTACATTACTCTTGTTGTGCATGTTGATAGGGGGAGCTTTTGGTTAAATGCTTTGTATATCTATACTCCCATCCTTGTGTTTATGTTGCGTGGAATGTTGTCGCTCACAACGGATAGTTCTTTTTTAAACCGGTAAAATTGTTTTGTTTTCAAAATCGACCTCGTAAAATTGTTTTGGTTTGTAATCATCAAAAAGGGGGAGATTGTTTGATAAATGGTTTTATCATGATTTTGATGATTTTGTTTTTATACCAAAATAATGTTTTTAAATGTTGTCCAAATACTCCTAAATGATTTAAATTGTTTCTACTAATTTTCCGGAGTATTTCTTCAAGTTTATTTTCGACAAAATTGGACAACACTTTTGATGATTTTGTTTAAATGAGTTTTTATACCAAAACAATGTTTATAAATGTTTTCCAAATACTCCCAATTGATTTAATATATTTTTAATAATTTTAGGACTATTTATTCAAGTTTATTTTCGACTAAAATATTGGACAACACTTTTGATGATTTTGTGTTAATGAGGTTTTACATTAAAACGATATTTCTAATGTTGTCCAAATACTCCCGATCGGTTTAAAATATTTTTACTAATTTTTTGGAGTATTTTTTTGAAGTTTATTTTTGACAAAAATCGGACAACATTTCAAATTGGAGGTCGACCAGGTCAAGAACGCACAAAATGAAACAGAAAGCATTTCTGTGAAAAAATGAAGGAGGGCGACCGGTCAAGGGTAGGGCCGACCGGTCGGACCCCCCTCCGAACTGTACCTGGATCGCACTATTTTTCTCTAACGTTCGAAATTTTCTATAGAGCGACCGGTCGCGCTGTGTAATCTTTTGACATCAAAATTTGTACCGTTGGACACCCTTATCAGCAGATTTACTTTTTATTTTTGTACAATATTTCAACATCTTGTGATCTTCTTTTTGTAGACAAAAGTGAAGAAGGAGGAGCCTATGTTTGTGAAGACTCTCCTATAAATAGAGGTTGATTTGAAGACACAAGATAACAACACAAGCAATCAAAACAACAAGAAAAATCTGCAAATTCTCTAAGCTTTCATATTTTACATTCTTGTTGTAATATGCCTAAGTTCTTGCACTTGCACAATCTTGAGGTCTAGGCTTTTTATTCTTGATTACACTTGCACTCAAATTGTAATATTTATTATTGAGTTGTAATCTTGATTTTTGGTCAATCATTCAACACAAGACATCCTTGTGAGTATTCTTGTGGAAAGAATACACTTGGGTGATCTAGGTGATAGGTGTTTCAAGAGGGTGGTGCTCTTGAGGTGTTTGAAGAATTTAGTGTTCTTCAAGATTGAAGATTGTGGTGATCTTCACAAGGTGCCGTTGAAGGAAGATTGTCGTAATCTTCAAAAGAGATTGTGGTAATCTCAAAGGTGGTGTTGAAGAAGAGTGTGGTGGTCTTCAAGGTGATGTTATAAGGTGTTGTATTAATTTTGGAAATTAATAAAATCATTTTTCTTTTCGAAATCCATCCCGGATATCTTTTGGGGTGGTAGAGGATTAAGCCCTAGGTGGGTTGAACCTCTATAAATCGACGCGTGTGGTTTACTTCCCGCACCTTTACTATTGGCTTGGCTTGTTTGATTCGAAAAAGAGGGCTAAATCGAGAAAATGGAGATAATCTATTCACCCCCCTCTAGATTATCGTAGCCGCTTGGACTTACAAGTGGTATAAAAGCCAAACTCTTTGGCAAGCTTGTTCCACATCGCGAGTAAAGAGGAACGATCATCGGCTACGAATGAAGTCTACCTTACCGGCGCCTCCACCACCAAGCCACCACTATTTGATTCCAAAAATTATACATTTTGGAAAGAAAGAATGGAATGCTATCTACAAGGTTGCGGGTTCGATATTTGGAACACGGTCGTCAATGGAGAATCTATTCCGATAAAAGATACACCACACCTCCAAAGTCCTCAAGGAACTCAATGATGAAGAGAAAAAAATCAGCTCCTTAAATGGTAAAGCTCTTAATATTATTTATTGTTCACTTACCATTTTGGAATATGATCATATTGTAGGAATTAAATCGGCACATGAAGTATGGAGAAAATTAGAAGAAGTATATGCAAATGAAAGGAGTCACCTACTTCTCAAATGGGTACAACTTCAAACCCAACAATATGGGATGCGCTTCCTACAACTTCCGACGACGATGAAAACAAACGTTGTCTTATGGGCCTCGAAGAAAACGAGGTAAGTTCTAAACCGTCTACTTCTTATGACAATGAATTGCAAAATGATTATAGTGATTTGCTCAATGATTATGATGAACTTCAAAATGAATTCCAAAGCTTGCTTGTTAAATACAAAAATTTGAAAAATGAATTTGTTTTGAAAAATGAGAAGGATAGTTTATTTACTTCTGTGAATCAATTTCATGTGCTCACACAACCACACTTGATAAGGTGAGAAACCTTCAAAAAGAAAATAGTACTCTTGTTCGGGAGGCATAGTGTAAAATCTATTTAGTTTGGGAGGTTTTTGGTATTTATCTCTATATTGTATCGGGTTAAAAATCTGTTGTAACTTGTGGTAGACATCTATAGACAATGATTGTGAAAACATGTTGTCATTGACAATTATATTTGTTAATAGACAGAGGAACACCGTTATTAATACTTCAAAAAATAATAATTTAGCAAAAATCTTGTTGTATTTTGAGTGTTGTCTTTAGCATTTTTCTTGTAGTGCAAATAAGGACACTATGTTTGCGGGCTTTCGGTTTAGGAAAATAACTTTGATATTTTGAAGAATTGAGGATAAATTGAGCCCGAATTGCCCGGATCAGGGATAATTACCACGTGGACTTCAATGTTGGGCCCGAATTGTTATGTGGCAAAAATAATTGCCTTTGTCAAGTGAAATAAGTCAAAAATTTATTTTCAAAATTTAAAAATTTATAAGTAGAGCGTAAATATATTTTACAACTATTTAAAGAATTTACAAATTAATAATCGAAATGTAAATATACAAAATAAAATCGGAAAATAAGAAAAATAAAATTTTGAAAATTATTTAATAAATCTAAAATAACTAAATGAAGTTTAAAATTGTGAAACAAGATTTAAAAAATTATTTAATTTATATTAATTGTCAAATAAAATATGAGATTATTTGAAAAAATCCAAATAAACATTATTTATTAATTCAGAGATTTATTTAAATATTTAAATATTATTTAAAATAATTTAAAATTACAACTTAAAATTTGAAAATACTTGAAAATCTGAAAACTACAATTGAATCTAAAATTTTAGTTTTAGTTACATGAAAAATAAAGAAAAACATTTTCTTAAACTATCTTTGATATATTAGTTTGTAACTTGTAATTAATTTAAATAATGTTTACATTTTTAAACAAATTATATAATTACTAAATAATATTTAGATTTTATGTTAATAGTTCCTGGATTTATTCAAATAATTTCAATATTTGTTAGGTAATTTATAAATAAATTGAACAATTGTTTAAATCTTATTTGACATTTTAGATTTTATTTAGTTATTTTAAGATTTAATAAACACCTTTAACACTTTTATTTTTGTATTTTCCAAATTTGTTTTCATATATTCATATTTTAATTGCTAAGTTGTAAATTCTTAAAGTAATTATCACATTCTTTTTTATTTATTAAACTCTACTTGTTAATTTGTAAATTTTTAAATTGAATTAATATTTTCTTATTTATTTTTAAAATTTAAAATAACGTTTAGAAATATTTTACGTGGCATATTGACACATAAGCAATGGTTATTATCAGCAGACTTAAGCAATCTTAATTTATCAGCAAATATAAAATAATGCAAGAATTATTGTGTCTTTGAAAAGTAAATAGACACAAGCATTTTTATAGTTGTTCGAGGATGGGGTAATTCCTCTAGTCCACTCTTTTCCAAATCCTGGAGGAATCCACTAAGTAACTTGACTTGGTTACAAAGTAATTAACAATCCGAGTCAGCTTTGATCATACAACTTGTTGCTCCTGGGACTCAGCTTCTTCATAAGACAGTTGTCCTGTTACTTCAGCTACCTTCAAACCTTTGGACTTGATCACGTAGCCCTCCAACAGGTTCAAAGCACCGGTTCGATCTGTAACCTCACTACTTGTCCTTCAACCTTGGAGAGTAGGCCCCTTTGTTCTTGAAACCGATTTTTCCTCTTCAACTAATGAAGTTGTCTTTCCTTCACTAAATGTGTTGGATTGATTTCCTTGAATTTAGGCTTGAGAGATATTGGTAGGTTATTGCTTGATTTCTTTTATGCTTGTCTTAAACTCGGTAACCTTCTCTCACTTGATTCCTCATCCTTTTATAGTGCACATTTATAAATTTCCTCATTGAAGAGATAGACACAATTTTCAAATAACACTTCTTGGTCATTGGATTGTCTTTTCTTGATCTGCAGCAAGTGATGGTGACATTTCCTCGTTTTAATGAAATGTGCAGCTTTTCAGTTTCTGACACACGCTCAGTGCTTCCCATTGGTTCATTCCTTTTGCATGCTTCTGGGATGAGCACTTTTGACATGGCAGCATGAACGTATTACTATAATAAGTAATGTCTTTGACTTTTGTGCAACGGATCCATCTGATTGACTTGACACGACAATCGCTTTACCCCTTTATCTTGAGTCAACTTCAATCTTTTAGGAACGACTTAAATGTCGTCAATTTGTGAAACAACTTTCTATTGACTTGAATGCTATTTCTCTGTCCTTCACTCAGGTGCCTCACAGCTGGGTCTTTACTTCAATCTTCAGTCGAGTCTTGTAATCTTCAACTTGGCTGTCTTCAACTCAACTCATATACCCTATCTATTACAAGTTGAATTACATTTGAAAGGGCGAGCCAACTTCATAATCTATGTTTTATACGGTATCATCAAAATCTATACATAAATTTTCCCAACAATTTTTCCTTTTGATGACGCCAAAACATAAATAAACGTCAAAGCAAATAGTGCAAAAATAAAGAATGATTGTGTAATATGTCATTTTATTGAACATATAAATTCCTTTCACATCACAACGCTTTTTTTACCATGTATAAACCTATAACATTTATGTATAACAGGGCATATATAGCGTACTTACAAGTATGTGTATTTACAGTTGAGTAAAATACAACATGAAGGGGTTCAGCCGTCTTCAAGGCCTCGGCTGCTTCCTTCTTCTCTCATCATCTTGACTCTTCTACGATCATATTCAACTCTTCTTATTTTTCTATCTTTCTCTTCTCTCTTTTTCTTTTCATAGGCTCTCTTGGTAGTCGGGTCATCCCTTCTCTCGCTTTCTTCCCATTCTCTATTGAGCCTTATATTTTCTTCTTCCCGCCTCCTTCTCGCTTCCTCATTCCTCCTTTCCACCTCTATGTTGGAATGCTCATCCAACCCAGTGAAGATCAACCCTTTCTTTTGGGGATACATAAAACGACCATCTTTCGGCCTTGGGCCGTGATTGAGTAACTCTCGCTTCTTCCACTCTCGCCATGTCTTCCCTTCTCCTTTGTGACTAAACTTTCTTCTTGGAGTGTAATGTACGGGTGCCTTAGTAGTCTGCTAACTACTTGAACTCGCCGCATCTCGGTTGATTTGCACAAATCTAATCCTTTCTCCAAATACGATCCCACGCCTGAGGTAGAGTCATTTTCCTGAAAAATCCTTCAGATGTCAGAGTTTGAAATTCCTCTATTGATATCGGCTCAGATCCTCCATCAGGAATAGCTAACTCTCTTAAGGGCTTCACAGCAGGGTAATCTTTCAAAAGTCCAGCTTGGGGGCCGTCGAACTTTGCTTTCAAATTATCAATCCTTCCTTTCTATTTTTCAGCTACCTTCTCAAAGTCAGCTTCAATGGCTTCTCGAGACTTCTTGAATGCCAAAACAACTTTCTCTTCAATCGACAGCTCTTGAGGCAGCTGACTGAGGATAGAAGTTGTACCATTTTCTTGCTGAGGGGTTTGGGCAAGCATAATCTTCAAGGGTAGCTTCTTTATCTCACTTCCTTCCCCCTTGATGCTTGCTTCCCCCTTACTTCATTTCCCTTCACTTTCATCTTCCTTCTTTTTGGCATCATCACCAAGGGTAGAGTCGATGAGAGGATACTCCTCCTAGGATTAGATCAATCTTCCGATTGGTCATGTCCATCTTATCATGACTCACGAGTGTCTTTGCTCAATTTCCGAGAGCAAAGTGTTTTCGATTTAGCCGCCATCAACTTCATCGTGTTTGCAACACCATAATCTCTGTGACGCATAGTGGCCTCTATTTTTTTAGAGTGCGCTTTGTGACGTGCCTTCAAAGAACTCCATGTCGGTCTTATGCGATTGATCTATCCGAAAGATGTGATCCCTCTCTCTCGCTGAAACTTGGCATTCTCTGCTCTCCATATTACCATTTTGGCAAATAGAGATTTGAAATATGTAACCTCGCTCACGCCTTAATGCTTTCATCTATCTTTGTCCATTCCTTATTCTCAAAATTATGCTTTGGATATCTCCTGTGATGTTAGCATCTCTGTTGTCTAGCCGTTGGTTGAGTGTTGTGAATCCCTTCTCCATGTTTTCTATTTCATTGCAAATGGCTTTGAAGGATTTTCTAAAGTCGGCTTCATTAGTGGGACTGCTCTAAAGGCCACACAAAGCATCAAAGTCGAAACCAAACGACACCGTAGTGTTATCATCAAGAGTTCCAAATTCTTTAGTTGGGACTTGGACATGATACTTAGCACTTTTTCGGTGACTGCGCTTCCAAGGGACGTTATCCTCGAATGGCATGTATTCAACAAATAAGTCCTCAGGTAAAATAGGTATCTCCACTTCTGCTTCTTCGGGGGCCTTACCCTTTCCCTTCAAAAGTTCTTCAGCTTGTTGTTCCTTGGCTGTCTCAGTGTCATCAACATATTGTGCAGTCGTGTTAACTGTTGAGCTGACTCACCCTCAGCTGTCTTAAAAGCTTCATTCGCTTTGTGGATTCTTCTGTTGAGTGGTATGTTCCTCAGTTGACTTATCAGCATCATGGGAAGGTGATGGCACCATAGGGGTGGGCCATCAACCAAAGTAAAGTTTATAGGGGCATCTTTATCACTAGATTGCCTCCTTTTGTCGAAACCTCCTCAACAGGTTGTGTCCTCTGTTAATTTGTTGGTAGGACTAGACTCGTTTCATCTTCCGTTTCCAAGAACTCTACATCAACATGTTCTTGAGGGTCATGAAGGGCACTTATCTCTTCTTCCTCCATTGACTCTGAGGGGCAGGTACATTTTTTTTGCCTTGTTTACCCATGGAAGTTTCAACCTCCACTGGGCCTTCTTTACCCTCATCATCTTCTTAACCATTGATGGGCCTTCGTAAATCCCTTTTGTACTCTCAACCCGCAGCAGGTCTTCTACAATCCCTTGAGAGACAAAACTACTTTAGGGTCTTCAATGGCATCCTTTGAGGTCTCAACCTCGCGGATTGCACTTTGAGCCAGGAGTCTCAACTCCTTTGGCTTCACTTCCATCATTTCCCTTGGCTACATTAGCAACTTCATTGGCTGCATGGCGCTAGGATTTTCGGAGACAGTCAAAACCGTCTGAGCCTAGTCAACCCCACTCTGTTGTATGGTTACGTTCTCATCTTTGCCTCAAACTTCTTTTGGGTTGTGTCTTCCACAGCCTCCTCCAACCAGACTGTGGTGGTTTGAGTTTTCCCCTCGGTGGTGCACCGGTGAGTCTCGAGCGGTGGGATCACTCGAAACCCGAGACTCGGTTTCTTTCTGTTGAGTGAGCAGCTGATAGAGCAGGTGTATCAACACCTTCTTTAGGGATAGGTTTGGCTAAGGTGCTTCTTCTACTCCATCCTTAGCTTCATCACCAGTTCTCCTGGTATCATGTTCCTCGGAGTGCACTAGAAAATGGTGGCATCAATCACCCTCACCATTTCCAAAACGTCTGGCTAGGAGAGATCATAATTGAAGAGGACTTTACTGGTCCTGTTTGCAATCTCTTCTTGTGCAGCTCTTTGGATTCTTTTAGAGCTTGCTTTAGCTCAGCTCTCTCCACTTCAGCAACAGGGTCTATTTCTTCCACATCAGTATCACCACCGGCCGATTGTAAGGCATATTTTGGGACTCGGTGAAGAAACAGTGTGAGTCTTTAGAGATTCTGAATGTGCCTTTGCCTTCGCCTTTTCATTTGCTTTCCCTCGTCCTATTCTCATATGGAATTGTTGAGCAAAAGTCCGGGTCAAGTGCGGAACTAACAACAACGTTCCTAGAAAGCTTAGAATCTCTTCTTCTTCAATAAATTCGGGACTTTGGAATTGAAGCCTAGCATAACTTAGCTTTCGGTTTCTCCAAATCCTTAGCCTTTCTTGGATATCGGGGTAGGCATGAGACAACATCATTAGATCATCGACCTCATCCCGTATAAGCTCATGGGGAGCCATCTTCTCCTCTTGTTCCGCATCTGTCATCGAGGGGAACAGACAACTAACTCCTCACCAGTGGTCGCCTATGTCCACTTTTAACTCGCTTGTCTCCTGGACAACTATTTCATCCAAACTCTGTTGATCTCGGTAGTCTCTACCATCTTCTATTGTTTGCCAACAACTATCTCCTAATTTTTCTCGGTTGTGGTCTCCTCACCATCTTTCTCTTACATAGATCAAGTTGTTCTTCCTCACAGAGTCTCTTTCACAACATCGTGTCGACTCGTTGGCTTTTCTAAGGCATATTTTCTCACCAATCGCCTTCTCTTGGTCTTAAACAATGGAACTTCGGGTTCCACAACCTCGGTTCTTCAACCGTGAAAGATTATTCTCCCATCTTTAGCTTCTTCGTTGCGGTGGCTTCTTGCCACAATCGAGTATTTTTCTTCATGACCGAGAAGGTGCAGGGATTCCTTCTCGCCTTCTTTGCAGGCGGGGAAAGGTCTTCCATGGCTGCGGGCGGAGTGCGGTTTTTTTCGAAGTTTTCTTCGCGTGAGCTTCAGAGATGGAGCCTTAGCGATTCTGCGATGTTTTCTGGACAGGTCGACTCCCTTCACCGGTGTCGACTCTTCATGCATGGGCTTACCTCTAAGCGAGATGAGATGTTAGCCTTGAACATCTTTTTTTGTTTAGGTGGAAGGGTTTCCCATTCCGATAGGAATGCCCTTCACCTCCATCGGTGGCCTATCACCAGGCCATATCCCAAACGAGTTTACAAATAGACCAAAGATCATTAATGGTCTTGTTCATCACATTCAAGCAAATTTTGGTGAAGATGAACTCAGCCCAGTTCACCTTTTTCTCCTCCATTATGGCAACCATGACTGTCAGCTTAGTCTTGACGGTGGTCGATCGAAATTGCCAAATTTCATGTCGATGCATTTGGTTACCACGTCCATGAGTTTGTGGTAGTCCTCCTTGATAAGAGACTTCTTGGTTGTGTAGATAGCCTTCACAGTAGACTCTGCCTTGACAATCTTCTTCCATGCCGCAGCCATGTTGATATCTTTCTTTGTGATCTCCTTCAACCCAGAAGAAGGTAGATGACGATTAGCGACCAAGTCCACAAGCGATTATCTTGATGTTAGTGTTGTGGACGAGGAAGAACGAATTTCATCCTCGTGAACCTCAGCGTTCACATAGAACATCGCCACCTCTTCCACGTAGGTGTGTGAGAACTCCATGGAGAGAAACTCCTTCAGACCGGATTTTTCTAACTTCTCAGCGATCTTAAGAGCAAGATCTTTGACAACTCCTTGCTTACCCAACCCTTCAAAATCCACGGTAGCACCAGAGCGGATCTTCTCAGCCATCTTTACAAGTTATATGTAGGTGCCATTTCTGAAATCAGAACTTGAAAGCTTGAAACTTGAACGGAATAAGAACTAGGGTTTTTCGCAAGGTTGCGAGAAAAAAGCTGTTGTTTTTGCTTGAGAGAGATGAATGCAATGTGATGAGAGAGAAAGTGATATTGAGTATATATGGGATGTGAGGGGATGATTTTTTGAATTCAAAAAGTTTGAACGTGATCAACGGTTGAGATTAAGTCTTGAAACCACATTAATTTCCCCGCATTAAATGCAATAACATTTATATCTAATCATAGGCTAAATGGGTACAAGCTTTTTACTGACACCATAATTACTGATGATGCCCAAAACATTCCGATCATGAAAAAACGACAATGACATTTTGTCACTTAGCTATTAATAACAACCTATCTTCCAAAAGTGACTTAACTCGCTTCTTTCTTCACGTAATAAGCACTGTTATCCGCCTAACCCAATACAACCGACAAGTTATCTTGACTATTTCACTTGGCTAAAAATGAAACTATGTTGATTTCTAATACTCTTTTCCTTGACTCTGTTTGATTGAGTCTTCTCGAGTCTCCTAACTCACTCAATCAATCCAAGTTCATTTTTAAGTTATTTAAATCTTGATTCACATAATGGCTTAGTGAATATATCGCCTAATCGCTTATCAAATGATATGTATTCCAAAGTGATGTGTTTCTTTTCAACATGATCTCTTATAAAATGATATCCGACATTAATGTGCTTGGATCTTGAATGTAATACTAGGTTACGAGTTATTGCATTAGAATTTGTGTTACCACACATAATTGGAATCTCTTTTTCTTCTATATCATAGTCTCTCATTTGTTGCCTCATCCATAACACTTGGGCACAACGGATGCCCGCAACTATGTACTGCCTTCATTTGTGGATGTAGCTATTGAATTTTGTTTTCGTCGAACTAAGAAACTAATCTATTTCCAAGCATTTGTGGTAGTTGGGGCACTTTTTCTGTCTACTCGCATCCAAAGATAGTCCGAGTCCGAGTAGCCAACTATCTTGAATCCTCCATCGTTTGGATACCATAAGCCAACTTCTTGGCATCCCTCCAAATACCTTAGGATTCTCTTGGTCTGCGAGTCATATGACTCTCTTTTAGTGCAGATTGAAATCTAGCACGTACACCTACAACAAAGGTGACGACTGGCCTGGCCTATTTGTTTAATAGAGCAAATATCCAATAAGGGCTCTATATCGGTTCGATCTACAATTTTGCCATCTGCATCCATGTCCATCTTGGTGATGTATTCATGGTGATCTTCACTAATGACTTCTCTTCCATACCAAATTTCTTCAATAAATCTCGGTATATTTGGTCTAGCCTATGAAGGTTCCATCATTCATTTGCTTGACTTAGAGAGCTAGGAAGAAAGTCGGCTCTCCCATCATACTCATTTCTCACACAACTTGTTGTTTGTGGATCCAAAGATAATGTCATCCACATAAATTTGAACAAGCAATATACTCTCCCCATCTTGAATTCTGAAGAATTTTCTATCAACCTTGCCCTTGGCGAATCCATTGTCAATAATAAACTGAGACTTATTCTTCTAAAAGTCCATTTAAAAATGCATCCTTCACATCTACTTGATAAACAAAGTGAAGTTCTTGTGTGCAAACATAAGCAAGAAATATCCTAATTGCTTCCAATCTAGCAACAGTGCAAATGTTTCATCAAAATCTATGCATTCCTCTTGGCAATACCCTTTGTCTACCAATCTAGCTTTGTTCTTTACAACAAATCCTTCTTCATTCATCTTGTTTCTAAATACCCACTTAGTACCAATAATTGTTTGGTAGGTAGCCCTTTGAACTAATTCCCAAACTTTGTTTCTCTCAAACCGATTCACTCTTCCTACATAACTAGAATCTAATGTGTGTCATCCAATGCTTGTGACAAATCTTTAGGCTCTATCTGGGAAATGAAACAAGTGAACATAACTTCATGTTGAATCCTGGATTTGGTTCTTACTCCATCTCTAACATCTCCAATGATTAACTCAAGAGGATGGTCTCTTAGCCATCTCACATCCGATTGGAGTAAGTCTGTTGGGTTGATCGTCTCGCAACTAAGTTGTCTTGAAGCAGTTTCCTCATCATCATTCGGCGTGAGACATTCCATTGTCTGTCTCGAGATTTAGCTATCGCAACTTCATCGGGTTGAGTTCTCTTATATCTCGCTTCGCATAAGGACTCTTTACGAGCAGTTGGATGATTCCTCTTGTCACTAACTCATCAATGTCTTCTCCATTGATATTAAGTTCGTCAAAAACCACATGGATAGACTCTTCTATGGCCATAGTGCTCTTGTTTAGCACTCTATAAGCTTTACTCTCGGTGAGTATCCCAAACAAATACCTTCATCAGGTTTTAGCGTCAAAAGCTTTTAAGTTATCCTTGCCATTGTTGTGAATGAAACACTTACATCCAAAGATACGAAAGTATCCAATACTTGGCTTCCTCCCTGTCCAAATTTCATAGGGGTTTTGATGCTGCTGTTAATCATACACCTATTCTCGAGTGTAGCAAGCGGTATTGATGGCTTTAGCCCAAAATCTCTTAGGCAAACCAGCTTCAACTAACGTGGTCCTCGCAGCCTTCCTTGAGAGTTCATTTCCTTCTTTCATTTTGCTCAATTCTCTTTGTGGAGTTCTTACGGTGACAACTCATGAGTAATACCATTTTCAATGCACATCGAGTTATAATCCCATTGACAAACTCGGTTCCTCTATCATAACTTTATAATGGTTTGACTCTTCTCATTTTGAATTATTCTCATCACCGAGGGAGTTTCTACAAGATTTCCTTCTTTTTCCACTAGGGTGTATTTCTTTCCCTGATACTAGCTGGTTCAACAGACCAAATAAATCCATACGCAATAAGTGTATTATCCTTGTTGAATAAGGACTTGGCTTGTCCTTGAAAGAAGACTTAATTTGTTTTCCCATCCGGAATGCATGACAAATGCTTTCTTTCTTGTACACTAAGTCGCAATCCCTCCACAAGATGACTTCTTGCAAGCTTGTTGGTTGTCATGAAATTCGGGTGACTCAAACCTTCTGTGACACAACCAACTTATTTGTTTGCACTCTTTGCTAGAAAATATGTGCTTGGTGTAGATTGACCAATCCACTACATACATGTTTTTCGCCTTGATCCTTGAAGCACAATCTCATTTGATTCAAAGCATCCTTAGTTTGGCATATACCCATGTTGAATCCAACATTATAGCCTTTGTCACAGAGTTGGTTGATGCTCGCAGATTAAAGTTAAGGCCTTCAACATATGCTACATATGTGATCTACGGTCCATTCTTTCGATGGACCCAATGCCTTTGATTTCCCCTGGAGATTCATTTCCTCCAATATGACTTTAGCACCTTTATTTTCTTGAATTTTGACATATTTTTCTTGTTACTGTCATATGTCCGGAACAACCAATATCCAAGTACCAGGTTCCTTAGCTTTTCAGTTGTTCCTTGAACCGTAATCAAGGAAATTAATTTTTAGGTACTCATACTTGCCTGGTTTCCGAGGGGTTAGCACTATAAGGTGATCCAACCAACCTATAGCCAAATGATTTGACTCTAAGAGGTCGCACCTACCAGTTCCATAATCATAATGAACATTAGCATATTTCTTGGGGCTTTAAGTTCATATTGATGTCTCTTTTGTCTGTATGCATGTGTGTGTGTTTGAGCATTTGCTTTCTTAGGGTAGTAGTGGAACTTCTGTGCATATTGGGCTTTGTGCTTGGGTGGACATGAGAGCGATTATAGCTCTTTTGCCAGGGAATGGCCTATATCTTTGAGTTTGAGGTGTTTGCCACTTAGCGTATATCCCTTGGTCTTGGCCGATATCTCATTTGATTATTCCTATCATTTGGCTTAGGTAGTTTCTAACATTCCCATCATGTGATTTTTTTTGCTGAAATCTCTGGGCTTTTGTTAGCTCTGTTTGGGTTTTACAGAGTATTTCCTATTTGGAGTTTGTTGATGGACTCTTCTGAATTTAGTTTGATTGTCTGTCAAGATACTCGGCTGGCTTCTTGTCTTTTCCCTTGTATCCAAGGCCATCATGGTTGTGATTGTGTTTTTGAGTGGGTGTTGGTACAACATATGGTGCTTTGGAGTTTTGGACTCCCTCATTGCTTGAGGATCCTTTTTCCATAACTACTCTTGGGACTTAGGCATGCACAAAGGAATTAAATCTAATGATGTCTTGTCACCACTTTCTTTCTCGAATTATTATAAGTTCATCCAATGATTTGGATGCCTTAGTGAATGATGCAATCACATTTGTAAGATCATTTTCCCTATTTTCTATAGCAGCTAAGTCTGCTTGGATCTTGGTTATTTCAAATTTTGAGCTTTGTATTCGATCACTATGTGACATAGAGTACTCGGCTCCTTAGTCATTTGTGAGTTTTGACATTCCAACTGGCATTTTTCCTCATTTAGGAGTGTGTGAGGTTTTTATGTGCTCAATCTTTCATCATTTTGCCAATAGAATCATAAAGATCGTAGGTGATAATGTTTTTGTGTCACTATCACTATCACTTGAATCTGAATGAGATGAGTTAGAATGTACCTCATCTTCTTGTTCTTTGGAGTCTTGTTCTTTGGCCATGAGGCATGCATATCAAAGCATCTTCCTCTGTGTCAGCTGGTTCTTTGCGCTTAGATGTGTCGTAGTCTCGTAGCCAACATGGCTTTCTTTCTTTTCTTGTCTGCTTTCTCTGAAGACTTTTCTTTATTCTTCATTTATGTACTTGTTGAGTGGTGGATAAGGACAGTCAACAGCAAAGTGTCCTGGTTGCCTGCAATTCCAACACAAGTTCTCTTGTTTGGGAAGGTGCTGAGTGTCTTCTTGATGATTCACCTTGTTTCTTTGTAGTTCTAATTGAAGAACTTATTTAATATTTTCACCATCGGGCAATCTCTTCTTGGTCTATGGCCTCCTTGGATTCAATTTCTGTTTGCTTCACCGACCATAAGTGCTATTGTCTTGGGTACAACTCTCTCTTCTTGTTCTTTTCTTCTCACTCAAACTCATAGGATTTAAGATCGAGAGAACAATTCATGGTTTGAAATCCTAGTAAGATCCATGGAGTGCCTCGGGCCATAACCTTTATTTCCCACTCATTTGGAAGAGACCTTAGTATCTTCATACACATTTCCTTAGGTGTCTATTCCTTCCCTAGAGCCGATAGCTCATTGGTGATCTCTCGTGAATATGCCATCCGGTGATCCAGGACTTTCACCGCAATCATTATAAAATTTTCAAATTTTTGAACAAAGAATTGATTAACTTATTTTCCTTAATTTGATTATATCCTTCACAAATCAAGGTAAGTTTTTCCCAAATCTCTTTAGCCATTTTACAAGATTTAACTTTATTAAACATGCCTTATCAAGACTTTATAATGTATATCATTGGCAACATTGTCAAGGTTGTATCTCTTTCGATCTTCATTAGCCCACTCGCAGACATGGTTTATCAACCACGCCAGGTCTTGGCTCTACAGTGCATCATCTTTCTTTCAGTGGGAGCAACCCTTCTTACAAAGATTAAACTTTAGGATTTGTAGTGGTCCATCCTTAATCGCGAACCACATTTCATCATGCAGGGTGATAGATGAACCCGCATATGAATTTTCCAATCATCAAATTCTTCAACATTGAACACTGGTATGTGAGTTAGATTTTCTTCCATGATAATAACTTTGCTTTAGAAATAAAAGCTTTAGAAACTCAAGTGTTGATTCTTTGAAAAAGAATGAGATCTAGTTCAAGAACGGTGCAGAAGGCTCAATCAACCAACGACTACGATACCACATGAAAAAGAATGAGGGGTTGCATAAACTTTACCAACTTTTCGATTTTAGTCCTTTTAAATAATTTCAGAGTTAACTCAAGTCAACTAAGTCTTTGGAGGATAACTAGGTTGTCTTACCAAAGCAAAGTTACCCACTCAAGACTTGACATTGTTGATAATACAACTTAGTTGTTTTTAACTAACACTTAGAAATGCAGTTGACTTGGTTTTGTGCGCGGAAGACTTTCACCCTTAGAATTTTAAGTACTTTTTCAACACTTGTATTAGCAATGGTTATTATCAGCAGGTTTAAGCAATTTTAACTTATCAACAAATTTAAAATAAAGCAAGAATTAAAGTTCATTTGAAAAGTAATTAAATAGACACAGCAGTTTTTATAGTAGTTCGAGATGGGGTAATTTCTCTATTCCACTCTTCTCCAACTCCTGGAGGAATCCACTAAGTAACTTGACTTGGTTACAAAGTAATTAACAGTCCGAGTCAGCTTTGATCATACAACTTGTTGCTCCTAGGACTCAGCTTCTTCATAAGACAGTTGTCCTGTTACTTCAACTCCCTTCAAACCTTTGTACTTGACCACGTAGCCCTCCAACAAGTTCAAAGAACCGGTTTGATCTGGAATCTCACTGCTACTCCTTTAACCTTGGAGAGTAGATCCCTTTTTTTCTTGAACAAAAAATTTCCTCTTCAACTGATGAAGTTGTCTTTCCTTCACTGATTGTGTTGGATCGATTTCCTTCGAATTTAGGCTTGAGGATTTCTTTGAAAGCTTGAGAGATGTTTGCAGGTTATTGTTTGATTGCTTGTATGCTTGTGTTAAACTTGGTAACCTTCTCTCACTTGATTCCTTAGGCTTTTATAGTGCACATTTGAAAATTTGCCTATTGAGGAGATAGACAAAATTTTCAAATAGTACTTCTTGGTCGTTGGCTTGTCTTTTCTTGATCTGCAACAAGTGATGGTGACATTTCCTCATTTTAATGAAGTGTGCAGCTTTTCAGGTTCTCACACACACTTAGTGCTTCCCAATGGTTTATTCTTTTTGCACGCTTAAGGATGAGAATTTTTAGACATGGCAGCGTGGACATATTACTATAATAAGTAATGTGCTTGACTTTTATGCAACGGATCCATCACAGTTGATTTACTCCTTTGTCTTGAGTCAACTCCAATCTTTTAGGAATGACTTAACTGTCTGTCAGCTGAAAGAAATAGCTTTCTATTCACTTGACTACTATTTCTCTATCTTTCACTCAACAAACCTCATAGTTGGGTCTTCACTTCAATCTTCAATCGAATCTTGTAATCTTCAACTTGGTTGTCTTCAACTCGGTCATGCAACCCTATCTATTACAAGTTGAATTACATTTGAAATGGGATATCAACTTCCTAATCTAAGTTTTACGTGGTATCATCAAAATCTATACATAAATTTTCCCAACAAAAAGGATAATTACAAAAAAAATCCCGAGGTTCAAGCTAATTATAAAAACCCGGATATTTTTGAAATTACAAAAAAACTCTTTAGGTTTGATCCGTCTTACATTTTTACCCTTCTATGCAAAAAATATTTCAAAAGCTCACCTTACATTTATCAGAATTTTACAGTTACCTCCTTAAATTTAACACACGATAATCAAACTTTAAGGGGCTTTTTGTAATTTTCATAAACCATTTGTTTTTTCTGTAATTAGCCCAAATCATAAGGGGCATTTTGTAATCATCACTAATTAAAATTGTTATTTTTGCTAAAGGGTAAAATTGTGACATGACTACAATTGCAATTTCATAGGACTAATATCGCAATACCCCTATAGATACAAGACTGATTTTGCAATTTTCCCTATTTAATTATTTGTACCGAAAATGTTTTTCGTCTACTATTGCTTTTAGAATGGGGAGATCGATTAATGCTGTCAACAATAGCTCTTGGTGCAGCGCAAGTATTAGCTTTTGGATGTTTTGGCAGAAATAACACCACTGTTATCCAAATATTCGAGCTATTATCAAATAAATTTCATTAATTTTATTCTACACTCTCCATGGAGAGTCGCAAGTGGAGCCATCGTAGGTCACCGCTAGCAACATCTATTTCGGTTCTCGGGGTGTTGGAATAAACTTTAGTTAATAACATCACTTTAATCCAGGAGCTTTCATATTGAATTATCAAGAATCAAATACTAGATTGTGGAAGCGTGCATCTGAATCCATAGCGATTGAATCCTGGGATTTGGTCTTCTAAATCTACATATCTCAAGCTTTTCGAGAGAATCCTTTAGTTTTCTTTGTATGTTTCTATCCGACAATGGGATAGCGAGAATAGAATGTCGTAGATGTGTGACATAGGGACCATAACCCTTATATAATTGTGTTATATTGGGTATCCTATTTTAGCACATCATTAAAATAGGAATAATCCATTAAGTCAGTACACATTAAAGGCCCACACCCTATTAGATACATTAAAGCCCAATTCTTTAAACCTTATTTGATCACTTATAAAATGGGCTTAACCTTAATTGTGATCCACAATACATAGTTATTTCACATATAAGCCCCACGTTGGATTAATGATCCAACAGGGGGCATTTCTTGCCAAATATATTTCGAAAAAGCTGGTAAAACAAATAACACAAAACCTTAATTCCACAGTGAAATGGCTACTTTTTGTTTCTAGATTCTGACCGTTGTTTTCAAATCAGGTTGGATACATCGGTGGAGAATTGTTTCTAGTCCTCGGAATAGCCACATTTATTGGACTTTTTTTAGCTAATCCTTAGTAATCAATGAGTTGAAGAGAAGAGAAGAGATTTGCCAAATATATTTTTGCAGAAGCCTTAAGAGCAGAGATAGCGGAGATTTGTTCAATTTAAGTTACCAGAAAGAATCCTAATATATTTTTCTTCTAATGGTTTATGGAGGTCCAATTAGTTTGGAGAAGGTGATATATTATTATTCTTGTTGTTACAACATGCATCTTGAAAACATTAATTTACTAGTAGAATAGAAAATGTGGGAAGACTTTGTGAAGATTCAGAGAATTTTATATAAGAGAAGAACATTTTGTCTCAATTCAATAACGTGTTAAGATATTTACAATGAATGATTGTATCAACTTTTATATAGATAAGATGTCAATACTTAGCTTCTAGCTAGATTGCTACTAGCGATCTTAACCACATGATCTAAACAAGGAGTGTCAATTTAGGTTGGGTCCGAGTTCGTGGGTTCGTGGGCGACAATCAGTCATTCGGACCCGATCTTTATAATTATTCAAGTCAGAACCTTGAACCCGACCTATTTGTTTCACAAGTAACCCGAACCCGACCCGTTTACCCCATATAATAATAATAATACTTTAATTTACATTTAATAATTTCAACTAAATAAATTTAATTTTTTTAAAATCAATCATTATAACACACTATTCAATCAATAAAAATATCACAATTCACAACATTAGAAAAAAAACCATAATTACATAAATAACATAACATACTTATCATATTTTGAGGGAAACATACAAAATAATAACAACATGCATAATTAAGGTGGTTTTAGAATTTAGGTTTTAAGAAAATGTCTTGTTTTTCGTTTTTATTATAATTAATTATTTACTTAATTTTTTTAAAATTCACAATCATTTTAGATGGGTTAAATGGGACATAGTAGGTTATCCCGAGCCCGGCCTATATAATTGTGAGGTTATTCGGGTTCAACCCGAACCCATGAAGCCTTGTCCGTACACATTAATTTGGTGTTAGGTTAGGTATCAGGTTTGCGTCGGGTCGGATATTGACACCCCTAATTAAAATTAACTTAACTAATTCTAACTACCAATATAATTAACTTTTCGGTTAATATTTTAGTGTGTTTGGAGCTGAGGTTTGACACTTCGCAAGTGGGCATGAATATCAATCATACCCAACTTGTCGTTAAAGTGATGAATATCAATCATACCCTTCTCCGATTTTCTCCCCGACAAAGTGACAATCAATTTGTATGTGTTTTGTTTTCTCATGATGGCAAGACTTCCGAGTTATTAAGTAGGTTGACTTGCAATCCGTATATAGAGTTGTTGGCTTTGTGATAGGATCTTGCAAGTCTTGCAAACAAGTATGTTAACCGCAGTACTTCACATGTGGCTAATGCAATTGCTCCGTATTGACCTCGATTAATGACCTACTAACTATGGGCTGTTTCTTGGCTTTCTAGGAGATGAGAGAGTCTCCCAACTAGATGGCAAAACCACTAGCACTTCGTCTTGTATCTTTACATCTTGCTCAACCAGCATCAGTGAAGACATGGAGCTGCATGGATGAAGAAGATGCATAAAATAAACCTTTGCCAGGATTGGACTTGATATATCTCAACACTCTATGTGTCTTTGCTTCTAGATGAGAAGTAGTTAGATTATATATGAATTGACTAATAATATGAATGTTGTTAGAAAGTTCTGGTCTTGTAATAGTTAGGTAGAGGAGTCTTCCTACAAGCCTTCTTCGTAGTGAAGGATGCAGTAGAGGAGTGCCTTACTAGTTGGTTAGCTCAAGTTTGGTATCCATTGGAGTATTTCTTTGTTTTGCAACCTAAATATCCTATTTCTACGAGTATGTCTAGAGCACACTTTCTTCGGCAAATAGATTTGCCTTTGGAAGTCATTGCCACATCAATACCAAGAATGTATTTTAAAGTGTTAAGATCTTTTATGGTAAATGTGGCATCTAGATGAGCTTTAACATCTTGTATTTTTGTAAGATTATTTCTGCAAGAATAATGTCATCCACATATACACAAAGCACCCTAAATAGAAATAGAAGATGACTTGATAAAGAAAGAACTATCGGACTATGATTGGTAGAAACCATAGTTTAGTAAGCAAGATGTATGTTTATGAAACCATTTTGTCTTGAAGCCTGTTTAGGGCCATGTAAACTCTTGGTAAGTTTACAAAGTTGTTGTGAGGCGATTATAACTAGGGAGGTTTCATGTAAACTTCTTCATGAAGATCACCATGAAAAAAGCATTATTGACATCTAATTGGTGTAAAAATCAACCTTTGGCAAATGTCATTGCTACAACTAATCTGACACTAGTAAGTTTGGTGACATGAGAAAAGGTATCAAAGTAGTTTACGCCTTCTTCTTGTGTGTATCGTTTTCCTGCTAGTCGAGCTTTATATAGTTCAATGGATCCATTAGACTTATACTTAACTTTAAAAACCCATTTATAACCTATGCAATGTTTGTTGGGGGAGAGCTCAGTCAAACCCAAGTATTGTTCTTTTCTAAAACATTTATTTCTACAGTCATAGCTTGTTGCCATTCAGGATGTTTGTTAGCTTGATTATAGGTTTAGGTTCGAGATAAGACTAATATATAGTGTGAAGGCGATGTGATGAGAACCGGATAGATGTGTATATGAAAGAAAATTAGATATGCAATAAGGCATACGAGGAAACAAATTGAGTAGATGGACATTTGTTGGTCGAAAGGGAGTTTATAATATTAAACATGTAAGTAATGTGGAAGACCTTTATCTGGTTGATCTTCTCACAGGTCGTGTGAGAAATTTGCTAAGGTGCTTCGCACTGAATACCGGGATCATCATAAGTAGTGTGAGATAAAATAGGGGGAGCATTTAAAATCGAGTGATGAACTTTGCGTTATGTATGAGAATCATAGGCATTAAAACTATGTTTCGGAAATGAAGGGTGGATGAGTGATTTGCTCATTTTATTTGTAGGTCCCAAGTTGTGATAAGTAAAGTCTAGAAGGGGAGGAAGGATTGAATAGACTTTACCAACCTTTTCTTTTTAGCCCTTTTAAGAAATTCGAGTTGACTCAAGTCGGCTAAGTCCTTGGAGGACAAACTAGGATGACTTACACAAACAGAGTTAGCCACTTAATGGACATTGACCGAGCTATTGATAGTATAACTCAACCGATTGATTAACTCTTTACAAATGCGATTGACTTGGTTTTTAACAATGAAGACTTTCACCCTTTGTATTAAGTATGTTTTTCAACATTTGTTTAAGCTAGGTTATTATCAGTTGACTTAGCAAATTAACAAACAACAATTATATAGATAAGCAATAAAATAAGTATCTTTGAATGTAAAAGACACAAGCAATATATAGTGGTTCAAGGATGGGGTAATTCATCTAATCCACTCTTCTCCAACCCTTGGAGGAATCTACTAATGTAACGGTGACTTTACTACAAAATGGTTAAAGTCCGAGACAACTTCAATCACACGCTAGATGCTCCTAGGACTCGCTTCTTCACAAGACTACTGTCCGCTACTTCAGCTCCTACAAACTTTGGATTTGTTCACACTGACCCTCCAACGGGTTCAAAGTCTCTATTTCGATCCGGAACCTTACTATACTTCCTTTAACCTTAGAGAGTAGACCCTTGTTCTTGAAACAAGTTTTTCCTCTTCAACAAATGAAGTTGTCTTTTCTTCATGAATGTGTTGGATTGATTTCCTTCAAGTTTAGGCTTGAGGATGATATTTGAATGCTTGAGAGATTTGCTTTGCTTTTGCGTTTAATGGATTTTGCTTGTTTGCATTCGTTTTTCGTAACCTTCTCCTGTGTATTCCTTAGCCTTTTATAGTGGTGGGTTGAAAATATATTCGTTGAAGAGATAGATGCATTTTCAAACTCTACTTCAGGTTGTTAGCTTGTCTAGTCTTGCAAAGATTGATATGGATTGTACCTTGAATTTAATGCTATGCGGACTTTTCCTTAAACTCGCAGGATTTCGGTACATCTCATTTGCTCGTTGCTTTTTGCACTCTTTCAGCAAAATAGCTTTAAAGTAGGCAGTCTGACACATACTTATTTCCAGCAAAACCTTGACTTTGCTTGACAATGGATCTCTTTCAGCTTTCTTTGATCCTGTCTGATGCATATCCCTTTTGACAGTCAATTCTAATGATTTTGGAATATCTTTCTTTGTCGATTAGTTGACTAAAATAGTTTTTTTCATCACTTGATTGAAACTTGACTTCACTTCAATCAGTTTCCATAAAGTTGTCTTCTCTTCGATCTTTAGTCAAGTCCCGCAATCTTCAACGTGGGCGCTTCCACTCAAACTTACATAGTCCTATCTATTACAAGTTGATTTATAGAGGAATTGGGGTGCCAACTTCCTAATCTAAGTTTTAGATAATATCATCAAAATCTATTACATAAATTTCCAAAAAAAATTCCCTTTTTTGATGAAGCCA
Organism: Rehmannia glutinosa; assembly: GCA_016081115.2. Taxonomy (NCBI): domain Eukaryota; kingdom Viridiplantae; phylum Streptophyta; class Magnoliopsida; order Lamiales; family Orobanchaceae; genus Rehmannia; species Rehmannia glutinosa. The sequence continues at coordinate 314,630 of JABTTQ020002465.1, forward strand.
AAACTTAAACAAAATTAGCAAAGTAAATAATGCATAAATAAAGAATGATTCTATTGAATATGTTATTTTATTGAACATATTATTCTTGCACTTTACAAATCTTTTACAACGTATAAACAACAAATGTATACAAAGTACTTATAAGTGTATGTGTATTTACATTTAAGTAAAGATACAACATGAAGGGGTTCAACAGTATTCAACGCCTCTGCTGTTTCCTTCTTCTCCCAGCTTCTTCCTCTACTCTCTTCTTCTATCATCTTCAACTCTCTTTTGCTTATTCTCTTCTTCTTCTCGTAGGATCTCTTTGCTGGTGGGTCTTCCCTTTACTGCCTTCCTCTCCATTCGCGATCGAGCCTCCTGTTTTCTTCTTCTTGCCTTCTCCTCGTCTCCTTTTTCTTTCGGTCGACTTCTCGATTCTCAAGTTGATCCAGTGCAGCCCAGTATAGCAATCCTTTCTTATGGGTATTTACATATTGAACATCTCTAAGCTTCGATGGTGGAGTGCCCCTGCCTCTTCCACTTATCCTTCCCCTCCCTCTTCCGAGAACCGCTACTCCTGCGAGAGTGTCTTGTACGGGTTATGCCCCCGAAGTTTGATTGCTACCGAGGAGCCGCTTAGGCTACTTGTGAGCTCCAAACCCTTCTCTCAAGTACAAATCCCCATATGCAGAGTCATTCCCTTAAAGAATCCTTCGAATTGAAGCGTTTGGAATTCCTCTAAGGATCTTGGCTCAGTCCATTATCAGGACACGAGCAATTTCATAAGGAGGCTCATTCTTTGGAGAGTATTTTAGTAACCTGGATGGGGACCATCTAACTTGGTTTTAAGACTTTCTATTCGACCGTCTTTGCCTTTCATCCACCTTGGCCAAATTAGTTTCTATTGCATCTCGAGTTTTCTTGAAAGCTAATTCACTTTCTCTTGATTTGAGAGGCCTGCAAGAATCGACTAAGGAGAGAGCGGTGGTGAGCCTAGTTGGGGGTTTTGCAAGCATGATTTTCATAGGGGGCTTCTTTACAACACTTCCTTCGCCTTTTCCCTTTTACTATATTCCCCCTTTTTGGCATCATCATCACCAGGGAGAGTCGGCTAAGAGGGTATTCCTAGGATTAGATCCAATTTAACATTAGTCAAGTCCATATTCTCATGGCTTGTGGAGTGTGATGCTCTAAATTCTGATATCAGAGCCTTCATCTCAGCAGGCATTAGTTTCATTTCAGTGTTCATCACCATCACCTTGGTGCGCATGTTGGCTTCTGACTTGAGAAGGTATGCCTTGTGTTGAGCTTTCAGCAACTCCATGTCCGTTTTGTATGATTGGTCCATCCTAAAGATATGATCCCTCTACCTCTGCTGAAACTTGGCATTTTCAGAACCCCAAATCACCAACTTGGCAAACAGTGATTTGAAGTAGCTGACTTGCTCACATCTAACTGCTTTTGTCTGTGTTGTCCATTCCCTTATCCTGAGCACAGTTCCTCGAATGTCTCCTAAGATCATTGCATCGCGATTATCAAGCTGTTGATTCAATGCGGCAAATCATTTCTCCATGTTTTCTATTTCAGTACAGATAGCCTTGAAGGCTTTACGGAAGTCATCAGCGGACTGCTCTTCAGGACATACACCATCAAAATCAAATCTAAACGGCACCACAGTTTGATCATCTGGAGTATCAAAATTTTCAGGAGAAATGTTGACAGTGTATCTAACACTTTCAATAGCGGACTTAGTTTCCAAGGGCACTTCCTCCATAAATGGAAAATATTCTGCAAAAAGGTCATCTGGGACCAAAGGAATCTCTCCCACTTCGCTATCAGGAGCAGTCATTTTCCCTTGACACTTGCTTCAGCTCTGTGTGCCTTGTTTCAAAGCGTTCTCAACATCTCATTTGTATTAACTGCTGGTGATCGATCCTCGATTGTCTTAACAGCTTCATTGGTATTAATTTGTTCTTCCTTTTGAGTTGTTATTTCCTCAACTGCCTTAGCAGCATCATGGGTTGGTGATGGAACCATAGGGGGTGGGCCATCAACCAGTGTGACTTGGAAATAGCAGCTTTATTGCTTGCCTTCCGTATGTTAGCCACAGTCTCCTCAACCTCCGGGTTCTCTTCTGGTTATCTTGTTGAACAGACTCGAAACCGTCATTTGTGTCCAAAAATTCCACGAGAGATGTGTACTTGAGAGTCATGCAAGGTCGATTTCTTCATTTTCGACTGACTCTGTTTGAGGAGCTGGCATCTCTTCTTCAGCTATCTTACCCAAGGAAGTCTCAACCTCCTTTGAGCCTTCATTACCCTCAGTAGTCTCAACCGTTGTTGAGCTTTCAACATTCCCTTGCGCAGTCTTAACCGCAACATGGTCTTGGACAATCCCTTCAACAGACCGAGATGCTTTAGGGTCTTCAGTTGCATCATTTGAGGCCTCAACCTCCAAGATTTCACTTTCAGAGCCAACAGTCTCAACTGTCAGGTCTTCCTTTCCATCCTTTGCCTTTTAGCATCAACAGCGTCCTCGCCCAAGAAGACAGTTGGGGTTTCAACTCGATACCAACCATCCAAGCTTTGTCAACACCACTTTGTTGTTCATTTATTTCCACATCTTCGCCTCCAATCTTCAATTTGGTAAGGTCTCCCACAGTATCCTCCAACCCGGCTGTGTGTTTGTAGTTTTTCCCCTCGGTGGCGCACTAGCCGAGTCACGAGTCACGGCGGGGGTCCGGAAATTTGAGTCGGTTGTTTGTCCGGTTGAGTGATCAACCAATAGGGCAGGTGTTAGGAAAATTATTTGTTAGATTTTGATGATACCCATGAAACTTAAATTAGGATGTTGGCACCCCCATTTTGTCTTGTAATTTGTATATGTGACTTGGAAGGTGATAGAGTGAGTCAGTCGAGTCGAGGTCAAAGTGGAAGGAGACAATTGTGAACTACATGAAGAACTCTCTTTGAAAGTCGGTGAGTGCATCCTAGAGGACAACATGAACTCAATCGAAGATGAATCGGTGAGGAAAGCCGTAAGGAAGGTCAACCAAGTCAATGGAAGAAGCGAGTTGAAAATCACGATTGAGTTATCCAAAGGTTGAAGAAGACTCAACTCAATCGAAGTCCGCAAATAAGGCGATTGAGTGAAGGCAATCGACATTTAACCGTTGCACATAAATCAAGGAAATTACTTATTTAAGTAACACTCCATACTTTGCCAAGTCCTAAGAATAAACAAATGAAAAGGCGTGCGATTTAATAAGCAAAAGCTTGCTTGATCCACGTGGGTGTCGGACCACGAAAATGCGGAATGTTCAAGAATATGAGGAAGTGGATCTTTCACACGCCTAGAAAGCAAGTCAGTGCAAACCAACATCAACAAAATATTATTTGATAAATTATCTATCTCTTCAATGGATAATTTTTCAATTAATACTCTAAAAGGCCGAGGATTCAAATGAATGTATATGAATGAAAGAGTATGTGTATGAATGAAACTAAGACAAAAATAGACAAATCAAAAGGCATACAAACTTGTGTTGTAGAGAAAATCATTCCATAAATCTCAAGCCTACAAGTTACTAAATTCTAAATCCAACACTCACTTTGAAGGATAAAAGAATTCATCAAGTTGAAGAGCTACCGCTTTTTTGAAGGTGAAGAAGCTATCTTTGAAGCAAGACTAGCCATGATTAAAAAACCAATGGCTAAATGGACAAATGATGATAGAAAAAGATACAACTTGGATAATGTGGTCAAGGATATTTTATATGAGACATTGGACAAAGTCGACCTTAATATGTGAAGGATCGGATCAAATCAAAGAAAACAAACTATCCGTTCTTTGTCGTAAATTTGAAAATTTTAAAATGGCTTGAGGAGAAAATTTGGATCGAGTTGGATATCAGTTCTTGAAATTACAAATGAGTTTTCGCTTTTGGAAAAGAATATACACAAAAGGAGATGTGTATGAAAATACTAAAGGCACTCCCGGTGAATGGGAGATGAAAGTCATGGCCTTGAGACATTCAATGGATCTCTCTCAAAGACATCCAACCATGAATTATTCTCGGATCTTAAAGCTTATGAATTTGAGTTGAGAAGAAAAGATCAAGAAGAAACAGAGTTGTACCCAAGACAATTGCTCGCTAGTTAAAAGAAGGAAAAAGAGTGAACAAAAGGAAAACTTTGATCAAGAAGAAATAGCTCTCTTGGTAAAGAGGTACAACAAGTTCTTTAATAAGAACTATAGAAGAAATAAGGGTGAAACATCAAGAAGGCATTCAAGACCCTCCAAAACAAGGGAAGAAAGGCCATCCGGAGAGGCGAGAATCAAAGAAATGACTACCAAAAGGTGATAATCAAAAGGATGACATGGTGATCAAAGAGTGAATTCTCTGTTGGGAATGAGTAACCAGTCACTTTGCCATTGGGATGTAAATATCTACATGTCAAAGCAAATACAAAGATGAGGAAGAAAGGAGAGTCTTCAAAGAAAGAAGACAAGAAAGGAAGAAAGCAAGGTTGGCTACAGAGACGGTGAGCCAACCAAGAATAAGGAACCACTCACTCAAAGAGTAGTAAGGGAACAGTACAATCCAACTCGCTTACTCGGACACTAGTGATAGTGATCGTGACACAAACACCTCTTCACCCACAAGTGTTTATGATTCATTAGGCAAAATGATGAAAGATTTTGAGTACATTAAACCTCACACACACTTATAAATGAGGAAAACACCAACTTAAATGCCAAAACTCACGGTGAGAGCTAAAAGTCCTTAATCACATAGCTAATGAGAATGTCAATTTCAAGGTGAAAATTTAAAGATAATAGCGAGAATTGGTCTTCTGAGTAAAAGAGAGAAAATGATCTCAAAAATGTGATTGCCTCATTTACAAAGGCATCCAAATCATTGGATGAATTAATTATGAGCCAAAAGAATTGTGGAGATAAGACAGGCATATGATTTAATTCCTTTATGCCCGATCAATCTTCAAGATCGATTTTGGAGAAAGGATCTTCAAGTAATGAAGCATCTCAAATGACCCAAACACCAAATGTTGCACCCACTCTCACTTAAAAGCACAATCACAATCACACTTTGGACTTGGTTACAAAGCTAAAGGAAAGAAGCCGGTCGAGTATCTTTGAGAAGACAAGCGATAAGAGATTGACCAAGTCCTCAAAGACACTTGGAACAAAAATTATTCTGTAAGAAATAAACAGAGCTACCAGAAATCCCAGAAATTTCAGCAAAAAAACTATCATGATGGGAATGGTAGAAATTATCCTACCCAAGCTGATTGGAATGGACAACATGAAACATCAACAAAACAACATGGGAAACAAGCCTAAGTGGCAAAGACCTCACTCTCAGCAAAGGTCATTCCCAAGACAAAGGAACCATTTTCAGAACACATATGCACCCATGCACTACAATCAGAGAAATCACAATTATTTTCAAAGAGCAATTGCTAAAACACACACTCAAGCATACAAATAAAAGAGACAGGTTGTATGTTGTCAAAACTCCCAAGCAATTTTCTAAAGTACACTTTGATTATGGCACTGGTAGATGGCAACCTCTTAGGGTCAAACCATTTAACTATAAGTTGGTTGGAACATCTTATAAAACTAATCCCCAAGGACCCAGACAAGTATGGGTACCTAAAAATTAATTTCCTTGATTGCAGATACAGGGAACAACAGAGTGCCAATGAATTTGGTACATGGATAGCGGATGTTCCAGACATATGACAGGAAACAAGAGAAACTTATCAAAATTCAAAGAAATCATAGGCGCTAAAGTAATATTTGGAGGAAATGAAGCTATAGGGAAGATCAAAGGAATAGGTTCCATCAAGAAAAATGGATTGGAAATCACAAATGTTGCCTATGTTGAGGGACTCAACTTTAACTTACTCAGCATAACCCAACTCTGTGACAAAGGCTACAATGTTAGATTCAATATGGGGACATGCCAAATCAAAGATACTGAGTCAAATGAAGTTGTCTTGCAAAGAACAAGGGAAAAGAACATGTATGTGGTAGGCGGTCGACTACTACACCCAAAGACATGTGTCTTAGCTAAAGAAGCATAGCGAATCCTCGTTGTTTGTGGCACAAGAAGCCGAGTCACCCGAACTTCAAAACAATCAATAACCTTGCGGAAGCCATCTTGTTAAAGGATTGCGGACTCAATCTACAAGAAAGAAAGTGTATGTGATGCATTCCGGATGGGAAAACAAATCAAATCATCTTTCAAGGAAAAGATAATTCCTTCTTCAACAAGGATCTTGCACTGCTACATATGGATTTATTTGGTCCAATTGAGCAGCTAACATAAGTGGAAAGAAATACACATTGGTAGTGGTGCATGATTACTCAAGATACACATGGACTATTTTCATGTGTAAGAAGAAAAGAAACACTGGAAAGTTTTCGGTGATGAAGAGACTTCAAAATGAAAAGGGTCAAACCATTATAAAAATAAGATCGACAGAGGAATCGAGTTTGTGAATGGAATTATCACTCGATTGCATGGAGAATGGTATCACTCACGAATTATCTCTTTGCAAGAACTACACAACAAAATGGAGTATTTGAAAGAAGAAATAGAACTCTCAAGGAAGTCGCAAGAACAATGTTAGTCTGACGGGATTACCAAAAAGATTTTGGCTGAAGCAATTAACACAACTTGCTACACTCAAAATAGATGCATGATAAATAGACAACCCGACTAAAACTCCTTATGAAATTTGGACAGGGAGAAAGCCAAATGTTGGATATTTCAAAATATTTGGTACGCAAAATGCATTATTCATAACAATGGAAAAGACAATTTAAAGGCTTTTGATGCCAAAGCCGATGAAGGCATTTTTCTATCAATGTGGTTTTTGATGAACCAAATGTGAATGAAGAAGATATTGAAGAATCAGCTGATAAGTTGACCCATTCAACCATGCAGAAGAGCCCTTATATTGAAGCTGAAATGAGAGAACTCAACTCAGATGAAGACGAGATAGCTGAGTCTCACAAACAACTGGAAGGACTACAGTTGAGTGAACATGAAAGAGCTGCTCAAGATAACTCAGCAGGGAGACAGTGAATCCAGCCAAGTTACTTAAACCTGATGTGAGATGGTGAAAGACCATCCTCTGGAGCTAATCATTGGAAATGTTAAGGAAGGTGTACAAATAAGATCAAAAGCACAACATGAAGCAATGCTCACTTGCTTCATACCCCAAGTAGAACTAAAAGATGTATCTCAAGCCATGGATGATACACATTCGATACAAGCTATGCAAGAGGATCACACCAAAATGTGATAGGAACAAAATGGGTGTTCGAGAAACAAAATGAATGAAGAAGGCTCATTGTCGGGAACAACGCAAGATTGGTGGCAAAAGGCTATTGTCGGAAAGAGGGCATAGATTTTGATGAAACCTTTTTTGTAGCAAAAGTGGAAGCGATTAGAATGTTTTTAGCCTATCCGCTTACAAAAACTTTGTTGAATATAAAATAGATGTAAAAAGTGCATTTTTGAATGGATTATTGGAAGAAGAAGTATATGTTGAGCAACCACTAGGATTTGAACAAAAGACGGCAGGAGACCTAGTTTATAAGCTGAAAAAGGCTCTATATGGACAAAAAAGGCTCCAAGAGCATGGTATGACACATTGTCACAATTTCTAAATGATAATGGTTTCACAAAGGCCAAAGTTGATAGAACACTATTCAGAATTGAAGTTGGAAATAGCACATTACTTGTTCAAATTTATGTGGATGACATCATCTTTGGCTCTACTGAGATAAAGAGATGTGCACAAAATTCTCAAACCTTATGCAAGGTAAATTTGAGATGAGTATGATGGGAGAGTTGACTTTCTTCCTAGGACTTCAAGTCAAACAAATGGAAGAAGGAACCTTCATAAATCAGGCCAAATACACAAGAGATTTAATGAAAAAATTTGGGATGGAAGAAAAATCTTCAGTAAAAATTCCAATGAACACATCAGCCAAGATGGACATAGACAAATAAGGAAAGGTTATTGACCAAACCAGGTATAGAGCTCTCATTGGATCACTACTCTACTTAACTGCAAGCAGGCCAGACATCACCTATCCAGTTGGAGTGTGTGCAGGATTTTAATCAGCACCCAAGGAGAGTCACATGATGCAGGCTTGGCAAAAGCATCCGTCATGGGAGGGGATACAACCTTTTCAATTTCATGCATCGTTGTCTCATTTTGCTTCATTTTTCTCGAGTTGTCTTCCTCTCATCCGGGTCTTCTTGAGTCCTCTGCTAATCATCATCGCCAGATCGCTCAGGGTCATCAACAATTTTAGGAGACTTCTCTTCCTAAACTTCAGCGATCTCAAGCTCGGATTGCTTGATTATCCGTCTTCTTTTAGTTCGAACAAGTTGAATCTATGGTTCATCTTCTTTAGGCTCATCGGTGATGGAGGCACGAGGTTCAACAAATTTCTTCTTGGGGCGCATTTGGTTTTCCGGACTTGTGATCCTCTTTTTCTTCGCGACTTGAGAAGGGATTTGAGGTTCCTTCTTAGTTTTCGCTGCGGGCGGGTGACTGTTTGTGCGGGGGGGCTTTGGACTTTCTTTGTAGGAGCTTTCTTGGTATTAGCTGCGGGGAGACTTTCTTCTTCAACGGGAGGTCTTAGTTTTGTCTCAGGTAAACCGATTCCCCCTCACTTGTATCGACCCTTCTTGCATAAGGTCTCTTCTCGGGCTGCGAGAGAGGTTTCCTCTAAACATCCTCTTGTTGACATGGAAGGGTTTGCCATGGCGTAATGCATTGCCTTCACCTCCATAAGGTGTCCAATAATTATGCCATAGCCCATTGAGCATCCGAAGGACCCATCCTCCTTGTAGGTCCTGTTCAAAGACACATTCGGCAAAGTATGTTGTGAACAAACTCAACCCAATTCACTTCCTTTCCTCGTATGATCGCAACCATTACGATCGACTTACTTTTGGACGGTGATTGAAGCTTCCAAATTTCATATCAACACACTTCGAGATGACGTCCATTAGCTTGTGATAGTCGTCTTTCAATAGCTCTTTCTTGGTCGTATAGACCACATTCAAAGACACACTCGGGCTTGACAATTTCTTTCCAAGTGCGGTCAAGTCGACATCCGCCTCATAGATGTCATTCGAGCCCTCTGCGGGCAATGAGCGATGAACTCGGCCAAAGGTCTTTTGCGATTAGTTTGATGACCTTGTTGTGGATGGAAGATTTGATTTTCGTCTCACCCCGCAACTGCATTTACATAAAACATCGCGACCTCCTCAGGTATGTATGTATGAGTGTATTCCATCGACAAGTCCTTTAGCAGGACTTCTCCAACATTGCACCTATCTTCTTAACCAGGTCTCATCGATGCCTGCTTGATCATTCCATCGAAATCCACAGATGAACCAGTGTGGATTTGCTTTGCAAATTTCACGTAGTCATAGGTTGGTGCCATTTTTGCTTGTAAGAGCCCGTGGAAGAAACGTGAGATTTCAATTTTGAAGGGTAGGGTTTTCACAGAGAGTTTCTTGTTTTCTTGAAGATAAATGTTCGCGTGAGGAGAGAGAAAGTTAATTCTTGGTTATATATGACTTGAAAAGACGGTTTAGAGAATTTGAAACATTTGAACAAGATCAACGGTTGAGATCCGTTCTTGAAAAGCAGATATTATCTCTCCACATTTAATGCAACAACATTTATATCCAATCATGGGCTTAATTGTGCGACTTTTTCCTCGTTTTGCATGATTATGTCTCGATGTCATTAATAAAACATTCCCGCTTCTATAGAAAGACATCGTTTTGATAATTTTGACATTTCGCTCTCTCTTCATTAAGATAACTCAGCTCTTATTTTGTCATTACTCGGTGACAACCAACTTAATACAATTTGTGTAGGTCCCAAGGGGTGTAAGTGTAAGGTTTAGAAGGGAGGTTGAATAAACCTTACCAAATTTTCATTTTAGTCCTTTTAAATATTGAGTTAACACTTTACAGTTGTGTCTCGATGGACAACCAATTTAGTTAATCAAGAGAGTTAGTCTCTCAAAGGACTCAACCGAGTTGTTGATGGAATAACTCACCAATTGGGTCTATATTAACTCAATTTGTGTGGTTTTGTTTTTCGGAAGACTTAACACCCTTAACTTTGATTAAGCAAGGATTTAGTGCTTGATTTAGTACTTATAAATTATCAAGTGGATAGCAAATTTATCAGAGATTTAAGCGAGTTAAGATGCAGGAATTAAAGTCTTTAAAATGTAAATGACACAATAAAATTTTTATAGAGGTTCGAAGATGGGGTAATTCTTCTCCAACTCCTGGAGGAATCCACTAGGTATTGATCAATATACAAAGTGGTAATCACCCGATACAAGTCTTGATCACACGGTGACTTGATCCTTTGGAACTCGATCCGAGACGCCTTGATCACTCAAATTGGCTTCTCGTGACGACTTCTTCTTCACAGGCGGTGCGCTTGCTACTACTGACTCACTTGCTCAAGCTCTTTGGATTTGATCACGAAGCCCTCCAAAAGATTAAGACTTGGTTCGACCTTGAACCTTCCTACAATCCTTCGTGGAATGTAGACCCCTTGATTTTTTAGTATTTTCCTCTTCAACTCGATTGAAGTTATCTTTCCTTCACGGGTGAGTGTTGGATTGATGTTCTTCGTAGTGTAGGCTTGAGGATTGAGAATGTTTGCATTTTCGATAATTGCTTGAACGTTTTTAGTTCAGTCTCAGAACTTGTGTCTTTTTCTCAAACAAACTCCTCAGCCTTTTATAGTGATCTTTCAAAAATTTGCCCGTTGAAGAGATAGGCTTATTTTTGAAAGTCACTTGCGATCGTTGGCTTGTCTTGTTGCGATCCTTGGAATTGCCATTTCCTCGTATGAATTGTTCTTTCACCTTTTCGAGTTCGACACGGTGTAGTGCTTCCATTGGTTCATTCCTTTTGCACGCTCGGGACCGAGCACTCGAGAAAGGTGGTATGGAGATATTACTTGTTTAAGTAAATCTCTTGATTTTTCGTGGCAACGGATCTTTTACGATTATCTCGACTTTTGCATTTCCTTGCTTTCCCAGGTGACTTAGAGTCGCCTTCAATCATTGGATGACTCTTTTGTCACTTCAACTTGAGACTTGGCTTTTCTCGAGTTGCATCTCACCGCTTCTTCCAAGAGAGTTCCCGTCTACTCTTCTTTGCCATACTCAAATTGCCTCGCAATGAGTCTTCCTTCTAGTCTTGATTTGTCTTCTTGCATGTTAGGGCGTAGGCCGACTTAACTCTCGGCTTGGCCACTCTATTTATTACAATGCATTTTACAACAAGAATTGGGGTGCCAACTTCCTATTCTAAGTTTTACATGGCATTCATCAAAATCTAAACAATAAATTTTCTAACAATTTCCCCCTTTTTGATGATGCCAAAACTTAAACCATTCCAAAATGCAAATAGCAAAGATACATACTGAGATAGTGTATTGACATAGAATGTATGCGAGAATCAATCCTTTTATTGATCATAACATTCTTGTTCTTTTACACAATTTTACAAGGTGTATCGAGCACATATTTGTCTACGAGAAAAATAAAGAATTTATAGCTTTATTTTAAGACTTACATTGTATGTATTTACATAATAAAATACACGAAGGGGTGGACAAACACTTCATCTCCTTCGATGTCTCCTTCTTTCATCTTGTTCAAGATCTTCTTCTCTTCTTCTCTTTTTCTCATCGTCATTTGCCTTCTTTTTTTTCTTTTCATATGCCTTCCGCGCAGCTTCATCTCTTCTTAATCTTTCCTGTCTTTCCTCCCATAGCTGAGTTTGTCTCTTGTTTTTTTCTTCTAATCTTTTTGCATACTCATTGCTACTTTTTAGCCACTTGCAAATTTGCTACTTGGTCAAGACCAGCCAAAGAGATCCCTCCTTTCTTTCCGGATCCACGTATTCAATGTTTTTGGGCGGAGGCCTGAGTCCAAGCTTCTTCCTCCACCATCGCTTCTTCCTCTCTACCTTTGGGCGTGTCTTGTACTAGGGTCTTTTTTTTAAATTTGAGTGACCAGCGGAGTGACCACAGAGCGACCGCTGCAGAGGTAGTCTGTCACTGTCGCCTTCTTCACATAACGTGAGACCCTTTTCCCCAAGATAAGTCCCAAGCTTGAGCAATAGACATATTTGCAAAAGTATCCTTGATTCGAGCGTTTTAAATTCATCAATCGATCGTGGCTCTGTCCGACATCCGAGATGGCATACGTGTCTCTGTCTCTTTGGAATGCCTCCGTGTTGTTTCAAGATGTTCATAATTCGGGCATCCATTCTTCTTTTCCACTTCCTCCATCCCTCGCTTCAATTGTTTTTCTCTTTTCACCATGGATATAGCAGAGTGTTGGAGTGGCAGAGTCGCGGGGAGTTTGTCTGGCGATAATGTCAATTTGTGATAGGACCTTGTTGGGGGTTTGTGCAATCATCAAGGTCACATATGTCGATCCTTCCCCCTCAACAAGCTTTCTTTCTTTTGTTTCAACACTTCTCGGTGACTTTCCCTTCGCGCTTCCTCCTCTCTCGCCTTTAGGTATTCCTCTTCCCTTTTTGGCATCATCAAAGGAGAGAACGCTCGAAATAGATTTGCAAGGTGAAGTCGAGCCTGGCGATGGTAGAGTTCTGTCACGAGTCTGCTGCAGAGTATGCAAAGATTAAAGTCGGATCGAGTAGCGTTGGACTGTGAAATCGCTTCATCTCGGCCATGAGAAGGTGAATTTTGTATTCATGGTTTCTTCCAAACGCTGTAGATCACTCTTATTTTGCTCACGCAACAGTTTTATCTCGGCAGTGTGAGCTTCATGCATGTGCTCAATATGTTCTCTCGGCTTCGTTTTGCATCGGCATTTTCGGCTCTCCATACCCAGACTTGTTGAACAATGTCCGAAGTATCAAACTTGTTCCACACGCATTGTTCTTTGTTGCCACCATTCCTCGATCCCGATTGTTATGCCTCTTAAATAAGCAAAGAAGATTGGCATCTCTCGTTGTCCATTCGCATGTCCATAGAGGCCGATGCCTCTCCATCCGTTCAATCTCGGCCGAATAATGCCTTGAACACTTCGCGGACTTCAGTGATTCCTCCGTTGCGGTGATGGCCATGCAGCGTCAAAATCATAATCAATCGGAAAAATGGTGCCGATGGAAAAACGGGAGCCGGTTCGGGAAGCGTGCGAGCTCATTTTTCGACTCTTTAGGGAGGTCCTACCTTCCAAAGAGAAAGGAAAAGATTCTATAAAGGAATCATCACGGCCAATCGGTATTTGTTCAATGATGAGAGGTGCGTGTGAAGTTCCTCTTGGAGTCGAACTCGCTGCAGCTTGGGAGCCTGCGCGATGGACTCGTCTCACTGGGGTCTTTTGTGAAGTGGACCCACTTGCCGAGCCTGTTTTGTCTCAACAGCCTTCGTTGGTCTCGGTGACTTCTCCAATTGAGTAGACGGTCTCGGCCTTATCGAAGCGTCATCGGACGATGATGAGATTTCCATTGGTGGCTCATCATCAAAATTAAAGGTTTGACGAGTAGTCTTGGGATCGACTTGCTCGTGCTTGGAACATCCGCATGGTGAGTCTTTTGGATCTCGCTACTAGGGATGACTGCCTTCTTCTTCGCCCGATCCCGAAAGGTTACATCGGATTATCCGGGAATCATGAAGCGCGCTTATCTCCTTTTCGGATGGGTCGATGATAGCAGGAGGGATGTTCTCTACTTGACTTCTTTACCCGGGAAGTCTCAACCTCCCGTGGGCCTTCATTACCTCCCCGCAGTCTCAATCGCAGCGAGGCCTGGACCTCCCTTTCGACAGTGTCACTGTCTTAGGGTCTTCTCGTGGTGGCATCCATTGGAGTCTCAACCCCATGGATTGCACTTTCATCGCCTGCAGTGTTAACTCCCAGGGATGTTCCTTCTCGTGCCTCGACCGCATCGCCAGCGTCATTAGCCTTCGAGCAGTTGGCACTCGGTTGAGACGATCTCAACTATCCGAGCTTCGTTGATGACAACTTGTTGTTCTTCTTGTGTTTGTATTTTCTCTACTTCGCCTCCCGGATTCGTTGTTGAGTCATCTCGCAAAGATTCTCCGACCTTCTGCGGTGGAGGGAGTTCCCTCACCGGGCGCACTAACCGAGTGACTTGGAATGGGGTCACTCATCTCCAAACTCCACTGTTTCGATTGAATGTTCAGCCACCGGGGCGGTGGTAGCACACCTTCAATAGGGGTTGGCTCGACCGGGGTCCCCACTATCCCAGTTTCATCGCCAAGTCCCTTATCGCTTTCTTCCGAGTGAGTGGGAAGTGGTGGCAGCAACAACGATGGCGATTCTTCAACCACTCCCATTGGATCAATTTCACCGTGTTCGAGGACTCTCCTGGTCCCTCCATCAATCTTTGCTCGTGAAGGATTCTCGATTCGTGCAATGCTTGCTGCATTTGCAACTCTTACGTGGCGGCAGATTCTCCGGATCCTCATCACCGCGTGAGAAGACATCAAGGAGAGGATGTGTGTGTTTGTGGTGCCAAGAAGATAGGCGAGATCTTGGCCTTCTCACGTGCCTCGGCTTTCTCTCGCTTGCCTTTCCTTCTCCTTGTCCTTGAAGATCGCCAGGATGTCCGTGCGCTTGTCTTCATCCAAATCTTGAGCACAATGGTTAGTCCAAGGAAGTTTAACAATTCTCTTCTTCTTCTTCTATAAACTCGGGCCGTTGGAACTGTTCCTTGATTTACTCAACTTCCATTTCCTCCACTCACGCAGACGATTTTGGATATCCGGGTAAGGTGGAGATAGGATCATCACATCACTATCAGCTCTATCACTTCTTCTTGTGTCTCATTGCGTGGACTACATTGGTGTCTTGAGGTTGCCTCTCGTTGATCGCCTTGATGAGACTTGGTTGTTTCATCAATTACATTCGGGGACTCGATCGTCTTGCAAAGGCTTCTCGGTATTTGTTCTAGCCGAGTGGTCGACTCGGCCCGGTTTTTCAAGCTCGGATTGTTTGATGATTCTTCTTCGTCTTCTTGTTTCTACGAGGAGGATTTTCGGTTCGAGACAGTTTTGTCGAGTCTTAGGCGGCGGGGGGGTTGGTGTCTTTTCTCGAGGAGTGGCCGTCTTGGCTTGTCAGTTCTCCTCTTTTTGACGATGGGACAAGGTATTTGTGAGTCCTTCTCGATCACGGCCACTGTTTGGGGCGGGAGACATGGCTGCGAGGAGCGGTGACTCGCTGCAGGGGAGCGATTTTGACTTTCTTTTTTGCGGGGGGTTAGTCTTTTTTTGCGGCAGGGCAACTTTCTTCTTGGGTGGAGAGGAAACAATTTGTATCTTGAGTGGTCATTCCCCCTCACTCGTGTCGACTCTCTTGGCGTAGGCTCTCTTACGTGCGCGAGAGAGGTTTGCTCGAACATCCTCTTGTTAAAATGGAATGCCTTCCCATGTCTAAGAGGACTCCTTTCACCTCCATCACCCGGCCAATCACGGGCCATATCCTAGGGATCCTCCAAATGTGCCATCTTCCTTGAAGGATTTGTTCCCTACGCTCGGGAAGAGTCTTTGTGAGACAAACTCAAACTGTTGATTTATTTTCTTTTCTCGCAATGATTGCAGCCATTACAATCAGCTTTGCTTTTGTGATTGGTCAAAGTCGCCAAATTTGATGTCAATACATTTGGCAACTATGTCCAACATCTTGTGATAATCTTCCTTCAGTGATCTCTTGTTTTTTGTGTACACTATTTTATCAAAGATAGTCGGGTTTGGCTATTTCTTTTTCCAAGCATCGCCCAAGTTTACATTAGCTTCGTTAATTTCGATGCTTCTTCATTGGTAGTGAGCGATGTTGACCAAATCCGCGAGAGATAGTCACCGCTTCCGTGAACAGATGACTTTATTCCTTCATCGTGAATCTCAAGATTCACGAAGGGTATCGCGACCTCCTCCACATAGGTCATCGGATATTCTAACGTCAGAAATGGTTTTGGCCGGATGTTTCCAATTTTCGGCGATTTTCTTCACTAGGGTGTCATCGGACCCCTATTTCACCATCCGTCTAAATCCACAAAGAGACCCGGTGTGGATTTGCTTTCCTAACTTGGTAAAATCATAGGTTGGTGCCATTTTTCAGGATTTTATCAAAGAAAAACTTAGAGATTGATTTGAAGATAGATAGGGTTTCGAGAGAATTTTTGCCTTTGCTTTTGAGAGAAAGAGATGAACAGATTTTGGTAGTGTGAGAGAAAAGGACGGAAATGGTTTAAGTATGGTTTATGAAAGGACGTGCGGGTGGTTTTTTTTTGAAATGTGATCGAAATCAACGGCTTAGATTTTGCACGCCTATTTAGCATTTAATGTCTCGTATTTAATGTAGCAAAGATTTATATCCAATCATAAGCTTGGTGTGCGGCTTTATGTATGTACACATCATCATTATCCGACGTATTCCTTAAAAACATTCCCGCTTAGTCAAAACGATTGCGTTTTTGTCACCTTGCTCATAAGTGACTCGGCTTATCCTTTAGTTGATTTAACTCTTCTTCTCACAGTTCTCTTAGTGACTCATTTATCACCGACTCGTGTATGTTGTCTTTTCGATCGGTGATTTCTCGAGCTGATTTGTGTGTTCAACTCTTTTTCACTTTTTGTGTTCCATTTCTTTTCTTTGAGTCTTCTCAATGTTAACTCACTCAATTAACCCCAACTCATGCTTGAGTTCTTCAAATTTTGACTCACATAATGGTTTTGTGAAGATGTCACCATTGATTGTTTATCGGTTGAGATATATTCCAAGATGATGTCCTTCTTTTCAACATAGTCTCTTATGAAGTGATATCGACATCAATGTGCTTTGTTCTTGAGTGCAACACAGATTTTGAGTGATTGCAATTGCACTTGTGTTATCACACATGATTGGAATTTCTTTTTCCTCAACTTCATAGTCTCTCAGAAACTGTCTCATCCAATTTTGCTTCTTGCTAAACCAGAAATCAGCCTGTTTTCCTAGCATTTGACATGTGCCTGAAGTGCTCTTCCTGTCCACTTTGCATCCAAAGATAGTCGTAGAGTCCGAATAGCCAATTAGCTTGAATCCACCTTCCTTTGGATACCATAGACCTACTTCTTGGCTTCCTTTCAAGTATCTCAATATTCTCTTAGCTCTTTGTCATATGGCTTTCTTTTGGAGCAGATTGAAATCTTGCACATACACCTACAAAGAAAGGTGATGTTTGGCCCGCTTCTTTGTAAGATAGAGGAATGATCCAATAAGTGCTCAGATCTTGTTTGATCTACGGGCTTCACATCTGCATCCATGTCCATTTTGGTCGATGTATTCATTGGTATTTTTACGAAGACTTCTCCTCCATACCAAATTTCTTCATTAAAATCTCTGGTGTATTTTGTTTGACTTATGAAGGTTCCATCCTTCATTTGTTTCACTTGGAGTCCAAGGAAGAATGTCGCTCTCCCATCATGCTCATTTCAAATTTACTTTGCATGAGGTTTGAAAACTTTTCACCTGACTCTTTGTTTGTGGATCCAAAAAAGATGCCATCCACATATATTTGAACAAGCAAAGTATACTCTTTTTGTCTTGAATTAAAAGTGTTCTATCTACTTTTCCTTTTGTAAATCCATTTTCGAGTTAGGAATTGTGACAAAGTATCATACCATGCTCGGGTGCCTGTTTCAATCCATATAGAGCTTTCTTGAGTTTGTATACCTTATCTCCAAGAGTCTTTTGCTCAAATCCTGGAGGTTGTTCAACATACACTTCTTCTTCCAATAAACCATTTAGGAATGCACTTTTTACATCCATCTGATATACAGTGAAATTCTTGTGAGCTGCATAGGCAAGAAACATTCTTATAGCTTCCAGTCTTGCTACAGGAGCAAATGTTTCATCAAAATCTATTCCTTCTTCTTGGCAATATCCTTTGGCTACTAATCTTGCTTTGTTTCTTACACAGAGCCTTCCTCGTTCATCTTATTTCGAATACCCATTTGGTGCCAATAACATTTTGATGCATGGGTCTTTGCACTAATTCCCACACTTTATTTCTTTCAAACCGATTGACTCTTCTTGCATAGCTTGAATCAATGTGCGTCGTCCAATGCTTGTAACACATCTTTGGGCTCTATTTGCGAGATAAAGCATGTGAACATGGCTTCTTGTTGAGTTCTGGATCTTGTTTTGACACCTTCTCTTATATCTCCAATGACAAGTTCTGGTGGATGGTCTCTCAGCCATCTTACATCAGGTTGGAGTAAGTTAGCTGGATTGATCGTCTTGCAATTTTTGTATTGCTATGGTCGACTCTCTCGTGATCACTTAGCCGCAAATTTTCCATTGTTTTTGAGATGCAACTATCTCATCTTCTTCTCAATTTATAATTCCGACTTGGCTTGACAAAGGGACTTTTCGTATGGTTGGATGATTCAAACTTATCGGTGACTCTTCAATGTCTTCTCCATTTACATTTGGCTCATCGAATACCACATGAATGGATTCTTCCGCAACCATAGTCCTTTTGTTGAGTACTCAGAGGCTTTTTCTTTTGTGAGTATCCTAAGAAGATACCTTCATCGACTTTAGCATCAAAAGCCTTTAGATTGTCTTTGCCATTGTTGTGGATGAAGCATTTACATCCAAATATTCTCAAATATGCAACATTTGGTTTTCTTCGAGTCCAAATCTCATAGGAGTCTTTGTCGGTTGTCCATTTTATCATACATCTGTTTTGAGTGTTGCAAGTTGTGTTGATTGCTTCAGCCCAAAATCTTTTTGGTAACCCCCTTGACCTAACATGGTCCTTGCCGCTTCTTTGAGAGTTCTGTTCCTTCTTCTCGCAACTCCATTCTCTTTGTGGAGTTCTTGACCAATACCATTTTCAATACAATCGAGTTATTATTCCATTGACAAACTCGGTTCCTCTCCCGATCTTATTTTGATAATGGTTTGGTTCTTCTCGTTTTGATCCTCTTCATCATTTGTGGTAGTTTTTGTAGAGTTTCTTTCTTCTTACACATGAATATAGTCCATGTATATCTTGAATAGTCATCTACTACTACCAAGGTATATTTCTTTCCACTTATGCTAGTTGGTTCCACTTTGGGCCAAATAGATCCATATGTAGAGATGCAATATTCTTGTTGAAGATGGGCATGTCTTTTCTTTGAATGATGAATTGATTTGTTTTCCCTTCGACATGCGTCACATATACTCTCCTTTTTGTATACCGAGTCCGGAAGTCCTTCCACAAGATTACTTCTTGCAAGCTTGTTAATCGTTTTGAAATTTAGGTGACTCGCTTTTTTGTGCCACAACCAACTTGATTCAATTTGTGCTCTTTGCTAGTAGATAGGTCTTTGGGTGTTGCAGTTGACCAATCCACGACATACATATTCTTCTGTCTACATCCTTGCAAAGACAACTTCATTCGATTCAAGATCTTGATTTGGCATACACCCATGTTGAATCCAACATTGTAGCCCTTGTCACGAGTTGATCGATGCTCGATATGTTGAAGTTGAGTCCTTCAACATATGCAACATCTCGTGATTTCTAATCCATTCCTCTTGATGGATCCAATGCCTCTTATTTCACCAGGAGCTTCATTTCCACCAAATATGACTTTTGCTCCTTTAACTTCCTTGAATTTTGACAGATTTTTCTTGTTTCTGTCATATGTCCGGAACAACCACTATCCATGTACCAGGTTCCTTGGCACTGTTTGTTCCTTGAACCGCAATCAAGGAAATTAAGTTTTAGGTACCCATACTTTGCAGGTCCGAGGGGTTAGAATTGTAAGATGATCCAACCAACTTATAGCCAAATGATTTGACTCTAAGGGGTTGCCATCTATCGTGCCATAATCATCATTAATCCTGGCAAATTGCTTGGGGATTTTAGGTTCATACAAATTGTCTCTTTTGTCGTATGCTGTGTATAAGTTTTAGCAATTGCCTTCTTTGGGTAATTGTGGTGTCTCGAGTGTAGTGTCTAGGTGCATGTGTGTCTTTGATGAAAGCTCTTATACTTTTGGAATGACCTTTGCTTTGAGTTCTAGGCCTTTGCCATTTGGGCTTGTATTCCATAAGTCTATCTTTGGTAGTTCACATTATTCCAATCACTTGGCTTGGATATTTTCTACCATTCCCATCATATATATTTCTCTTATAGATTTTAAGGGTTTTTGGTAGCTCTGCTTCTTCTTTCTGAGTATTTTTTGTTTGGAGTTTCTTTGAGGAACTCTATTTGAATCTCTTCTCGATTGTCCTTTCTCAGCGCACTCAACTCGGTGTTTTCCTTTTCCTTTATAACCAAGGCCAGTTTGCTTATTCTTGTGTTTTGGAGTGAATGTGTGTGCATCATTTAGAGTTTTGGATTTTTCGGACTCTTCATGACTTGAAGATCCTTTTTCCAAAATTACTTTTGAGGTTTGACATGGCACAGAGGAATTAAATCCTAAGCTGTCTTGTCTCCACATTCTCTTTGACTCATAATAAGATCATCCAATGATTTAGATGCCTTAGTGAATGAGGTAATAACATTTTTGAGGTCATTCTCCCTCTTCTCTATAGCAAAGCAATTTTTCGCTATTAATTTAGCATTTTCGGCCTTTAAATTTTCATTCTCATCGGCTATTTGACTTAGAGTACTCGGCTCCTTAGTCGACTTTGAGTTTGACTCTTGAGTAAATTTGTTTTCCTCATTTAATAGTGTGTGTGAGGATTTAATGTGTTCAAAATCTTTCATCATTTTTCCTAATGAATCATAAAGATCAGTGGGTGATGAAGTGTGTGTATCAGTCACTATCATCACTAGAGTCCGAGTTTGATAAGTTAGAGTGTACCTCATCTTCTTGGTCGAGTTGATCTTGTTTCGTGGCCATCAAGCGGATCGGCTTCTTCTTCGTAGTCACTTGAGTAGTCAGCTTCACTTTGCTCTCAATCGGTTTGTCTCTCTTGACTTGGGTTTTCAAGTCTCTGCTCTGACCATCATTGCATTTTTCTTTTCTTGTCTTCTTTCTCTAAAGACCTTTCTTTCTTCTTCATTCTGTATTTGTTAACTACAGGATATGAGCGATCAATGGCATAGTGACCTGGTTGTCTGAGTTCAAAGATAGATATTGACCTTTTGATCAGCTCTTTCCATTCTTGGATTGTCGGCCCTTTGATATTGACTTTTTGATGATCTGTTCTCTTGGTTGGCCTATCTTCCCTTGATTTGGAGGGAGGTGAGTGTCTTACGGAAGATTCACCCTTTCCTCTCTTGTAGTTCTTATTGAAGAACTTGTTGAACCTCTTAACCATCGGGGCTATTTCTTCAGGGGTCAATGACTTCTTTGACCTCGGCTCTCTTCCCATCTTTGACAAGTAGAGCAATTTGTTTTGGGTGTTGTCTCTTCTGGTCTTTTCTTCTCGGCTCAAACTCGTAGGCTTTGAGGTCCGAGAATAATTCATGGTTGGATGTTTTTGATAGGTCCATGGAATGTCTCGGTGCCATGACCTTCATTTCCCATTCAATTTGGAAGACTTTTAGGATCTTCATACACATTTCCTTCAGTGTATATTCCTTTCCAAGTGCGGATAACTCGTTGGTGATTTACGTGAATCGAGCATCCAGTTGATCCAGGTTTTCTCCGAGATCATTTTGAAGTTCTCAAATTTCAGATGATTAATCGATAATTTGTTTTCTTTGATTTGCTCGAGCCTTCACAAATCAATGTGAGCTTGTCCCATTTCTTTAGCTGTTTTGCATGATTTGACTTTATTGAACATGGCTTTGTCCAAGGTTTTGTAAAGGATGTCCTTGGCTACATTGTCCAGGTTGTATCTTTTTTCTGTCATCATTTGTCCACTCGAGTTCTTGGTTTTTCAACCATGACGTGGGAGCAACATCCTCTTCTCCTTCAATTTGCAGACTCTTCTTACAGATTGTGTTCACCTTTAAGATTTGCAGAGGCCCATATTCTATCACTATCCACATCTCATCATGTAATCTTTGATAGATGAGCTCGCATACGAATTTTCCAATCATCAAATTCTTCAATAGTGAACATAGGGATGCGTGTCAAATTTGCTTCCATGATAATACCTTTTAATGATAAAAAGAGTTTTGAAAGTTTAAGTACTAAAGCGAGACTTTGAAAAGTTTGGAGATCTAGTTCAAGAGTAACCGGTGCGGAGGGTTCAATGAACCAACCGCTCGATACCACTTGTAGGTCCCAAGGGGTGTAAGTGTAAGGTTTAGAAGGGGGTTGAATAAACCTTACCAAATTTTCGTTTTAGTCCTTTTAAATATTTAGAGTTAACACTACACAATTTGTCCTTGATGGACAACCAATTTAGTTAATCAAGAGAGTTAGTCTCTCAATGCACTCACTTTCATTTTTGTTGATGGAATAACTCGAGTTGTTGGGTCTAAATTAACTCAATTTGTGGTTTTGTTTTCGCGGAAGACTTAACACCCTTAAGTTTGATTAAGCAAGGATTTAGTGCTTGATTTAGTACTTATAAATTATCAAGTGGATAGCAAATTTATCACAGATTTAAGCGAGTTAAGATGCGAGGAATTAAAGTCTTTGAAATGTAAATGACACAATAAAATTTTTATAAGAGGTTCGAAGATGGGGTAATTCTTCTACTCCTCTCTTCTCCAACTCTCTGGAGGAATCCACTAGGTATTGATCAAGTATACAAAGTGGTAACAGTCCGGATACAAGTCTTGATCACACAAACTAACTTGATCCTTTGGAACTCGACCTGAGACGCCTTGATCACTCGGTGGCTCTGCGACGACTCGCCTTCTTCACAGGGCAGGTTTGCCTTGCTACTACAACTCACTTGCTCAAGCTCTTTGGATTTGATCACGAAGCCCTCCAAAAGCTTAAGACTTGGTTCGACCTTGAACCTTCCTACAATCCTTCGTGGAATGTAGACCCTTGATTTTTCAAGTATTTTCCTCTTCAACCGATTGAAGTTATCTTTCCTTCACAGGTGAGTGTTGGATTGATGTTCTTCGTAGTGTAGGCTTGAGGATTGAGAATGTTTGATTTTTCGATAATTGCTTGAACATTTTTAGTTCAGTCTCAGAATTTGTGTCTTTTTCTCAAACAAACTCCTCGGCCTTTTATAGTGATCTTTCAAAAATTTGCCCGTTGAAGAGATAGGCTTATTTTTGAAAGTCACTTGCGATCGTTGGCTTGTCTTGTTGCGATCCTTGGAATTGTCATTTCCTCGTATGAATTGTTCTTTCACCTTTTCGGAGTTCGACACGGTGTAGTGCTTCCTATTGGTTCATTCCTTTTGCACGCTTCGGGGACCGAGCACTCCGAGAAAGGTGGTATGGAGATATTACTTGTTTAAGTAAATCTCTTGATTTACGCGGCAACGGATCTTTACTGATTATCTCGACTTGAGCGCATTTCCTTGCTTTCCCAGGTGACTTAGAGTCTTCTTCCAATCATGGATGACTCTTTTGTCACTTCAACTTGAGACTTGGCTTTTCTCGAGTTGACTTGATCGATACTCCACTCAGTGCATCTCACCGCTTCTTCAATAGAGTTCCCGTCTACTCTTCTTTGCCATACTCACTGTCTCGCACAGAGTCTTCCTTCTAGTCTTGATTGTCTTCTTGCATGTTAGGGCGTAGGCCGACTTAACTCGGCTTGGCACTCTATTTATTACAATGCATTTTACAACAAGAATTGGGGTGCCAACTTCCTATTCTAAGTTTTACATGGCATTCATCAAAATCTAAACAATAAATTTCCTAACAAAAGTCGTCTTCCCGATCGAGTTATTTTACTTGATTGTTATGTGGAACTTGTTCTTTTTCGATTTTTCTCATCTTCTTTCCAAGCTTTGTTGAGTCTTCTCGAGTTTTCTAACCGTGATTCACATAATGGCTTTGTGAAAATATCGCCTAACTACTTCTCTGTTGAGATGTATTCCAGTGTGATATCTTTCTTTTCAACGTGGTCTCTTATGAAATGATATCGGCGTCAATGTGTTTTGTTCTTGAATGTAGCATGGATTTTGAGTTTTTGCAATGGCACTTGTGTTGTCACACATAATCGAATTTTATTTTCTTCAACATCATAGTCTCAGATCTGCTCTCAATGAAGAGAAGCGCTTAGAAATCCTTAGCATTATCAAAGAGGAAGAAAATGAGAGAGCGGCCAAGGAAGCCCGAGACTTGGAGAAATCCAAGATGTGTGCATTTGAGTGCTCTAAAGAGCATACTCACACGCATCTTGATATGCTCTCAAAAAGTGCTAAGGATATGGACCCATCCGATGCGGCAGAGAGAGAAAATATGTAGAAGGCTATGTTGGAGTCGAGAACATTGCACGAGCAACAATTATTGGAAGGACAGGAGAGTCCTCTCAATCTCTCCCGCAAAACAGATCCACTTTGGGAGTGGCACATAGATTGCCACAAACATAATTGCCACTACATCTCCGTGCATTCTCCAATTGGCTCCAAGGAGATGGCGATGAAGTGGGAAGTTGGGCACCCAAGCTAAGCCAACCCCGAAGAAGGTGTTCTCACACACCTTGGCCGGTGAGCACTCAACGGAAAAATCCGCGTCTCGGGAGCGAGTGACCCCACTCTTAGTCACTCTTGTTGTGGGAGACTCAACTATGAAGCAAGGAGGCGAAGTTGAGAAAGAGAGTGAACATCAAGCAGAGTGACATTGGCGAAGCTCGGACGATTGAGTCTGTCCCGGTGAAGTGTCAATCGCTTTGAAGGCCATGAAGCGTTGTTGGAGCGAGAGGCAAAGGATGGTAAGGCCCCAAGAGTTAACACTTTGGGCTCGAAAGTGCAATCAAGAGGTTGAGACTCCTATGGATTCCATTATCAAAGACCCTAAGACGGTTGAGATGTCAAAGCGAATATTGAAGGCATCGCAGAGTTGAGTCTGTTGGGGTATTGAAGGCCAAAGTGAGGTTGAGACTTCCCGAGTAAAGGTCAAGATGCACGTAACATTCCTCCACTAAACAACGTTGATGCGAGAAAAAGGAGATAAGCGCTCTTCATGACTCCCAAGAAAATTTAGATACATCATTTTTGGAATCGAGAAGATGAAGTTGAGTCCACTCCACTTGCAAATCCTATGGACACGGTGAGGATATTCTCAAAACTTAGAGCCGCGGATCGAGAAAACGGCTCGCATGAAGTTTAATTTTGAGATGAGCCAACCCACAAGTCTCATCATCATCCAATGACTTTGATGCTATATTAGAGGATAAGGTAATTCACTTAGAAAAATCATCGAGACCGAGAAAGCTGTTCACACTACCGAGGCTCGATCGTCCGGCAAAACATCACAAATGCCCGGTGGAATTGAGCCTCTCATACAGCTCCCACAACTGCAGCGATAACGACTCCATCGGCTCGGTCATAGGCTCCCTTGTTTGTGACAATTGTCGATGAAGCTACCGCAGCAGAGGCACATGGAGCTGAGTCATCGCAGGCACAAACGCAACATGACATTCCATATGTGCGCGATGATGCCTTTCAAGGCATGTTTCCCTTCTCCAAGTACCTGCCTGAATTAGAGGAAGAGACAACTGCTGAACTGAGGAGATACATGATAAGAGAAGATCCCATCATTCCCACTGGCACAATTGTTCCAGCAGACTTCAATTTCGACACAGAATGGCCAGCAGACATCTGAAATTCGTCAAGTCTTCAAGAAGATCTGTGAGGAGATTGAGAAGATAGAAAGACATCAGGCCTCTCTGGATTTACGCCTGGACAATCGTGATGCCACTCTCACTGTTGACTTGAGAGGGCTCGTGGTGCGAATTAGGGAATGGACTCAATAGCAGACTGCAATGAGAATTGAGCAAGTACGATACTTCAAAGCCCTGTATGGAAGAATGCTCATATGGAGTGCTGATAACTCCTTGATCGGCAAAGGATGAAGAAGTATATTGAAAGGATAAACCGGTCTCACAAAGCAGGATATGGAGTTGTTGCAACAATTCCACAAGAATGAAATTCTAAGACTCGAGAATGCCATGAATGACAAATTCAGCCTTCTCATGGCTGAAATGAAGTTAGTCATAGCCGAGTCTAAGGCAACTCGCTCGAGTTTTGGGCTCGTATGATGCGGAGACTCCAAGCACAACTCCACGATCAGCCGGATTTGGATTTTATCCTTGGAGGCATGTTCCTGGGGTTCCTCTCTCCTTTGATGATGCCAAAAAGGGGGAAGAGGAGTTCCTCAAAAAGGGGGAAGAGGAGTTCCTCAAAAAGGGGAAAGAGAAGAAAAATTGAAGAAAGACGCACCGAGAGAAGAAAGGTGCGGTGAGGGGGAAGAAAGTTCAATGCAATTGATGTACATGAAACACCTCAACAAGGTCATGTTTCGCCTCCATCCTCAAGCAAACTCCCCGTGACCCTACCAATCGAGAACGTTGTTGTGTCAATGGCAAACAAAAGGAAGATCATTGAAGCAGGGTTTGAGAAGTTAGGTGAAAAATATGATGCTCGCGTTCAAGAGATTATGAAACGATAAGGTGGTATACTAGCGGGAAGGACCAGGATGCAATACACGATGATGGATTTGAGCCTATATCGATTGAGGAGTTCAAGACACTTGAATCGAAGGCTACTTCCAAGGAATGGCTCTATCTCAATCCCGGGATTTGTCCGGGAGAAAGGTTTAGCCTTTGCAAAAAGAAGGCGATAAGCGAAGAATCTTCCAATGAGACACTCATTTGACGAGTAAGATTCGATGCAAGACACTCCCGGAGGTGGGGAGAGCCGAGTCGGGAAGGGAAAGAAGTGGTGATGGAAGAGGTTCCCAATCTCAACCAAAACCCAAGGACGTAGAATTTGTAGATCCCGAGAAGAAAGGCTTGATCCATTGGTGGATATGATTACCTTGCAATCTAGAAGTTGAAAGGAAGAACGTTGAGGCGTAAGAAGACAAAAAGAAGAGAATGAAAGGCGGAGACACGAGAATGGCGAGAGAGGAAGCAAAGGGATGACCCCGCCGCCAAACGGGCCTATGAAAAAGAAGAATAAGAGGGAAGAAGAAGAGAGAAGAAGAAAGAGAGTTGATGATGAGGAGCGCGAGAAAGGGCTAAAGAAGAAAGAAGAAGGAATAAGCAAAGGCGTTGAAGTGTTCTTTGCAAACCCCTTTGTGTATTTCATTGTAAATACATTTTCATGTAAGTCTGTACAGTAATAACTATGTTGTAATATTTATGTATAGCTCTATACTTAGATGACTTTGATCATCAGTAATGTAAACCTCTTTGTAAAGGACAAGAATGTTATGAGCAATAAAATAAGATTCATACATACATTCTTTTTTTGTATTATCGTATTTTACTCATGTTTATTTATGTTGTGTAATTTAAGTTTTGGCATCATCAAAAAGAGTGAAATTGTTAGGAAAATTATTTGTTAGATTTTGATGATACCCCATGAAACTTAAATTAGGATGTTGGCACCCCATTTTTATTGTAATTTGTATGTGTGACTTGAAGAACCGATAGAATCGAGTCAAGTCACCGTCCAAAGTGGAAGGAGACAATCGCGGAACTACACAGAAGAACTCGAGAAAGTCGGTTGAGTGCATCTAGAGGACAACATGAACTCAATCAAGAAGAATCACCGAGAACAGGTTGTAAGGAAGGTCACCAAGTCAATGGAAGAAGCTAAGTTGAAAATGATGGTTGAGTTATCCAAAGGTTGAAGAAAACTCAACTCAATCGAAAATCCGCAAATAAGCGAGTTGAGTGAAGGCAATCGACATTTAACCGTTGTACGTAAATCAAGGAAATTACTTATTTAAGTAAAGACTCCATCGCCAAGTCCTAAGAATAAACAAATGAAAAGGCGTGCAGATTTAATAAGCAAAAGAAACAGTCCAAGTGGGTGTTAGACCGAAAAGCTCGAATGTTCAAGAATATGAGGAAGTAGATCTTTCACACACCTAGAAAGTAAGTCGGTGCGGACCAACGTCCAACGAGAATATTATTTGATAAGCTATCTCTCTTCAACGGATAATTTTTCAAATAATACTGTAAAAGGCTGAGGATTCAAATGAATGTATATGAATGAAAGAGTTTGCATATGAATGCAACTAAGACAAAAATAGACAAATCAAAAAGCATACAAACAAACTTGCTGTAGAGAGAAATCAATCTATAATCCTCAAGCCTACAAGTTACTAAATTCTAAATCCAACACTCACTTTGTGAAGGATATTAGAATTCATCAAGTTGAAGAGGAAACCGTCAAAAACTTTCAGGGGTCTACATTCCAAGAAAAGGAGAAAGACTTGAAGAAGGTTGTGTGATCAAATCCAAAGACTTGAAGAAGTAAGTTGTAGTACCAAGGCAGTTGCCTCGTGAAGAAGCTGAGTCGCACGAGAAGCCAGCTGTGTGATCAAAGCATCTTGAGACTGAGTCGTAGGAGAAAGTCAGCAGTGTGATCAAGACCTTCTCTAGACTGACAACCACTTTGTAAACTGATCACTACCTAGTGGATTCCTCCAGGAGTTGGAGAAGAGATGAGTAGAAGAATTACCCCATCTTCGAACCTCTATAAAATTTGTGTCTATTTACTTTTAGAATTTGCTTTCTTGCATTAATATTTTATAAATGTTGATCAAGTTAGATTTGCTATCCCTATTAATAATAAGCTTAGTGTTAAAACAAGTGTTAAAATATACCTTTAATTTGTCAAGGGTGTTAAGTCTTCCGTTTCAAAACCAAATCGGTGAGTAAATCTTTTAAAGTGTACATGTAAAAGTTAAACCGACCACAACTCCTTTGAGTTTGTCACAAACAGAAACGGCCGATCAATCAACCTAGCTGTCCTCTCGGACTAAGCTGATTTGAGTCAACTCTGTTGCAATACCTTTTTAAAGGATTTTGGTTGCAAAAATTTAGTAAGGTTTTTCAACCCCCCTTCCCCCTTCTAAACCTTACTTTTCACCCCATGGGACCTATAATAGGTGTCTCAAAACCTTTCACAGGGGTATGCTTGGCCAAGGTGCCCTCTTCATAACCTTTCTTAGCATCATCGCCATCCTTCCAGGATTCTTGTCCCTCGGAGTGCCAGGTGAGGTAGTAGCATCGATAGTAGTCACCATTTCCATAACGTTAGGGCTAGAAGAGATTAGAATATAAGATGACTCTCCGGGCCCCTCCGCAAAAAGTCCGCTCGTGCAACTACTAGGATTCTTTCAAAGTGCTTACTTCACTCAACCTTCTCTGTTGCATCATCAACGTCTACCTCTTCCATTCATTCACGCTAATGGCCGATCGAAATCACTTTCGGGGACTACTAGGATTCCTCAATTGCCATCGCCTTTGCCTTCAACTTCTCCTCATCCTTCTTCCGATAAAGGATGGTGGTACAAAAATCGGGTCCAAAGTCGAATGGACCGCAATATTTCCCAAGAAACATAGGAGTTTATCCTCTTATTCAATGAACTCGGGCTTTGTAATTGATCTCCGCATAACTCGGCTTCCAGGACATCCATACATTTAGCCTCTCCCGCACATCCGGATATGTAGGAGATAGCATAACAAGATCATCATTATCCTCATCATCCTTCTCTAAAGGCTCTTCAACAACCTTGCTTCTTGGTGTAATAGCATCGACCGAGGAGATCGAGCATCTAACTCTTCATGATCTTGGTCACCGTGATTGTTTCGCATTCGTCGAGTTGTCTCCCTAACAGCCTAACTCTTACAAACTTTATTGTTCAAGAACAACAATCTTTATCTTCTCAAAGTGGTTTCACACCACTTTTAAGTGTTTGCCGCTCATCCTCCGCAACCTCCTTTTCAGTTGTGCGAGACTCAATCGGCTTATCTAATTCATTCTTTTTCACAAGTTTTCTCCTTGTCCTTACCAAAGGAACCTCAACTTCTTCTAGTTCTTCTTCCTCTCCAAAGAATGGCAAGAGGCCTTCCACCCATCGATGTAGTGAATCTCGATACGTCTAGGAAGGGAAATCGACTTGATACCAAAATTCTAAAGGTCTATCATAGGGCCCAAACGCAGGTTGGGTTGGTCTTCCTTCTACCTATCGATTTTTTGGCCCCTTCAAAAGGAAATGCGGAGGTCAGGCTTTTTCTCACCCCGGTATAAAGCCTCGGAGGTTCCCAGTGTCGCTTCCTACCCGTATTCATCAAGGTGGCGAACTTGCTTTGGGGAAAAACGTATTAGTAGCTTATTCCATCCATTTAGCAAGACCTTAGGATGACATAGCCTTATAAGCCAATTTCAGCTTGTTCGCTGCAGCTGGTGGCTTTCGGGCATAATCGAGTGCTTTCTCTTGATAATCGGAGAAAAGCAGGGATTCCATCTTGGCCTGCGGGCGGGGTAGGGTCTTTTCGGGCCGCAGATGTGGTAGGAGCGGACTTTGGCTGCAGGGCATATGCCTTCTTCTTCTTCCGGGACGGGCTTAGGAGAAGAGGCCTTTGCGACATACGATTGTGTCAACGGGGATAGGGTCACTGATTCTCCTCGTTTCTATCCACCTTCCCGCATGGGCTCTGTGTTAGGTAGCTAAGAGGTTTGCCCCGAACGTTTTTCTTGCTCACGTGGAAGGGTTTTCCATTCCCGAGAGTAATGCCCATCACTTCCATCGATGACCTAGAACCAGGTCATATCCAAGTGAGCCGATCGTACCATCTTCACCTACGAACATGTTCAACACATTTTGGCACAACTTGCCAAACACGAACTCTGACCAGTTGACTTTCATCTCTTCCAGAATCGTAGCCATCACCGCCAACTTAGTCCTAGACAGCTAATTGAAGCTTCCAAACTTCACGTCGACACATTTGGCTACCACGTCCATCAACTTGTGGAAGTCATCTTTTATAAGCGACTTCTTGGTTGTATAGATAAAGCGGCAGCCACGCGATTTTTGGCTATTTCCTTCCATGCGGCAGCCAAATTAATGTCCTTCTCAGTTATCTCCTTCAAACCAGAAGAAGGAAGATAACAGTTAGCAGCTAAGTCCGTAGCAGTCAACTTGATTTCATTGATGTGGACCGATGAGCGGATCTCATCGTCATGAACCTGAGTGTTCACATAAAACATCGCAACCTCTTCCAAATAAATATGCGAGAACCCCATTGTCAGGAAAGGCTTGAGACCAACTTTCTCAAGCATATCAGCTATCTTTTTCGCCAGGGCCTTGTCTACTCCTTGCTTGACGAGGCCATCAAAATCCACGGTCGATCCAATGTGGATTATCTCAACTAACTTCACGTAGTCATAAGAAGGTGCCATTTCACAGCTTGAACTTGAGATTTCGAACGAATGACAAAATAGGGTTTGCTTTTAGTTGCAGAGAGAAAATTTCTTGAGTTGCGTTGTGAGTCAGATAGTTTTTTTAGGAGAGAGAAAAATGATTTCTCTATACATGGTATGTGAGGGGACGGTTTTTGGAATTCAAAAATGTTGAATTTGATCAACGGTTGAGATCACATCGTAGAAATCGATCCCACATCAAATGCAACAATATTTATATCCAATCATGGGTAAAACGGGCACAGGCTTTTACTGACACCATAATTACTGCTGACGTCAAGCCTAAAAACATTCTCACTCGCAGAAAATGACTGTGTTTTGTCACTTACTCATAAATAACTCAGCTATCTTTATAAGTGACTTGACTCTGCTTCTCTCTTCACTTAATAAACAC
The DNA here is from genome assembly GCA_016081115.2 of Rehmannia glutinosa. Taxonomy (NCBI): domain Eukaryota; kingdom Viridiplantae; phylum Streptophyta; class Magnoliopsida; order Lamiales; family Orobanchaceae; genus Rehmannia; species Rehmannia glutinosa. The sequence goes on from JABTTQ020002465.1 coordinate 346,391, forward strand.
TCGGCTATCCAGCTAACTCGATACAGTTAACTAGTCGTCTTGGCTATTTCACTTAGCTGAAAAGGGAAACTTTGCTTATTTACATTTGTCTCTTATTTAACTCTATTGATTGAGTCTTCTGTGCCTCCCAACTCAGCTCAATCAATTCAAGCTCATTATTAAGCTCTTCAAATCTTGATTCACATAAAGGCTTAGTGAATATATCGTTAACTACTTATCACCGATATGATATGTATTACAGTGTGATGTCTTTCTTTTCAACATGGTCTCTTATAAAATAGTATCTGACATCAATGTGTCTGGTTCTTAAGTGCAATACTGGATTTTAAGTAATTGCAATTGCACTTGTGTTATCACACATAATTGTAATTTCTTTTTCTTCTATATCATAGTCGTCGATTCTGCCGACTTATCCATAAAACTTGGGCACAACAGTTTGCTTGCATCAATTTACTTTGCTTCACTTGTGGATGTAGCTATTGAATTATGATTCTTGTTGAACAAAAAAATCAATCTATTTCCAAGCATTTGACAGTAACCGATGTACTTTTTCTCGTCAACTCGCATCCAAAGATAGTTTGAGTCCGAGTAGCCAACTAACTTGAATCCTCCATCCTTTGGATACCATAAGCCAACTTCCCGGCATCCCTTCAAATAGCTTATGATTCTCTTGTCTGCAGTCATGTGACATTTCTTTGGAGTGGATTGAAATCTAGCACATACACCTAAAGTAAAGGTGATGTATGGCCCACTTGTTGTTAAATAGAGCAAAAATCTAATGAGAGCTCTATATCTAGGTTGATCAATAACTTTACCTTCTCGCATCCATGTCCATCTTGATCTGAAATATTCATGGGAATCTTCACAGATGACTTCTCTTCCATACCAAATTTCTTCATTAAATCTCTGGTATATTTGGTTTGACTTATGAAGTTCCATCCTTCATTTGCTTGACTTGTAGGCCTAGAAAGAAAATCAGTTCTCCCATCATACTCATCTCAAATTTTCCTTGCATGAGATTTGAGAATTCGCATACATGACTCTTTGTTTGTGGATCCAAAAATGATGTCATCCACATATATTTGAACAAGCAATATACTTTTCCCATCTTGAATTCTCAAGAGTGTCCTATCAACTTTGCCTTTGGTGAATCCATTGTCAAGAAGAAACGAGACAATGTATCATACCAGTGCTCTTAGTGCTTGTTTCAAACCATATAATGTGTAGGTCCCAAGGGGTGATATGTAAGGTTTAGAAGGGGGTTAAATAATACTTACCAACTTTTTGATTTAATCCTTTTAAAATATTTTCAGAGTTAACTCAGATCGCCTAAGTCCTTGAGGGATGACTAGGTTGGGTTACAAAGCAAAGTTACCCACTTATCGACCGACTATGTTGTTGATAGTATAGCTTTGCTACTTTTTACCTAACACTTGAATTTTGGTTTTGTCACAGAACATTGTTCACCTTTATGATTTTTAAACATGTTTTACAACACTTATTTTAGCGATAGTTATTATAAGCAGAGTCAAGAATTTAAACTTAGCAACAAAATATAAAATAAATGCAAGAATTAAATGTGTTGTAATGTAAATAAGACACAAGCAATTTATAGTGGTTCGAGGATGGGGTAATTCCTCTAATCCACTCTTTCTCCAACTCCCGGAGGAATCCACTAAGTATCTTAATCTTGGTTACAAAGCGTCGGCTTTGATCACACATCCCGCCGCTCCTAGGACTCCGCCTTCTTCACAAAACAGTTGTCCCGCTACTTGAGCTCCTTCAAACTCTTGGATTTGTTAAGACAACCCTCCAACGAGTCTAAAGCTTCCGGTTCAAACTTGAACCTTACTACTTGTCCTTAACCTTGGAGAGTAGACCACTTTGTTCTTTAAACAGGTTTTCCTCTTCAACTTGAACCTTAGGCTTGAGGATTTCTTTGAAAATCTTGAGAGAATTTGCAGGTTATTGCTTGTTTGAATGATTGATAATCTTATGAAATTCGTAACCTTCTCTCACTTGCTTCCTCAGCCTTTTATAGTGCACATTTGAAATTATGTCCATTGAAGAGATAGACATAAATTTCAAATCACACTCGTAGATTGTTGGCTTGTCTTGTCTTCCAACATTGATATGGATCGTATCATGAATTAAATGCTCTGCAGCCTTTCCTTAATCTCTGCAGGTTTTCAAGTACATCTCGATGTTCCTTGCTTTTTGTACTCTTTCAGCAAAACAACTTTATTTCTGGCAGCCTAACACATGCCGATTTCTAGAAAAACCTTGACTTTTCTGGACAACGGATCTCTTTCATCTTTCTTCAAGTCTTGTATGTTGCATACCCCCTTGACAGTCGATTCCATTAATTTTGGAATGACTTAGCTCTCAGTGAGCTGACTGAGACAGCTTTTCTGTCACTTGACTGAGTCTTCACTATACGTCACACAGCTGACACACAGCTGGGTCTCCTCTTCGATCTTCAGTAGAGTCTTGTAATCTTCAACTTAGCCGACTTTGACTACTAAAACTTATACAACCCTATCTATTACAAGTTGAATTACATAAAAAATATGGTGCTAACTTCCTAATCTAAGTTTTACATGGTATCATCAAAATCTAAGCATAAATTTCCTAATAATTTCCCCTTTTGATGATGCCAAAACTTAAATAAATACACGAAAGTAAATAGTGCAAAGAACAAAGAATGTAATTGTAGAATATGTCAATCTTATTTGAACATATCATTCTTGTACTTTACAATCGCACTTTACAAAGCTTTTACAAAGTATAACCTACACAAAGTATCAATGTTATACATGTCTATACAAATGTATCGAGAGATATGGAATCTTATACAAATGTATCGAGCCTTCAAAATTTTGCAATGTATCGAGCTTTATGACATTACAAAATACTTACAATTGTGTATTTACAAAGAAAGTAAAATCCATCAAGGGGTTCAGCCATCTTCAACGCCACCGCTTTCCTTCTTTCTTTTCATTCTCGGCTCTCCTTCTCGTCTTCTTGACTCTTTCTCCTCTTTCTGTCTTCTTTCTCCCTCTTCTTCTTTTCGTAGGCTTGTTTGGCAGTAGGGTCCTCCCTTCTCTGCCTTTCTTCCCATTCGCGGTTGAGCCTTTCATTTCAGCTTCTTGCCTCCTTCTTGCCTCTTCATTCTTTCTCTCAACTTCTATATTTGCAAGAGTATCAAACCCCGCCCCAGTAGTTGATTCCCTTTTATGTGGATCAATATATCAAACATCCTTAGGTTTCAGCTATGATGGAGTACCTCGCTCTTCCACCACGCCAAACCTTCCTTTTCCTCCCCGCAACTCGGCTCCTCCTCTTGGAGTGTCTTGTCTGACAGTACTTTTGCTGTTACCGATCGCTTTCAAAATTTATTGCCTATCAGCTAATTTACATAAGTCGAGTCCTTTTTCCCAATACATATCTCACACCTAGGGTAGAGTCATGTTCTTGAAATATCCTTCGCATTTAAAGTTTGAAACTCCTCTAGGGATCTCGCTCAAATCCTCGCATCGTGCAATGCAAGCTCACGAGGGGTTTCATAGTCGGGAGTCCTTTAATGATCCGGTGGGTGGCCTTCATACCTTGCTTTCAAATCCTCGGTCTTCCATGATGTTTCTCAGCTACCTTTTCAAATTCAGTTTCGATGGCCTCTCTAGACTTCTTGAAGGACAAATCAGCTTTCTCTTCAACATTCAGATTTTGAGGCAGCTGGCTGAGGATAGAGGCTATCACTTCACCTTGCTTAGGGGTCTTTGCAAGAACGATATTCGAGGCGGCTTCGTCATTTCACCGCTTTCCCCTTACTACTTGCTTCCCTCTTACATCCATCCTTATAACTCCTTTGCTTCTTACTTTCATCTTCCCCCTTTTTGGCATCATCACCAAAGGGTAGAGCAATTGAGGGAACACTCCATCAAGGAGTAAATCAATCTTGTTGTTGGTCATGTCCCGCTTGTCATGACTTTTGGAGTAAGTTGCTCGTCTCGGCCGCCATCGATTCTTCTCAATTTAGAGCACCATGATCTCCATATGCATTGTGGCCTCCATTTTCTCGAAGTTATGCCTTATGTTAAGCTTTGAGAAACTCCATATCGCTCTTGTGAGATTGATCCATCCTTAACATGTGGTCCCTTTTGACGCTTCTCGAATTTAGCATTGTCTCGAGCTTAATATCACCATTTTAGCAAATAGAGATTTGAAGTATGTGACCGCTCACACCGAGTGCTTTAGTCTTCCCAATCTATTCCCTTATCCTTAGAACAATTCCTTGGATGTCTCTTGTGATGTTTGCGTCTCGGTTGTCAAGTTGTTGGTTGAGTGTTGCGAATCCATGTTCCATGTTTTTAATTTCTGTACAGATGGCCTTGAAGGCTTTGTGAAAGTCGTCAATCACGGATCGCTTCTTCTAGCCACACAACATCAAAATCAAACCCAATCGTCACCATTGTTGTATCCGCAGGAGTTCCAAGTTTTTCACCGGGACTTGGACGGTATACTCGCACTTTTAGCGATTGACTCGCTTCAAGGGTACATTGAAAAAAAGTAGTCATGAGTAGATCTTCCGGAAAAATAGGAATTTCCACATCATCAACTGTGGGGCCTTTCCCTTTTCCTTCAATATTTCTTGACTTTTTTTGTGCCTCTACTGCCCGAGGCCGTCATCGGTATCTTGTGCAATCGTGTAAGCCTCTTGAGCCGATCGATCTCGGTTGTCTTAACAGCGTCCTTGGCATCGCATGAGTGTCTTCCTTTTGAGTAGTCTTATCCTCGCCTAACTCAACATCATTGGAAGGTGATGGCACCATTAGAGGTGGGCCATCAACCATTATAAAATTTACTGGAGCAGCTTTGTCACTTGATTGCCTCCGTTTTGCTAGTGCCTCCTCAACAACTTTGTCCTCAGATGATCTTTCAATTAGATCAACTCGACTTCATCGTTAGTTCCCAAGAATTCAACATCGACATTCTCTTGGAATCATGAAGAGCACTTATTTCCTCTTCTTCGATGATTTCATCTTAAGTGGCTCTCACTTGTTCATCGAACTTCTTACCTAGGTAAGTCTCAACCTCCTCCAGTGCCTTCACCGTCACTTTGGCGATGAATCGCAAAGCAACAGATTCAACAAATCCCTTCAGCAGATAGAGTCGCTTTGGGGTCTTTTGTGGCATCCATCGGAGTCTCAAATCCTCGATTGCACTTTCATGGCCAAGAGTCTCAACTCCTTTGGCCTTAATACCATCCTTTGCCTTAGTTGCATTAGCAACTTCATTGGCATGTATGGCACCCGAAGTTTCACCGAGACAATAGAAACCATCCGAGCTTCGTTAACCTCACCGCTTTACGTTAGTTGTCTCAACTTCGCCTCCAAACTTCTATTTTGCTTGGTCTCGCACGTCTCCTCCGACCTGGCTATGGTGGTATGAGTTTCCCCACGGGGCGCACCAACTGAGTCTCGAGCAGTGGGGTCACTTGAAACCTGAGACATGGATGTGTTTCCTTTTGAGTTATCAGCCATTTGGGCAAGTTTCTCAACACCTTCTTCAGGGAGTATCTTGTCTAAGGTTCCCTCTTAGTCACCTTCCTTAGCTTCATCGACATTTTTCCAGGTTGTTTCATCCTCAGAGTGCACTGGAGATGTGGTGGCATCAATTGTTCTCACCATCTCCCTGATATCTGGGCTAGGAGTAATCATAATAGAAGAAGACTCTCCTGGGCCCTTCTGCAATATTTGCTCATACATCTCTTTGGATTCTTTTAGTGCTTGTTGCTCCAACTTTCTCTCATCGGATCGCAGATTCCATCTCATCGCCGCTCCCGCTTGTAGGCACAAATGCGCTTTCAGGCACACCTTCAAAGAGAGCGTGGTTGAGGTTCCTTAGCCTCCTCAATTGCCTTAGCCTTTTCTCTTCACTTCTCTTCATCCTTCATGTCAAAGAGGATGGACATGAAGAGATTTGAATCTAGTGCGGAACGAACTAGAATATTCCATAGAAAACTCAAAAGTTCCTCTTCTTCTTCTATGAATTTTGGGTATGCGAATTGATCTCTTGCATAGCTCAGTTTCTAGTTCCTCCAAATTTTCAACCTCTCTTGTAATTTCGGGTACACAGAAGATAGAATTACCACATCATCATCCTCATCTTTGACATTGAGCACGAGAGAAGCCCTTTCCACCTAAACAACTCTAGCATCAGTTTGAGGGGAATTCACAGCCAACTCCTCAGATCGGGTCGCTTGTCTCCACTTCTTGTTCCTCGCTTGTCTCACAAACAGCTTGTCTCTTTCATAGTCCGATGACCTTCATCGCTAGATCTTCTCGACATAAAGAAAGTGGTTTTCTCACCACCTTCAGCTTGCTTAGACTACTGCTCCTCTACATCAGCAGTCTATTTTTCGACGTGAGTGCCAGACTCAGTTGGCTTTTCGAAGGCAGATCTTCTTACTAATCGGCTTCTCTTGGTTTTGACAAGAGGAATTTCTTCCTCTTCAGAGCTTCTCAATGGCGAGATGGCTCCACCATCTTTATCTTTTTAGCCGCAGCCTAGCTTGCGAGGTATAGCTACGTGCATTCTCGTCATGATCGGAGAAGATGTAGGGGTATTATTCTTAGTCTCGATTTGGGGTAGGTATTGGGTCTTCGATGGATGCGGGGGGGGCAAAGCCGCCGCAACAACTTTATTCTTTCTTCTGCGCAAGCTTTGGAGAGGTAGCCTTTGCGATTGCAAAGCAGCAGTGTCCTCGGGGACGAGGGTGGTCACCGACTCACCTTCGCTAGTGTCGCCTCTTAGCGCATGGGCTTGCCTCTAAGAGGCGAGAGGTTTGCCTTGAACATTCTCTTGTTAACATGGAAGGGTTTCCCATTTCTTAAAGGAATGCCCTTTACCTCCATCAAATGGCCAATCACAAGGCCATACCCGGCCGAACTAATGAACCATCAATCATCAGAAATTGTCTTGTTCATTACGTTCTAGCAGATTCGGCTGAGGATAAACTCAGCCCAATTCACCTTCTTTTCTTCCATGATAGCAGCCATGATAGTCAGCTTCATTCGAGACAACTAATTGAAGCTGCCAAACTTCATGTCCACACACTTGGACACAACATCCATCAGCTTAAGATAATCGTCCTTAATGAGTGACTTCCGGCTGTGTAAATAGCCTTAGCAGTGACCGACGGCTTGGCGATCTCCTTCCATGTGCAGCCAGATTGATATCTTTTTCACCACGCCCTTCAATCCGCATTTAATGAAGGTGGCAATATCGAGCCAAATCCGCAGCAGTAATCTTTATTTCTTTACTGTGGACAGAAGACCTAATTTCTCCATCGTGAACCTCGGCGTCCACATAGAACCTGGTGACCTCTTCAAGGTACGTGTGAGAGAACTCCATGGTGAGAAATCCTCAGGGCCGTATTTCTCAAATTTGTTTGGCTCAGCACTTAGCAAGGGCTTTGTCACCCTTGCTTCACCAAACCATCAAAATCCACCGTAGAACTAGAGTGGATCTTCTCATCCATCTTCAAAAAGTCATAACTTGGAACCATTTTAGAAAATGAACCTTGAAAACTCGAACTTTGAATGATGTACGAACTAGAGTTTTTGCTTGTTTGTAGAGAAAAACTTTGCCTTTGCTTGAGAGAGATATGTGTATTGTGAGGAGAGAGAAATTTGATATTTGGTTATATAAGGTATGTGAGGGGACGGTTTTTAGTATTTGAAAAGGTTGAGAACGATCAACGGTTGAGATTAAAAGCTTGAAACCACATTAATTTTCCCGGATTAAATGCAACTGCATTTGTATCCAATCATAGGCTAAACGTGTATAGGCTTTATTCTAACACCATAATTACGTTGATGTAATGCCCAAAAATATTATCGCTCGCAGAAAATGACAACGTTTTGTCAATTAGCTCATAAATAACTCACATAGCTTCCAAAAGTGACTTAACTCTGCTTCTCTCTTCACATGAGGATCACTCAGTTGTCAGCTAACTCAATACAGCTGACTAGCCGTCTTGACTGTTTCACTTGGCTGGTAAATGAAACTTAGCCGGTTTTCATTTCTCTCTTCTTTGACTCTGTTGTTGTCTTCGAGTCTCGCTTAACTCAAAGACAATGAATCCTAGCTCATTTTTGAGCTCTTCAAATCTTGATTCACATAATGTCTTAGTGAATATGTCAACTAATCGCTTATCGGTTGAGATGTAATTCAAAGTGATGTCTTTCTTTTCAACATGATCTCTTATGAAATGATATTTAAAATCAATGTGTTTGGTTGTTGAATGCAATATAGGATTTTGAGTTATTGCAATAGCACTTGTGTTATCATACATAATTGGAATCTCCTTTTCTTCTATATTATAATCTCTCGCTTGTTGCCTCATTCATCGAACTTGGGCACAACTGTGATTACCTCTGACTATGTACTCTCCTTCAGTCGTGGATGTACCTATTGAATTTTATTTCTTTCGAACCAAGAAACTAATCTATTTCAAGCATTTGACAGTAACGATGTACTTTTCTCGTCTACTCTACATCCAACATAGTCCGAGTTTGAGTAGCCAACTAACTTGAATCCTCCATCCTTTGGATACCATAATTGAATTCTCTAGACATCCATTCTAGTTACGTATTAATATCGTCAATTTAGGGATATGCTTCTAAATACATGTAATTAATTATCCTTATTTTGGACAATAGGCTTGCAAGTTTATAAATTTCCTTCAATTAATGATATTTCTAGTACAAAGTCAGAAAGTGATGAATTATGTCAAGAAGGTTTGACTAACTTTATCAATTGATTTATGATAGAATATTATAGATTTCATGTCCCAGGTTAATCTGTAGTAATGTACATATGTGTGTCTAGACATAACATTACTCGCACGACTCCATTTTTCACACCATTGACTAATAATATAATTTAAACCAAATAGGTATGAATAATTGAACATAAGTTTTTCCCTTCATTAATTGAATGTAGGGTTTTCCTGATTAGTTGAATATAGGGTTTTCTCATAATCGATTGAATGTAGGGTTTTCCTTGACTAATTGAGTATAGGGTTTTCTCCTAACTAATTGAATGTAGGGTTTTCCTTGATTAATTTAATATAAGGTTTTCCATTAACTAATTGAATGTAAGGTTTTGCCTTGACTAATTGAATGTAGGGTTTTTCCTTGATTAATTGAATATAGTGTTTTCCCTTAGCTAAGTGAATGTAGGCTTTTCCCTTAACTAATTGAATATAGGTTTTCTCTAACTAATTGAATATAGATTTATCTCTTAACTAGTTGAACGTAGGTTTTTCCTAACTAATGAATATAAGATTTTCCCCAATTAATGTTGAGTATCTTTAATGTAGGTTTATCCTCATTAAATGTTTCAAGTCATGTTTACTTTTAATATGTTTGCTAATTAATGTGATTTAATTATTTTGGTTATGCTCTTTAAGTTTATGTTTGTATTCAATTAAAGTTGCATCACTTAGGTTCATGAATCATGTTAATGTATGTTCATAGCATTTCACGAGCATACAAAGATTAAGTAAAGTGAAGTATTAAGGTCTATAATTAATAATGTTTTTCAAAAATAAATGGGTGCACATTGTTCTATGATCGAGTGAGTGGGACATAGGCGCGGGGACCGCATTCCGACAATGTGCCGCTTTGCGGCTAATGTTAATGTTCGAGAAAATGGGCATATGGGCAAAACGAATGAAAATGAGCCTTCGGGCGAGAATGAAAGCAAATGGGCCTTCGGGCAAAATGTTAATCGGGTTCCAAATAACAAGACCCATCTGCGACTTTAGAACAATGTGTCACCAAGTGAGCTCACGTCCTAAGAATGTTTTATGAAAAGAAAGACAATGTTTTAAGTATGAACGTGAAAGGTTTTAAGTAAAGAAAATATAAAGTCTTTCAAGGTATAAAAGTAAGATATTGCATTAGGCATGCATTCATGCATGAGATTACTTGTTGAGCTTCTTTAGCTCATTCCACGAATGTTGAATGTTTTCAGATGAGAACCCAGATGAGGAAGGAGATGGCACAACATAAGTGGCTCTAAAACCCACGTCTCTCATGATTTCATGTCTTTCATTTCTCTTATTTATAAAGTTTGATTTTTAGTTTATTAAATGTCGAATGTCGTTTTATTTTCAGAATGGATGTTTTTGGATAAGTAATTATTTCAGTTATAAGCATTTAATTCCGCTGCAAAGTTTTTAAAAGAAGTAAGATTTTTATTATTCAGTATTTTTAAGCATTCTTCGAGTATTTTTATTTTAATTCTTATTTTCGTATTGATATTCAAGCAAGCTATAAAGGGTTCTACATTTAGTGGTATCAGAGTTTGAGTGCTTTTTAAATTCGATTCTCAGAGAATTTAAAATGATTTAATTTATGATAAATTTAAAGTAAACGACTCATGGGTTCTAAGTCGCGCTTTCAAGATCTCCTCCACTATATGGTAAGTTTTATATTCAGTTTGATTACGCATGTACAATATCGTATTTATGTTTTCGGCTTTAGATTGCGTTGAGAATGCACTTTGGGTGACATAGATTATTTGATGAAATCATATGGTTTAGTGAATCGTATTGTTTTCATTTATTGTATGTTTTATATTTAGTTTAATTACGCATGTACAATATCGTATTTATGTTTCTAGCTTTAGATTGCGATTGAGAATGCACTTTGGGTGACATATATTATTTTATGAAATCATATGGTTTCGTGAATCGTATTGTTTTCATTTATTGTATGTCATTAATTACTTCAACGTTCCGATCCACATGAGTAAAAGTATTAAATCCAATATCGTATTTGACTTTGGATATGTTTTATTGACACCCTAAACTTGAATTTTGCATGCTTTGTTTCCAATATAGGACTTTATATGTTTCTATTAATGTCCCAAAACACTTGTTCCAAACTTTGAGTTTACCCTTTTATCACTTTAAATTTTTCTTTTAGACAACCTCATCATCAATCTTAATTTTATTCTTTTATAATTCCACAAAGACTTTAAAATCCAGATGCAAATGCCAATAATGCGTAACTCTTAACGGTTTTGGCTTCCAATTATCATTTTTCTTTCTCCTTCGAATTTATTGAACATTAGTCGCTGATGTTTCTTTCCAACCCCATTATAATTCAATTAGGTCATCGTTCCATCCACCCAATCGAGATAATAATTCTATCTAATCGACTTGCACAACTGCCGCCGCCGCATTTATACCAAGTCTTCTTCTTATGAGAGAGATTAATAACCTCATAATTTATAATAAAATTATTTCTTTTGTTTCTCTATTGTTCACATTACATGCATTGCCTCTTTCTTTCCTACTAAAACCCGACTACATTAAAGTCACCAAGAATACACCACATTTGATGATTTAATGTCCAATTTGTTTATGTATCTCCTCCCAAAATATTCTTTTCATAGCCTAACAAATAAGGTGAATAGACCGAAAATTGTTATTAACTCGTCTTGATTTCTTCATTTTCCGTTATTGCTAAACATCCTTTGATAAACCTATCTTTGACAAAATTAAATACTTTTATTGTTCCGCCAATCCTCCATATGCTACTTGAGAACTCAAGTATTTCCATCCAAAATTGTCGTTTTACCTCAACTTTACACCAAACACTCTATCAATATTCTCCATTTTTGTTCTTGTAGACAAGCAAAGTTCACCCCTCATTCCTAAGAATTTCTATAGCCTTTTTCTTTTTTAACGCTCCCCTTAAACTTTGACATTAAATGATATAAATATTCATCTTATAATACCAGCTTTTCTCTTTCCCCTTAAACTATCATCTTCTATTTTTAGTTTCTTTCTATCTCTCTTTTTTTTTCATTTCTTCTAATTTTTCCAAGACTTCTTCAATATTTTCTAATGCCTTCAATCCAAGACATTTGCCAAATACCAAATCTTAATAGCTTCATCTCACGAACATTCTTTTACACAGGTTCATATTGATTATATCCCTATCCGACAATGAATTTCTTTTCAAACTTGAACACCTTACTACTTCTCCTTCAACATTGGAGAGTAGACCTTTTGTTCTTTAAACAGATTTTCCTCTTCAATTGATGAAGTAATCTTTCCTTCACTGAATGTGTTGGATTGAATTCCTTCGAAATTAGGCTTGAGGATTTCTTTGAAAATCTTGAGAGAATTTATAGGTTATTGCTTGTTTGAATGCTTGATAGTCTTATGAAATTCATAACCTTCTCTCACTTTCTTCCTCAGCCTTTTATAGTGCACATTTGAAATTATATCCGTTGAAGAGATAGACATAAATTTCAAATCACACTTGTAGGTTGTTGGCTTATCTTGCCTTGCAAAGATTGATGTGGTTCATACCATGAATTAAATGCTCTGCAGGTTTTCAGGTACATCTCATTGGTTCCTTGCTTTTTACACTTTCACCAAAACAGCTTTATTGCTGGCAGCCTGACACATGTCTATTTCCAGCAAAACCTTGACTTGTCTGGACAACGGATCTCTTTCAGCTTTCTTCAAGTCTTTGTCTCATTGCATACCCTTTTGACATTTGATTTCAATCATTTTGACTTGACTTAGTCATTATCACTGATCGAGACAGACTTTTATGTCACTTGACCGAAGTCTTCACTATACTTCACACAGCTGATACACAGTTGGGTCTCCTCTTCGATCTTCAATCGAATCTTGTAATCTTCAACTTAGCTGACTTCAACTCAGCTTATACAGCCCTATCTATTACAAGTTGAATTATATAGAAAATGGGGTACCAACTTCCCAATATAAGTTTTACATGGTATCATCAAAATCTAAACATAAATTTTCCTAACATATTGCCTTCTTGAGCTTGTAGACTTTATCTTAAATAGTTTTCTGCTCAAAACCTGGAGGCAGTTCCACATAGACTTCTTCTTCCAAAAGTCCATTCAAAAATGTACTCTTCACATCCATTTGATAGATAGTGAAGTTCTTGTGTGCAGCATAAGCAAGAAACATCCTAATTGCTTCAAATATTGCAACATGTGCAAACGTTTCATCAAAATCTATGCCCTCCTCTTGGCAATATCCTTTGGCTACCAATCTTGCTTTGTTTCTTACAACAGATCCTTCTTCATTCATCATGTTTCTAAATATCCACTTAGTACCAATAACATTTTGGTGGGTAGGCCTTTGAACTAATTCCCAAACCTTGTTTCTTTCAAACTGATTCAGCTCTTCCTACATAACTAGAATCTAATGTGTCATCCAATGCATGTGACACATCTTTAGGCTCAATTTGGGAAATGAAACAAGTGAACATAGCTTCATGTTGAGTTCTGGATCTTGTTCTTACTCCTTTTCTAACATCTCCAATCATAAGCTCTGGCGGATGGTCTCTCAGCCATCTCACATCTGGTTGGAGTAAGTCTGCTGGATTGATCCTCTCATGCTAAGTTGTTTTGAACAACTTCCTCATCATCATTCAGATGCAGACCTTCCAGTTGTCTCTGAGATTCATCTATCTCATTTTCATCTGGGTTAAGTCTTCTTACATTTGCCTCAACATAGGGACTCTTCTGAACAGTTGGTTGATTCATCTTGTCAGCTAATTCATCAATGTCTTCTCCATTGACATTGGGTTCATCAAAAACCACATGAATAAACTCTTATGTACCATAATCCTCTTGTTCAGCACTCTAAAAGTTTTACTCTCAGCTAAGTATCCAAAAAAGATATATTCATTAGCTTTAACATCAAAAGCTTTCAAGTTGTCCTTGCCATTGTTGTGAATGAAGCACTTACATCCAAATATATGAAAATATCCAACATTTGGCTTCCTCCCTATCCAAATTTCATAAGGGGTTTTGGACAACTGTCTATTGATCATACACCTATTCTGAGTGTAGCGGGCAGTATTAATGGCTTCAGCCCAAAATCTCTTAGGCAATCCAGCTTCAGCTAACATGGTCCTTGCAACTTTCTTGAGAGTTATGTTCCTTGTTTCAGCTACTCCATTCTGTTATGGAGTTCTTGCAGCTGACAACTCATGAGCAATACCATTTTCTATGTTATACTGAGTTATAATCCCATTGACAAACTCAGTTCCTCTATCAGATTTTATCTTCATAATGGTTTGACTTTTCTCATTGTAAACTCTTATCATCAGCTGAGGGAGCTTCTGCAGGGTTTCCTTGTTTTTACAAATAAAGATGGTCCATGTGTATCTTGAATAATCATCTACCACCACTAAGGTGAAATTTTTCCTATAATGATGGTCGGTTCAATAGGACCAAACAAATCCTTATGCAATAAGTGCAATATCCTGGTTGAGGAAGGACTTGGCTTGTCCTTGAAAGAAGACTTTATTTGTTTTCCCATCCGCATGCATCACGATGATTTTCTTCTTGTATACTAAGTCCGCAATCCTTCCACAAGATGGCTCATTGCAAGCTTATTGATTGTCTTGCAACCAGGTTACTCGGCTTCTTTGCCATAGCCAACTTGGTTTGGTGTGCTATTTGCTAGCAGACATGTGCTTGGTGTAGCATTGACCAATCCACTACATACATGTTTTTTTGCGCTTGACCCTTGTAGCAAAATTTCATTTGATTGTAATCCTTTATCCGCACACTCCCATATTGAATCCTACATTATAGCCCTTGTCACGCGAGTTGGGTCGATACTTAGCAGATTGAAGTTGAGCCCTTCAACATAGGCTACATTTGTGATCTCTAGTCTTTTTTTTTTATGGATCACATACCTTTGATTTCCTCGAGCTTCATTTCCTCCAAACATGACTTTAGCACCTTTTAAATCCTTGAACTTTGAATGATTTTTCTTGTTTCCTGTCATATTTCTTGAACAACCACTATCCACGTACCAGGTTCCTTGGCACTCAGCTGTTCCTTGAACCAGCAATCAAGGAAATTAATTTTTAGGTACCCACTTGCCTGGGTCTTGATGGGTTAGCACTATAAGGTAACCCAACGAACCTATATCCAAATGGTCTAACTCTAAGAGGTTGCCACCTTTCAGTTCCATAATCATAATGAACATTAGCAAATTGCTTAGGGGTTTTAGGCTCATACGATTTGTCTCTTTTGTCCGTATGCTTGTGTATTAGCTTGTGCATTTGCCTTTTAGGATAGTTATGAAATTTTGTGCATATTGGGCTTTGTGCTTGGGTGCATATTGATCGTGAAATTCTTCATCGCAAGCGTGCGGTGTCAAGTTTTACTATAGTTTTGAAAGTGGGGTTATTGTCTCCACAGGATTGTTATCGAATTTTATACTAAGTACTATAATTAAAGTAGCTTAATTCTATCTAGAAATCGAAAAGAGATGAATTTTTATTAAACTAAAAAAGAAACTAAAATTAAACTAATAATTGGTTTCGCATAATTAATCAAACACTTAATAAATGAATTCTAGAGTGTTGATTTCACCTAGTTATCCCTTATGTTCTCAATCTAGTTCATTAATCACAGTTATTAATCTATAAGCCAATAGTCCTACCGTTTATCACTTCCTCTCTCGAGTGCCAAGTGATTCTAGGTTCCATTCGATTTCGATATCTCTATAAAAATCATAAATTAAACCCTAATATGCTCAATGAATATTCTATCACATGCTTAAAAAATTCATAAACCTCGGGTTCTATGAAACCCTAGGTTGTGCTATTCTATAGCCAGCGTTCAATTACCTCTCTCGAGTGTCAAATCAAACACGCCAAACAATCTAAACTATTAATCGATAATTCGGGATGCAATCAATTCAAATAGCACAAATAGATTAATTAACATTCAAATTTCATAAATCGGAAATCGAAACATAAGTTCAAATGTAAGTTACATCAATCCCCTAGAAAGATGGGTTTAGCTCATGATGGAAATCAAAACATAAGTTCAAATGTAAGGTCAAGAAATAGAAAGCCCACGTTCGGGCCCGTCGCACTACAACTCTCGTGAAGCGCAAGACAAGACGTCTTGGCCGCATAAGTCCCTGTCGCATGCTCGGGCGCTGCAGCCTCGCATCAAGCTTTTCTCTGCTGCGGCTAGCGCTTGTGTGCAGAGCAAGCGGCGCTAGTCCTCCGCCACCTCGACAAGCGCTGCGCAGCCTTCTTGCTTCGAGTGTTGTAGCGCCCACCAAAGCATATGGCCACTGTATTATTTTTTACCCCCGCACTGCGGCGCTCGATCTTGCTCAATAATTTTCCATTTTTCCGCTTCTAAAATGTGATCTTCACCATCCAAACACATTTTTCATCGTTCTTAATCGATTTTGGCATGCAAGACTGTCCCGAATCTCAAACGACAACTAATTACATGAATTTGACTCAAACGACACTAAAATACTCAAAAACACCGCAAAATCATAGTCTAGAATACTCAATAAATTGGTATAAAACCAACTTAACAAATACCCCCAAACTTAGACGTTTCCTTGTCCTCAAGCAATTACACACTCTAAAAATTCAACAAACATGAAGAAAATAAAGACGATCGACCCACAAACTAAGCGCAAAACTTCACAACCAAACTCATTCGTCAAATTTCGTTTCAATATCAATTAAGCACGTATTTTCACAATGTGATCATGAAGGTGGAATGTTCATGCCAACCCCGTTTTATTATCGATAGATTCACGCAATCAAGTGTTTTCAAGATGATCCACTTTCAATATAAAGATAGGATGTTAACCTAGGATTCCATAGGCTTGTCTTTCACACTAATCTCCACTAATGTAAAGGCTAATGTAACACAAGGATCAATAGGACATTCAAAGCTTGTAATGTGGGCTTAGAGTAAGGTAGGAAAATATAGGATTAAGTGGCTCAAATCACCCAAACACACAATTATCACTTGAATCACCAATTAACAATTACCCTTCACTTTTTTTTACATCCCGGATATTTATGAACCTTCAATCCCGCTGATTTTTCTCATTTTTTTAAGCCCCCAAACTTATTCTTTTGCATACATGGGGTTTCATAATTTCTTTTCTCGGGCAACTTCATGCAATTAAACACATATCCTTCTCATCATACCCTCCTCAACCTTCAATATTTTTTATACTTTGTGTGTATGAGTAATGGGTAATTAGGATATTCACATTTAGGCTCGGGTATTAGATTGGTTGCCAAAGAAACGGGTTTATAAGGCTCAAAGAGGGACACTAGGGAAAATATAATACAAAGTTAGGCATTTTTGGCTCTAGCTTGTTCAAAGATGGTCTAAATCACTTCCTTAGTGTTACTTCACCTAGGATTTTGCCTCGACTAGTGATCACACAAGTTCTAGAATCCAGTGGAATCATAAAAGAAACACTCAATCGCATAAATCATCCCCGAATAAATCAACAAGTAAGCACATGGATGGAATTGATGGAAAGAAAAATAGATCACAGTTCAAACACATGCTATCTTGACCGTTCAACTCATATTCAACAAATTCACTTAGTCATGCGGTTTCACGATTTTTCTGACGACCCGACTCGACTCAAGACTCTTTTTTTTGCTTTTTTTGACTCAAGACTCAACTCGATGAATAAAAACAGACTACACCCCCCCAAACTTAAAATGATATTGTCCCTAATGGAGAGGTGGGAAAAAGAAAAAAAAACCTTTCTCTGGTAGCCGAGGAGCCGAGGCTCCTTATCGAAGTCATGTGGTACTACTACGTGTATGAGGTATCTCGTATGAGATCATAATGCATCCTAGCGTACACGCCCGTGGGTGTTGTATGCCTCGAGGTGTGGTCTTGTTCTTCCCATTTGCCTTGGCTCTAAGCACCTTTTGGTTTCGCATCTTTATAATCTAGCAAGGTAGACAAGAAAGCAAAACTCATGGAACCATGGAACTCAGTTATGGGTGAGAAATCGACAATCAAAGTACGTACATAATGCACCCAAGTGGAAAATATAGTGCCATGTCAAGAAGATAAGCCTTGATATGTAAAATGGCACTCAACAATGTGAAACTGTCATTGGGGCATTTAATCAAATACCTCATATGCATGAGTTTGGGAAAAGATAGTAAATGCAATGGAGAACTCAATTCAATCCCAAAACAACACCAAGCCTAAGTCTAGCATAATCAACCAATCCACAATCCACAAATCAACAACAATTGTCCTAGCACTACTACAATCCAATCACACCAAAAATCACAAGATGGGGAAAACCATGGGGTGGGGTTTGGAAGTTGCAAACTTACCAAATAATGAGTGGATGAGATGAATATGGTGTGTGTGGTGTTAGGGTGCTCCTTTGTGAAGATGGAGTGAGATATGTGGGATTTGCACAAATAAGAGGGTTGGGGTGTGATGCAACTTACTACTCCTAAGAATGCAAAAACATTTAAAAGGCAAAAAACAACTACTAAACTATATTAATACTACTAAAGCAATAAAAGGGCTTGGGTTGCCTCCCAAGAAGTGCTAAGTTTACGATCTTCAACGGACTTTGTCGATTATCCTCAAGTTGGGGCTCAATAGGCATGTTATCCACATTTCCCTTAGAAACTTCCCAACCTCCAATGTCTTGACTATATTCCCACCATCCGCTTACCATAATTTGATTCAAATTTTAGCATGTTGGTTGGATGGATGGTGAATACGACTTTCTCCTTATTTACCCGCAGAGTTAGCTCCCCTGTTTCTACATCGACCAAAGCCCGTGCTGTAGCTAAAAATGGTTGCCCAAAGATTATAGGTATTTTCTTGTCCTCGTTCACGCCCAACACTACAAAATCCACAGGAAAAACAAATTTGTCAATTCTTACCAACACGACTTCAATGATTCCCATGGATAGGCGATGGATCAATCGACAAACTACAAAGTGATATTGGACGGTTTCATCTCCCCGAGCCCAAACTTCGTCACATCATAGAGAGATATAAGATTCACACTGGACCCAAGATCACAAAGTGGCTTCTCAAAGAAAACTCCTCCAATAGTAGAAGGAATAGTGAAACTCCCCGGTTCCTTCATTTTCTCGAGGTAGTTTACTCGGACTATTGCACTACATTCCTCTGTCAAATAGACAATCGCAAACTCCTCCAACTTCATTTTATTGGATTCCACTTTGGTTTTGCATAAATAGGTGATTCTTCAGGGTAGGTGAATTTTTGCTTCCTTTTTCA
This sequence comes from Rehmannia glutinosa, assembly GCA_016081115.2. Classification (NCBI taxonomy): domain Eukaryota; kingdom Viridiplantae; phylum Streptophyta; class Magnoliopsida; order Lamiales; family Orobanchaceae; genus Rehmannia; species Rehmannia glutinosa. Next base: position 365,549 of record JABTTQ020002465.1, read on the forward strand.
ACGTAAATCGCATTGTAGTGCTCTCTCGGATTAACCTCAGTATCACTTGAGAACTTTCCCTTCACGCAATGAATTCATGGTTGTAGCCAATCGACCCATTTGTGTCTCTATCGACCTAATATGCGTCTCCATTGAGCTTATCTTAGTATTCGGATCATCAATCTGCGCATCACTTTTATTCATCCGATTCTGGTCTCTCCGATGAATGAGCCGAGTATCTCCTCTAGCGACGCTTCTTTTCACCTATGAATGCATTGGAACTTGATGGATTGGGATAACCCGGAGGTGGGTTCAATACATTTCTATTGTTGCTATACGAGATATTCTCATGATTGCAAAGTCCGAGGTGGTAGTGAGTTGTAATAAATTATCTCTATTATTAAAATCCCGGTTATTCGCATAGTTGACTTGCTCGGCCTTGAGAGTGGCAGTGCGTGAATGGTCAGAGGTGGGAGCGACATCTTTGTGGTGTCTTTGCCCAAGTATTCATGATTGCTAATTATTTTGTCGACTCGAGATTTGAAGCTGCGAAAGCGATATTGTATCAAGCTCAAGAACACCGCAATCGGCCAAGGGCCCCGACCTCTCGGAGGGCCATTGATAGCTATTTGTGGCCCTTTCTTCAAGTTAGAAGTAAGGCCTCGAGTCATAGTTTTAGCCATCAATGTACCTCCGATGCCGCATCTAGTATCGTCCTTGTATGCCCATTCAACCCATTGTAAAAGTACTAAATCCTCTGCCAGTCAAGATAGCCATGTTATGGGAATCTCCGCAACAAATCTTTAAATTGCTTCCAAGCTTTGTATAACGGCTCAAAATCAACTGTTGGAACCGGGCTATCTCGCTCTTTAGTTGGAGTGTCTTCCGGGAGGGAAGAATTTTGCTAAAAAATATTGAGTCGATCATCCTACCGTAATACTCCCAGGGGCTTAACGTTTGTAACCACCGCTTGGCCTTATCCTGGAGTGAAAACGGAAAATCTTCAATCAAATGGCCTCATCAAGTAACACCATTCATCTTGATGGTGTCGCAAATTTCGAAGAATGTGGCGGATGTGTATTCGGATCATCCACTGGACTCCCCAAATCGATTTTGATGAACATGCTTATGAGGCCCGATTTCAATTGAAATTATTCGCATTAATGGGTGGCGCATGATTCTCGAGTAATTATGGTTCACGGTCGGTAGAAAGTAATCCCGGATTGCCCTTTCGGTGCCAGGCTATGGTTGAACATTCACAACCCAAATTCTCGGTGTTCTCATTTTCCCCATCTTCCGCCATTGCTCGATTCTCTACTCGCTTTCTTTGCTGACGATTTCAAGTGTCCTTTCAATCTCTGGATCAAAAGGAAGCAAATTAATATCTTTGGAATCTCGCATAAACAGACAAGTCAAATAAGAAAAACGAAATTATAATTCCTAAACTAGTCTAGATTAGGATTAAGACTACATGGTAATAGTATTAGTTTAAAATAGTATAAAACAATCTACAAAGAACGGCGCTAAAAACTTGATCGTGATATTCTTACAAGCGTACGTGTCAAGTTTTAGTATAGTTTTAAAAGTGGGGTTATCGCCTCCACGGGGATTGTTATCGAATTTTATACTAAGTACTATAATTAAAATAGCTTAATTCTATCTAGAAATCGAAAAGAGGTGAATTTTTATTAAACTAAAAATGAAACTAAAATTAAACTAACAATTGGTTCGGACAATTAATCAAACACTTAATAAATGAATTCTCGAGTGTTGATTTCACCTAGTCATCCCTATGTTCTCAATCCAGTTCATTAATCATAGTTATAAATCTATAAGCCAATATTCCTAGCATAGATGTACGTCAAATATTTCACTTTGTATTAGTATCCCAAAGATAGATGTCAGTATTGTTGCTTTGATATAGAATGCTCGATACCAAATGTAAATGCTTGATTTGTGTAAAGAACAAGAATGTTATGATCAATAAAACGATCGATTCTACGCATACATTCTTTGTTCTTGCATTGTCTGTATGTATCTTTGATGTTTACATGTTGCTTAATGTTTTTAAGTTTTGGCATCATCAAAAAGGGGGAAATTGTTGGGAAACTTATTTTATACATTTTGATGATGCCATGTAAAACTTAAACTAGAAAGTTGGCACCCCATTTTCCTTGTAGTTTACATTGTAATAGATAAATTTGGAAAAGGAGTCAAGTCACTACGCCGGAAATACAAGAAGTCAATCAAGACTCAGTGAAGACTCCATTGTGGAGCAGTGAGTATGGCCAAGATAGAAGATCAAGAACTCGATTGAAGATGTATCGGTGAGGAACAATTTGTATGAATGAAGAGTCATCAAAGTCAACTCAAGAAGTCAAGTCTCAAGTTGAAGTGACGGATGAGTCATCCAATGATTGGAGCGACTCAAGTCACCAGGGAAAAAGGCAAAAGCGACCAAAGAGGAGTTAATCAAATGAATCCGTTGCATTTAAGTCAAGAACATTACTTAAATAAGTAATACTTCCATGTTGCCAGGTCTTAAAGTGCTCATCCGAAGCGTGCAAATGGAATAAACCAATGGGAAGCACTGCACCTCGTGTCAGAACATGAAAAGCTACAAATTCATTTAATACGAGGAAGGGTCTACATCTCAAGATTGAGGACCAAGAAAAGACAAGCCAACGAACACAAGTGAATTTTTGAAATTAGCTTTATCTCTTCAACGAGCAGATTTTGAAAGTTCACTATAAAAGGCTGAGGAAATTCATTGAGAAAAGGTTACCCGAGCCACGAACAAGCAAGCAATATTTAAGCAATTAACCTGCAAATACTCTCAAGAATATTCAAGCAAAATCCTCAAGCACGAAACTCAAGGAAATCGATCCAACACAAGCTATGAAGGAAAGACATCTTCAAATCTGTTGAAGAGAAACTTTTGAAGAATCAAAAGGGTCTACTTTCCAAGGAGGATTGTAGGAACGTTCAAGGTCGAACCAAGATTATCAAGTTATTGCGGGGCTTCGTGATCAAATCCAAGTGCTTGAGAAAGTGAGCTGAAGTAACAAGGCATCTGCCCTGTGAAGAAGCTGAGTCGGACGAGAAGCCAGCTGTGTGACCAAGGTTGTCTCTAGACTGTTGACCACTTTGTAAACAGATCTTTTACATAGTGTATTCCTCCGGGAGTTGGAGGAGAGGGGATTAGAAGAATTACCCCATCTTGAACCTCTATAAAAATCATTTGTGTCATTTATTTTTGAGAATATTTACATTTCGCATACTTATATTATATATGTTGATAAACTTATTTTCGATCCACACGATTAATAACCAAGTGCTAAAAACAAGTGTTAAAACAAGTTTAAAACAAATAAAAGGGTATTAAGTCTTCGTTGATAAAACCAACACAATCAAGTTAAGGTTTAGGTTAAACAAATTGAGTTATTCTATCAATGCTCTATCAGTGCTGAGTGGCTAACTCTATTTGAATAACCAACTTAGCCGTCCTCAAGGACTCGATTGTTTGTGTTAACTCGTAATATTTTAAAAGGACTAAAATCAAAAATTTGTTTATTCAACCCCTTGTAAACCTTACTTACACACCTTGGGACATCTTGTGAAATATGGAATTAAATTATTTTTAAAAATTCTACTAAGTGAGTAGATGACAATAGCATTTGGAATTTTCTTAAAACCAATTTCGGGTGAATGAGAAATTAATGCTAGAAGTTAGCAACTTAAAATTAGAAAATGGAATGAAAATGGAAAATGTGGGGAACGAGAAAAGCTCCATCCCACATAGGAGAAAAAGCCAAAGTTTGCTCAATTAATAAATCCAAGTTGGACAATTGGGTTTGGGCCTTGGGGCACCAAAGTCTTTAACGGGTGAGGACCTACATGCTTGTGGGTTTGGTTAAAATTACACGCGCACAAGACGGCCGACACCCGCCGCCCGCCGATTAGGATCGGCCTGGCCCGGGTCCGGGTCATGGGCCGTGGGCCTGGGCTTGGGTTTTGGCTTCAAGGCCCTTATACTTTTTGGACCAAATTTATTTAAACTCTTTAAAAAAATTAATTAGTTAATGTTTTTCCAACCGCGGATAGTGTGCGATACTTGTTGCGCACTAGCGCACTAGTGCACGGGCGCACACGCTCGAACCGGTGCACTGTTCGAGCAACCATGTGCATTTTATGGTTGTAGACATGACTTTTCGATCCAAAAGACATATCCTTTCCATCGTGCACCTTCATGCCTATATATTCGAGCCCCTGCAGATGAAAACGGACACGAAATACAGATAATAAATCGAGCCATTTTGCATCTGCATATTGATATCATTCCCTTCAAAAGCTTGAAAGCCTTAAACACTTGTGTTCGCTGTTGGTTTAACTTTTGCAAGTGCTGCTAAGTCGAACCTGTTAAAGTCATTGTATCTTAGGGACAATTGTCAAAATCGTAAACACTTCATATACGGGGCAATTTTGTCTTGCAAAGATCGTATTAAATACAGTCTCGACTTATCATGTCCTGCTTTTTCCAAACACTTTAGCCACATATTGTAAATAGTAAACCACCCATTCAACAATCGCAAGACAAAATTTACGCTTTCTATTTTTAAGACGATTGCTTCTGTTTCATTCACTCCGATGGCCGTTGTTCTTGCTCACAATGAGAAACCTGCAAAATTCTCTGGGCGTTGATTTCAAACGCGGCAACAAAAGATGTTGTTCTACCCGAAAACTTTGATTCGACCCATTTTTCGAAGGAGGACCCCCTACCGTTGGCGATGAAGAATCCGACAACTAACGGAGAATCGTTGTGTATCTTTGGCATAACGGTGATTTTATATGTCGGAATTATGTTTTGAACGAGATAGACGACACCTCTATAACATCTATAGTGCGTTCAAAACGTCCAAAGAGTTATGGGACTCTTTGGAGAAGAAATACAAAACAGAAGGTGTCTGCACAAAGAAATTTGTTGTCGGCAAATTTCTGGATTTTAAGATGGTTGACACCAAGACGGTGATCAACCAAGTGAAAGAAATTCAGATCATACGTCACAACTTAGTGTGCGAAGGGATGATTTCGAGTGAGTCATTCCAAGTAGCTGCGATTATTGAAAAATTACCGCTATCCAGGAAAGATTTTAAGAACTACCTCAAGCACAAGTGGAAGGAAATGGGACTTGAGGATTTGATAGTTCGACTTTGGATTGAGGAAGACTATCGTGATTCGATTGGAAATCAACAATTGTGGGGGTATGACCACACTTTATAAAAAACACCAGTGGAGCTTCTGTTGCATTTTTAAATGTAACAGAAGGTGATGCTAAAAGTGCTGTAACACAAAAAACCACAGTTGCATGAAGTGTTGCCCAAAGTATTGTAACACTAGAAGTAGACATAGTAACAAAATAAATCCGAAGCGTTACTGAAGATGTAATAACACCAAAGGTTACACACCTTATAAAAGGTGTTAATAGATTTGTTGAACTAAGGTCCAAATCTAGTAGAACGAGATTTTAATCGGATTATTGGGACAAGGTTCTAACAAAATAAAAGAAAAGTGGCCGAGAGCCATAAACGCTCGATAATCTTGTGTTAAATAAGGATACCGTTGGAAGTTGGAAGAGGAAGCTTTACTTTAGCAAACCACATAAAGGAGAATACCTTGAAGTGTGGGGGTGATTTGGCTAAAGTAGAAGCACCCTAGAAATAAATTCGGCATTCATGATATAAATGATGGTACGATCATTAAATCAAGAAATGTTGTATTTATTAAAGGTGTCTTTTCTTGCAAAGGAATGAGGTAAGTCTAGATATTTTCGTCGAAGACACAATACCATTAGATTGTTGATTTCGAATGGGGTTATCTTCGTTGACTACGTGAAGTCAAAGAAAACCTTGCGGATCTCGCTTACAAAAGGCATAAATCGAGATCGGTTGTATAAAATGTTAAGAAAATGGGTTGAAAATCTACAAAATAAAAAATGTTCATAGCGGTAACCCAACCTTGTGAATTGGAGATCCCAAGACCTTGGTTCAATGGGACAACTAAGTTATGAATGTTCAGTTGAACACTTGGAAAATGTGTCAGCTCATTCCTAGAATTTCCAAGTGAAATAGAAACCCGTTAAATGTGGTGAGGTTAAGTTTACGACTCTTAATGATTTCTACACCGAAAGGTGGAGTATGGCAGATATTCTTCAATAAGATATCACCTATATAAGTGAGAAGTAATAGATGCTTGAAAGAAATACTTATGAATCTAATATATGGTCCAGGCCGAAATGGACACAATGTGAGAACAACAAGTGTTAGAATTGTTATTGTGTAAGTATTGTTGTCTCGATTTACACAAAACGGTGAGTAGTTGAGACGTTGCGTCACTAGCGGCTAGTAAATCCGATAGTATTTTACTAAGGAAGGTTCAAAGCCACAAGCTACCTATCCGGATGCAATAACAGAGTTCACCGAGACTTTCAATCCAATCTGCGTGCACGCATGCATTAATTTCATTCATGTGAGGGATTGTTGGAATTGGTTACAAGAAATTGAGTGTTGACCCAATTTTGACCAAATATTTAAGTGGTTACATTCTTGAAAAATAGAATTAAATTATTTGTAAAAATTCTACTAAGTGAGTAGATTAGAATAGGATTTGAAATTTCTCAAAATAAATTCCGGGTGAATGAGAAATTAAGCTAGAATTTAGCCACTTAAAACTAGAAAATGGCATGGAAAATGGAAATTATGGGAAAGGAGAAAAGCTCTATCCCACATAGGAGAAAAAGCCAAAGTTTGCTCAATTAATAAATAACAAGTTGGACAATTAGGTTTGGGCCCTTTTGTCGGTCGGTGGGCTCGGCCCACCCAGTCCGGGTGCGGGCTGGTACGTGGTTCGGGCCTGGGTTTAGGCTTCAAGTCCCTTATTCTTTTGGAACAAATTTATTTAAACACTTAAAAAAAAATAATTAATTAATTTTAGATTAATTAATGTTTTTCCAATTGGGATGATGCGTGACGTCTTGTGCAATCTTGAATGCGTCTGGCGCGCTTAGACTTGGCGCGCGCGCACTGGCAACGTCTTGCTTAGACGGTTTGCGATACCTATCGCACAAGACGACGTTCAATCGGTGCACTGTTCGGCGACCATGTGCATTTTTGGTTGTAGACATGTCTTTTCAATCCAAAAGATATATCGTTTCCATCGGCCACCTTGATGCCTATATATTCGAGCCCCTGCAGATGAAAACGGGCACTAAAATACGGATAATAAATCGAGTCATTTTGCATCCGCATATTGATATTATTCCCTTCAAAAGCTTGATAGCCTTAAACACTTGTGTTATTTGTTGGTTCGACTTTTGCAAGTCTTTGCTAAGTTGAACCTCGTTAAAGTCGTTGTATCTTAGGGATAATCGAACCGTAAAGTTGATTGGTGACGGGCAATTTTGTCTTTGTGGAGATCAGATAAATACAAGCCTCGACTTATCATGTCCTGTTTTTCCAGACACTTTAGCCACATCTTATAAACAGTAAACCACCCACACTAACATATTTACTGCATATATCCTTATAGAAAATATCTTTTAAAAATACCAGACAATGGAAACCACACACACAGGGAAATTGAACTATATATCTTATAACAAAATTGGATCATCACCTGTTCTAAACATTCTCTAGCTACGAGTGCCGCAAGGTTAGAGTGGCTACAGTTTTGTGTGGGATAGTTTCCTCCAAAAATAGTTGATGAGGGAAAAAGAAAAGGGCCATAAAGAATCGGATTTAATAATAATTCTTAATATCCAATTGACTTGAAAATACCGGGCCATCCCTTAATTCGGTCATATTGTTACAAGAGGAAAATTTTGAGGCCTTATAAGACTTCCCCTAGTCCAAAGATTAAGAACTATATCGGGTTCAAAAATTGTACCTCACAATCCCTTATTCCCTTTGGGCAAATCCGACAGTTGAACGCATAAATCGAGAAATGGCCCATGATTTGTATCTCACATGTGATATTTTCTTATCAGTTTTCTTTAAGACAAAACATATGGAGGAATACAAACATTCCAGTGACTTGATTAATCTGTTTACAATTTGCAACTTGCAAATTGGCAGACCCACACACATCATATTGTACTCCTCTTTGCAAAACTGTACCTTGCAATTGCATGTGGTCACTGAATTATAATGACTGCATATTAGGAGACAAAACCAATGCTCTTCTATGTCCTTGACAATATACAGACATGAATGTCCACTCTCACCTTTTACTTTGTTTTCTATCTGCTTTATTATCTCTTATCCTTCCATTTTTCTGTTTATATTGTTGTTGGATTGATTGGGGAGGAAAGGGGAAAAAATAAAGAAAACTATTATTATCTACACGGGCTACGTCGTCTATGCTAAACGCCAAACGATGACAATCATGTCATGATCAATAGTGAAGTCCATATTATGTTGATGTATATATTGTAAAATTATAATATATTTTGTATGTTAACTGTCACATCACCTTTTTTACTTTGTATTCTAGCTATCCGCTTATTATCTCTTATCCTAGCTTGATTATTCTATTTATATGTTGTAGGGTTGTGATATGGGTAATTTAATTATTCTTTATTTATTTAATTATTTATTTCCACTTAATCTAAAAAAATATTATTGGTCCAAGAGGCCCAACTTATTATATATACGAGGCTCTTGAGGCCCAAAGCCCCAAATCCCCACCACAATTAGCCTATGTTGTTTCATTTACAAGGTACGCCAAACGCTCTAGTCCTTCAATTTGGATCGATTTCGCTGTTGATTTAAGAATTGGAGGGCTTCCCGACAATCAAGACACTCTTCTTCGTGTTGTATGTTAGATCCCATTCCAAGAAATCGCCTTTTGAATTAGCAACTTTGGAGAAGTAGTGTTAGAATTGCGCAACATCATGTTGATTTGGAGGAAAGAAAAGAAATTCTTACATGTACGGGCTACTTTTGAACTAAACGCCAAACAATTAGAATTATGTTATGTCAAGTAGTGAAGTCCATCTTATAAATGTTGATATGTATATTGTAAAATTATAATATTTCCTGCATGTTCCCAATGTGCTGTATTATTATTGAGTTATGCCCATACTGTTCATGGGTCATCCATGCTCCTGGTCCATGATTCATATATAATGTATATACGTGATGTGGAATATTGATTGTAAGATGATAGGCTTTTCTTTAATTGTTATATATGTTGAAAGGGTTAAAAACCTTAGCTAATGATCAGCCAGAGAGAAAAAGTAAAATAGTGTGAGAATATTTGTGTTCATGAACTGGGACAAAGCTGACTCTCTCGCACCTCTCTGTGCTAAGTTCCTCCAATAATAATTAATGGCAATTACCATAGATACATTGGTTTTGCACCAATTTTCATTCATGTGTTCATGTGTCATGTCCAAATTAGAGGGAGAAATTATTATTATAATTGCCTTATTATAGTAAGATGCAATGTAATTTATAGCAATTAATGCTTGCACAAAGATATATTTCCTCTTCTATTGGAGACATCTCCTAGATCCCGATTCTCTACATTTTCATTTCGTAAATTTCTTGTGAAGTTGAAGAGAGAATAGAGTAATGCATCACACATACACCTACACATTGATACACCTAATTAATGGGCTCTGATGATGTAGAAAAAAATCGAAGCCAAGGCCAAACATATATAGCATGCTACCACACTTCTACATATATTATAATTTTAATTTGATTTAAAAGTGTCTTGTTTATGTGTTCCGGTAATTGTTTTCATTTAGATGTCCACTTTTTAGGAAGCTAAAGATTTACATGTTTATGTGTGGCATCTAGATTGTGATTTTGAACTTCAGCATTAAAGCAACTATTATGATAAACTAATTGTTAGATGAAACACAAATTACACTGTTAGAATCTACAATTTTAGTTATAGTTCCATCAAATATTCGCACTTTCGTAATAAATCGATCAACTGTCAACTCTAACCTAAACAAGACATTTGCGCTACAAGACCACTCATGCATGAAGCATGTATATTATGAAAACCATTTATCAATTACTTGGGTTTAGAAGAATAACACGTGTCATTTAGATAAATATGACCTAATATTAAATGATGTAATACATCTGAATGATGGAAAATGAAGTGAAATAGGAAAAAGGAACAGGAAATCTGAATTGTGAATGTTATGTCCAAGCAATCTGAAGAAAATAAAGATGGTTTGTATCCATTAACTTCATCAATATTTTCGTTGAAATTTGAGGATATTGGAATATGGGTTTATCAATAAAATAATTTGAGACCAAACTCATCACAGAGAGTACAGAACTCCCCTCCAATGACAGCAACAGAGGTTCAACTGGTTCGGCTAGAGCTGTAGGACATTATACAATAGTGATCAGTGCAGCTAAAGTTGAGAATCAGAAAATAGGATGGGGAGGCTGGCTTTGTGATGATAAAAATAAATTGGTTCGAGTATGGGCAACTTCTAGGGATAATATTCATAATCCAGGTGAAGCCACCTTGCTGGGGATCAGACAAGCAATTGGTATTGCTGCAAAATCTAAAGCCATGTCTTTATTTATAGAGGTATATGACAAAGAAGTTATTAAAAAGCTAAAACATAAAGCTTCCTTTGGCATGCCACAAGATGAATTAGCTGAAGATATTCACTTGCTTTGTTTCCTCTTTGATGATGTTGTTTTTGTAAACCAGGACCATAAGAATTATTCATCTTGTAATAGATTAGTTTCTTTGGTCTTGGAGAATGAGTGTGATTTGGATTGGGTTGACCAATTCCCAAGTTGGATTTAGGTTAACCAACTTGATTTTTAGCCAGTTGGCTTTTTGTATCTGTAACTTTGGTTGAAGTTCAGCAATAAAATTACTATCGTTTGAAAAAAAAAAAAAAAAAAAAGCTATACTAGTAAAAGTGTTGCAAATTAACAAACATCAACCCAGCAATGAAAGTGATCCCTTGGTTATGGCCTATGGGTACATACAATTTTTTTAAACTTATCTCAACAGAGACAGATATCAAAACAGTGGCTGTAATGTAGCCACAAACTCCATACAAGACCTAAACAACCCTCACATTATTTCATCTATGTATATTGATAAAGATATTGTTGTTTCTTATACTTCATTTTTCTAAATATAGAAAAATGTAAAATCTAGCTGTCAACTGTCCATTTGTCGTTGCAAAATAATCATAGGAAAATAATTTACCACATGAAATATATATGTCTATTTAATTTTTTATTATAATAATTAAAATCACACCTAACCCGCCCCCTTAATTATAAATCCTCACTATATATCTAGGTAAATATAAATTTCGTAGGTCAACAAAAAGCACAGTGTAATTCATTGCTACCACGTTTTTTCCTCCTTAATCACTTTCTTCCAAATCATTATATATATATAAATAGCAAGAAGCCAAGAACCAGAGAGAGAGAGAGAGAGATGGAGGGAGATAATAACGGTAACGAAATATATAAAGAATGCCTGAGAAACCATGCCGCCAGCCTCGGTAGCTACGCCACAGACGGCTGCGGAGAGTTCACACTCGACGACTCTCCCTCCGCCGCCTCCGGCCTGAACTGCTCTGCATGCGGCTGCCACCGCAACTTCCACCGGAAAGTCACCTGCAGCCAATCAGCCCACGACGCCGCGGAGATCATGGACGGCGCGGGACTCGGGAGGCATCAGCAGGTGACGGCAATGGCGTACTCTCCGCGGAGCAGCAAGAAAAGGTTCAGAACGAAATTCACGGAGGAACAGAAGGAGAAAATGCTGGGATTTGCGGAGAAGTTGGGTTGAGATTGCAGAGGAAAGATGAAGAAGATGAGATTGAGAGGTTTTGCAGAGGTGTTGGGATTAGTAGGAAAGTGTTTAAAGTATGGATGCATAATCACAAGAATTCTCCAACCTCTCATTCTGCAAATGCTTCTTCTCTCACTGATGATCACTAGATATATATTTATGTGTGTGAGTGTCTATATATAGTGGGAAATCCAATTACCTTTCTCTACTATTTGTTGAGTTTTTTAATGATCAAATTCTTAATTAATTACCTTGTTTTGTGTTTTTTCCTATGATAATAACATCGAAAGGTAACTTATTTGTCCATATATATATGTTTCTTCTGTTATTAATTAATAAGCAATTAGACTGCACAATTAGCTAGCTAGGAGTTGCATATTATGGGTGGGGAGTGTAAATTCAGGTAATTATTTCTACTCGGTTTTTGCCACATTAATTATGTACTACGTCCTTATATAGATTCATTCTTAAAGTAGTCCAGATATCCTACAACACCTTGTTTTAGTTTTATTAGGTGCTTCAATATATGTATTAAAATGAAAATGAATATCATGTTTAAATAATGATATACTAGAATATATAGGAGATCATGCATAAACTACAGATCTAGCTTTTCAAAGGATTCAAAGTGCTTAATTAAGAGGGTGGTTGACTAAATTTGTTTAAGCCGTTGCCCGTAATAAAAATATTTTGTAGCTATATTTTTCTTTTTAAGGACTGAGAGTCACTTTTCCAACCCGAGATTGTACCACATCCATTTTTTAAGAAATGACCAATTAACTCACCAAAGAATACAAGGACTATAATCTTTTAGTGAAAAAGGCTAAGAAAAATATATGGAAATGAGTCAAAATGCTCCTTTCATAATGTAAAAATGAAAAATAGCCATCTTTTTGTAAACACGTATTTTTAGCCATTTTGGCCAAGTGAATGATATTAATACCATTTAAGCATATTAATTACATTAGGTCACCTTCCTCTCTTTCTCATTTTCATTTTCTCCCTATCACTTTCGGTTCGTGGACACTAAATTTTTCGGCGGCCATTTGTTCGACAGAATCTCGAAACAATATAAGCATTTTATTCTCTACCTCGGCTTTTATTAATTTCAAAGATCATAGTTAGTTTGGGGTTGGGTATATACTAGATTTGAAAACCATAGACTTGAAAACCAGATCGAAATAAGCTCGAATTCGTCTACGGTGTAACTAGATATCTAACTCGATGTCGAGTCACATGTGTCCGGACATCGAGTTAGATGCTATTCGAGTTACTTGTAACTTGATGTCGAAGTTACTTACTCGATGTCGAGTTACATGTCACCTTTATATTTATTTTTTATGTTCTTTATAAAAGATGTTCGTTTCATATGGAGTATAATAAAATCATAATTATCCATAGTAGTTTTTGGGATGGTAGTTTCTATAGAAATGGTGAAGAAGTATTCATTTTACGTCGTTGTGGATAATATCATATAGTAGATTTGTGGATATTTTTCATAACGTTGTAAATGGTCATCGGCGATTGTGTGAATACAAATTACACTGTTTAATGCCAATTGGGGTAGTTCTGAGGTTAAATCTTTGATTATGTGTAAACGAGATCTTCGACGAGTAGATGAAATTTTCAAAGATCCTCGAATATTTGTGACCTTGCAACCAAAAGATCATGGGACGGTGGGGACCTCGTACACCAGAAATCACAATCCAAATCGCTTTTTATGAACCTCATGGCTACTCAATCTTATTCTTATGGTATTAACACTCAATTCATGCCTGTAAATATATATAATCTTATTCGTGAGGCTTTATAATCTTTTGAACTTTTGGGAGTTGGATATCTCATGTTGAGTAGAGATGCTAGCATAGATATTCCAATCAACGCTTTTACATGCATCTCGAGAGAGAGGGTAAATTACTTTTGTGATCGGTCTATAGGGAAGAATACGTTTAACTTTGGTTTGATTAATCTGAGAATAAAAGGGGATATTAACTGAAACCATAACCCAGGAATCTTTCAATCATTCTTTACTTTGTTTCTTTTAGGATAAATTTCTGCTTTAGTTTATAAAACCAATTCACTCACTTTCGATCGTCTAGATAAAAATAAGGCTATTATAATCCAGTACTTAGTACATTAATTTATTAATCCTCGAGATTCGACCTTGCTAACACTATTCTATAAGTTGCACCGTACACTTTGCGGTGAAGCTAAAAATAAGGCGGACAATTTTTGGCGCCGTTGCCGGGGACTAATTAAATTATTAGTACTAATATTGCGATAAATAGAATTATTTTTAATTTAGACATTTTTTTCTTTCTTTTTATCTTGTTGTTTAATTTTACTTCGACTTTGTTTGACTTGTTTTTCTTGATTGGTTCAAGTAGTGCATGAACACTCGCTCGAAGCAAGGAGAATTAGCACCGCTCATACCAGGATGTTGAGGCTTTTGCTAGGCGAATTAGTGCCGCTACTAAACGGGCGGTAAAGACAAAAAGAACAAGCTATGGCAGGCGAGAAGATAACAATAGAGGCAATAACGGGGTCGACAACGGAGGTAACAACCGGCCAATAGGGTCAACGCCGAGTTACCATTACCAGAGGTTCGCGGTTCGGCGAAGAAGTTGTGACAAGCGATTCGCGATTACTTTCGCCCCAGACCAATCGCAACTATGGTGGAATTGCCAATGTCCCAATCAATGCAAATAACTTTGAGTTGAAGCCAAGACCGATCTCGATGGTGCGCAGAATCATTTGGGGTTTTCGTCGAGGATCCCAACTCTCATCTTGCGAACTTCATACGATTTGCAATACTATCAAGATGAATGTGGTGGATGATGATGCCATACGTCTTCGCCTATTCCCTTTCTCTTTAAGGGATAAGGCTAGAAATCACTAGCACCCTAACTCGGGGAGTGTGAACAATCGGGATGAGCCGAGTCGAGATTTTGTTTAAATACTTTCCACCAAGTAAGACACTCTGACTTAAAAGTGAGATCACTCGGTTCAGCAGTTTGACTACGAGCCCTTGTATGAGGCACGGGAGAGATAAGGGATTTATTGAGGAGGTGCCCGCAACACGGATTTCCTAAGGATCGCCAGCTCGCTTCTTTTACAATGGGTTGATGGGACAGACTAGATCGTTTGTGGATGCTGCAGTAGGAGGCGCTCTACTTGCACGATTTCCGGAAGATGCATTCAACCTGTTGGAAGAGATGGCCATGAATAGCTATCAGTGGCCCTCCGAGAGGACTAATGTGAAAAGAGTGGCCGAAGTTACTGATTCGAACCCATTAAGGAGTTGACGGCTCGGATAGGTGTTGACAAGCCAATTGAGTGCATTGGCGAAGGCTAATGAGGGAAACGCGGTGCAAGTAATGGGGGAGTTCTCTAGATCCGATAGAGGTAGCAAATTATGTTAATATAAGGAATTTCAACAATTTACGGAACAATCAGACTCCCACTCATTACCATCCGGGTTTGAGGAACCACGAGAACTTTTCCTACACAAACACGAAAAATGTGATGCAACCACCACCGGGGTTTAATGTGACAAACAGTGTCATTACGCGGAGCCTAAGCCAACTATGGAGGATATTTTCACCTCGTTTATGAGTGAGACGAGGAACAGATTCAATAAGGATGAGGCGAAGCTGGATAAAATCGAAAACCATGTCACACAATTGGGGTCCCAGATGAAAAATCTTGAAACCCAAATTGGTCAAATAGCTATGATTATTGGTGGGCAGCATCAGAAAGGCCAATTTCCGAGCAACACTGAGGTTAATCCAAAGGAGCAGTGTAAAGCCATTCGTCTGAGGAGTGGAACGGAATACGAGGGGCCGAAAATACCAGAAAATACTGAACAGACGCAGGGGAGCACGGCCCGTGCGCCACCGTATGGCCAGCCCGTGCGCCCTACAGGGGCAGTGATCATTACACCGGGAGACGCGGAAACTGAAGCAAATGGCGATGTTGAGGCCGAGGAAGGAGTTGAGGATCATCTTGCTGAACAAAAAGGGGCTGAGAAGCTTAAATCTTCCTCTAACCCTGATATTTCTAAACTTAATGTTCCCCTTCCTTTTCCCCAATGTTTTCAAAAAAAAAAAAAAAAAAAAAGTTAGATGCGCAATTTGCTAAGTTTTTGGATATTTTTAAAAATCGCATATTAACATTCCTTTTTGCGGACGCATTGGAGTAAATGCCCAATTATGCTAAATTTTTGAAGGATGTTATGTCAAAGAAGAGAAAGATGACTGGTTTCGAGACAGTCAATCTGACAGAAGAATGCAGTGCGATAATCCAGAGAAAACTACCACAGAAACTAAAAGATCCGGGGAGTTTCACTATCCCTTGTGCTATTGGTGATGTTTTCTTTAAGAAAGCACTTTGCGATTTAGGAGCGAGTATTAACTTGATGCCCTTGTCCATTTTCAGGCAACTTGGATTGGGAGAGGTGAAGCCATCTACGGTCACCTTACAACTCGCGGACCGATCACTCACGTATCCGAAGGGAATCATCGAGGATGTGCTCGTCAAAGTAGATAAATTCATATTCTCTGTGGATTTTTTGGTGCTGGATATGGAGGAGGACAAGGACGTCCCGTTGATACTTGGGCGTCCATTCCTAGCTACCGGGAAGGCCTTGATAGATGTGCAAAAGGGAGAGCTCACGTTACGGGTTAACGATGAGCATGTTTTATTTACTATCTATAAGGCACTTCAATTTCATAATGGTGTTGAAAATTGTAATTT
Organism: Rehmannia glutinosa; assembly: GCA_016081115.2. Lineage (NCBI taxonomy): Eukaryota > Viridiplantae > Streptophyta > Magnoliopsida > Lamiales > Orobanchaceae > Rehmannia > Rehmannia glutinosa. The sequence goes on from JABTTQ020002465.1 coordinate 382,136, forward strand.
CATAGACGTAGTTGAATCTTGCATTGATGAGTATGCAGATCATACATTGTTTAGGGATGATTTAGAGTTTGGTTTGACACATTCGTGTTCAACATCAAACATGATGATTGATTATGATAACCAAGACTTGTATGACTGCGTTTGTGCTTTAGATAACATGCAGGAGCAACCGAGAAGCGCAAGAGGCGCGCACACGCAGAAAAATGTGCGGGAGTCCATTCTACAGGGGCGCACGACCCGTGCTACAGAGCATGCCCAGGTCGTGCGCATAGTCGAAGAAAAAGATGGAAAACCTAAAGAGAGCACAGCCCGTGCGTCTGAGCACAGGAAGCCCGTGCCTAAGGTCGAAGGAAAAGACGAGACACCTGAAGAGAGCACGGCCCGTGCCCCAGAGAACGGGCAGCTCGTGCGTCAACTCGAGGAGCCCACTTCGAACCCAGAACTCAAACCCTTGCCCGAGCATCTCAAATATGCATTCCTTGGAGCAAATAACACGAGTGCGGTAATCGTATCATCTCTTTTAACTTCAGTTCAACTCGATAAACTGCTTAGGGTGTTAAGAAAACATAAGTCGGCGATAGGTTGGTGAATCTCTGATTTAAAAGGCATCAGTCCATCGATTGTAATGCATAAAATTAGAATGGAAGATGTCTATAAACCGTCGGTGCAAAATCAAAGAAGATTAAACCCTATAATGCAAGAGGTCGTTAGAAAAGAGGTTTTAAAGTGGTTAGATGTTGGAATCTGTTAGAAAAATGTTTTGATGACGATTTTGATGATTTTTTTAAATGAGTTTTTATACCAAAACAATGTTTATAAATGTTGTCCAAATACTCATAAATGATTTAAAATGTTTTTACTAATTTTTGGAGTATTTCTTAGAGTTTATTATTCGATAAAAATTGGACTATACTTTTGATGATTTTGTGTTAATTGGTTTTTACACCAAAACAATGTTTTAAATGTTGTCCGAATACTACTAAATGATTTAAAATATTTTTACTAATTTTTGAAGTATTTCTTAGAGTTTATTATTCGATAAAAATTGGACAATACTTTTAATGATTTTGTGTTAATTGGTTTTTACACCAAAAACAATATTTTAAATGTTGTCCAAATACTCCCAATTGATTTAAAATGTTTTTACTAATTTTTTGGAGTATTTCTTGAAGTTTACTTTTGACAAAAATGGGACAACATTTCAATTTTGAGGTCGACCGGTCGAACAAGAGGTCGACCGGTACATGAGGAACGCGAAAATGAAAACAGAGAATACTGGAACAAAAAAAAGTGCAGGGGGACCGGTCCACCTTGGGGCGGACCGGTCGGACCCTAGCAGGCAGACCGGTCGGACCCTAGGCGGCACCGGCCGACCCCTCTGAACGGTACCTGGATCGCACTATTTTCCTCTAACGTTCGAAATTTTCTATAGAGCGACCGGTCGCGCTGTGTAATCTTTTGACAGCAAAATTTGTACCGTTGGACATCCTTATCAGCAGATTTGCTTTTCATTTTTGTACAATATTTCTACATCTTGTGATCTTCTTTTTGTAGACAAAAGTGAAGAAGGAGGAGCCTATGTTTGTGAAGACTCTCCTATAAATAGAAGATGATTTGAAGACACAAATGAAGAACAACACAAGCAAATACACAACAAGAAATTTACAAATTTCTAAGCTTTCATATTCAACACTCTTGTTGTATTTATAGCCTAAGTATTTCACTTCACATCTTGAGGTCTAGGCTTGTTTCTTGATTACACTTGCACTCAAATTGTAAACTTCATTATTGAGTTGTAATCTTGATTTTGGTCATCATTCAACACAAAAGACATCCTTGTGAGTATTCTTGTGGAAAGAATATACTTGGGTGATCTAGGTGATAGGTGTTTCAAGAGTGTGGTGCTCTTAAGGTGTTGAAGAATTTGGTGTTCTTCAAGATTGAAGATTGTGGTGATCTTCACAAGGTGCCCTTGAAGGAAGATTGTGATAATCTTCAAGGAGATTGTGGTAATCTCCAAGGTGGTGTTGAAGAAGAGTGTGGTGCTCTTCAAGGTGTTATTGTAAGTTGAATTTGTATTAATTGTGGTAATTAATAAAATTCTTTTTCTTTTTCGAAACCCATCCCGGATATATTGGGGTGGTAGAGCACGTATTCCCTAGGTGGGGTGAAGCTCTATAAATCAACGTGTGTTGTTTACCTTCCGCACCTTTATTCTTGTTGTGGCGTATTTGATTCGAAAAAGAGGGCATAATCGAAAAGATGGAGATAATCTATTCACCCCCTCTAGATTATCGTAGCCGCTTGACTTACAAGTGGTATCGAGCCAGACTCTTTGGCAAGCTCGTTCCACATCTCGAGTAAAGAGGAACGATCATCGGCTACGAATGAAGTCTACCTTACCGGCGCCTCCACCACCAAGCCACCACTATTTGATTCCAAAAATTATACATTTTGGAAAGAAAGAATGGAATGCTATCTACAAGGTTGCGGGTTCGATATTTGGAACACGGTCATTAATGAAGAATCCATTCCGATGATGGACACACCACACACCTCCAAAGGCTTTAAAGAGCTCAATGATGAAGAGAAGAAAATCATCTCCTTAAATGGTAAAGCTCTTAATATTTTGTATTGTTCACTTAATATTTTGGAATTTGATCATATTGTAGGAATTAAATCGGCACATGAAGTATGGAGAAAATTAGAAGAAGTATATGCAAATGAAAGGAGCCACTCAAAAGCATATACTTCTCAATTGGATACAACATCAAATCCAACAACATGGGATGAGCTTCCTACAACTTCCGACGACGATGAAAATGAACGTTGTCTTATGGGCTTTGAAGAAAACGAGGTAAGTTCTAAACCTTCTACTTTCTATGATAATGAATTACAAAATGATTATAGTGATTTGCTTAATGATTATGATGAACTTCAAAATGAATTCCAAAGTTTGCTTGTTAAATACAAAAATTTGAAAAATGAATTCAATGTTTTGAAAAAAGATAAGGATAGTTTATTTACTTCCTATGAATATCTATCATGTGCTCATACCACCACTCTTGATAAGGTTAGAAATCTTGAAAAATAAAATAGTACTCTTGTTGAGAACATTGATTGCATGAAAAAGAATTTATTAAAATTCAACTTGAGTACTAATAAAATGTCCAATATTGTTGATGTTCATAATTGTGATAAAATGAAACAAGGACTTGATCATAAGCCTAATGTTGTTAATCATTTGAAAAATAGTCAAGTCTTTAAGCATGTTGGTCATTACACTTCTAGAATTATTACATGCTTCTATTGTGGTAAAAAGGGTCATACGGTAAATACTTGTCGGGCTAGAAATAGCTCTAATTATTGTTGGAGACCTAAAAGTCTCAAAGCTAATCCCAAAGGACCCAAACACTTGAGGGTACCACAAAACGATGTCATATTAGGTACCCGGCGGAATAAAAATCAAGGAAAATTCATACCGCCTAGAAGACATCAAATGACCGTTTCATTTGATCAAAGGAGAAGACATCACCACAATAAATTTCCAAGAGAAATACATTATCAACAATGGGAATGACATAATCCTTGGAAATGGAGTAATTGGAGAAGCTATCATCTACAAGATGATTTTCAAAGAGAAAGATATCAACAACAAAGGGAACGACACAACCCATGGAAATGGCGTAATTGGTAAACCGTATCTTCCTATTTAAATATGCATTTTATTTTGTTTATGCATGTTTTTATTTGTGCATTAATTGTCAAAATGAGTTTTCAATTTTTTTTAAATTAAGGTCTTCAATATATATATTTATGGTTTTAAAATTCTTTGAAAAAGAAGACCTTGCATGATGTTTTTAAAACTCTTGTGTATTTACAATGACTTGTATATGTTCATCATCTCTTATGGACTCATTATGCATAATATACTTGTGATATCTTTTATTGCTTTAGCCTACACTTCTATTGCTATGTTTTTGGGCAATATTTGTTTTAAGAATTGTGTAGGACTTATATATCCTCTTCAATGGTTATCTACTCATTATTTGACAAGAGTGACATAAACTATCGAGGTACGCTCACCATTGTTATTCATCTCTTAGACTCGATATATTTTTGCCATATGCCTATGTGCTTATTTTTCAAGATATTTCATAGTATCTCATACAAGTGCCATTAAAAGGATTTTTCGATTTTTAAAAGGCACTATTCGATAAAGTTTGTTTTGTCCGAGACTTGTAAAGTATATATTTTATTTTGATAAAACATTTGATTTTCATCCTTATTTCAAAATTATGCATTTGATTTCTCATATTCATTCTTGTCAAAACTATTGTTCAAATGCTTCTTTTAAATGAGGTCTCAACTATATGCTCTTGAATTTTTTTTTAAATTTCAAAAGAGACCTTGTATAGATTTCTATGCTTATTTGAACTTGCATGTTTTATGAAACTCTTGATGATTTGTTTGAAAGCATAGTATGTGTTACTTGTTATTGTATCTCTATTATTCAATATTACTATGCTCTTGTACAAAGATATCTTGTTAAGATTTTGCAGAATTATTTGATATTTTGGAACAAGTTTGATGACCAGGGAGGTTAATAGCTCAAAGGTAATGACAAGAAGAAGGTAATTGATTTTGATGAAACATTTGCATCCGTAGCATGTTTTTCAGCCTATTCGCATTTTACTTGCCCATTCTTGTTTTTAAGAAAATTTCAAGCTTTACCAAATGGATGTTAAATCTACTTTCTAAATGGTTTTATTCAAGAAGTCTATTTAAAACAACCGGGGTTTGAAAAATTTAGGCCAAATGATTTTTATAAAAGGCCTTGTATGTTTAAAACAAGCACCCCGTGTATGGTATGATAGACTTAGCTATTTTTTGTGCAAAATGATTTTACAAGAGGTAAAGTTGATCTACTCTCTTTGTTTTTCGAAAAATGGCAAGATTGCTTACTTGTGCAAATTTATGAGAATATTATTTGTGCTACTAATGAATTTTTGTAAATATGTTGTCTAAGTTGATGCAAGGTGTATTTAAGATGATCATGATGGGGGAGCACAAACTTCTTCCTTGGACTTCAAGTTAAACAATGCCAAGAAGATGGTTATATTTCACAATCAAAGTATACAATAGAACCTTTGAAGAAATTAGGCATTGAAGAAGGAAGAACCATCTCAACCTCTATGGCAACCAATGTAAAGATTGACAAAGGTTGAGGAAGGCATATTGGTTAACAAACAATTCGAGGTATGTTTATCTGCGTTTATTATTTCTTTAAGACTCGACATTCTCTATGCCTTATGTCTATATGCTCGACTTCAAAACTATCCCAACGAATCTCATTAAAGTGCCGTTAAAAGAAATTTTCAAATATTTGAAAGGCACTTCTTCTTATGGCTTGTATATCCAAAATTTTAAAACGTTCATATTTTTCGGGATAACAAGTCCGGTGATTATTATATGGTTCGTCATAATCGAACTAAACATATTGAGATTTGATATTTTTTTAAGGGATTGTGTTTCTAAAAACGAAAATTTGAGATATGTTTAACTCCTTCTCAAGGACAACTCGCGGACTTTTGTTTTCAACCGTTTATCGAAGTCTTTTACCTCATTTCAAGCTTGATTATGACATAATGCATATTGAATGAGGTCTATGTTTGTATTTTATTCGTTTTTAAAACTTAGGGGTGAAAAATCGGATTTTTGGTGCAAAATTTTTAAATCGAATCGGTGTTCGCACCGGCCGACAAAGTGAGGGTCGACTTGGCCGACGTGCAGTCGGCATCGGTCACCCTACCCTTCGACCGGTCGCCCTAAGCAATTTCAGTGATAAAATTGCTTTTGTCCTTCATTTCGTATCTTTGGTTGTTTTCTTCCAAAATCGAACCCCTTTTCATTTTTTACACACAATTCACTCAAAATGATTTTATTCTTATAAAATCTATATTGTTTGAGTTTATGTAACTTCTATTTCATCCATATCATCCGACTTCTCCGATCAATTGGTAAGAATTTCTCCTTTTTATCTCAATTGGGTTGAACCCTTGAGAATGTGCTTGTATCTTGCTATTTTGATGAAATTCTTGCATTAGTATAATGTATATGATGATTGTTGATGGATGAATGTTGTTATATTGCAATGTGATGAAAATTTTTGGCTTAAATGAAATGCAAAGGCGTTATATATCTCTTGTTTTATTCGACGACGCCAAGTGTTCGACAAAATGTTTCTATGAAAAATTCATCACCTACATGATTCTTTTTATTTGAAAAGTCTTATAATGTTATAGAGATCATGTTTTATCAATCAAATGAGCTTTTGCAAAACAAATGAGCAACTTTTCCCTTTTATTTGGAATTTAAGCTTCATTGTACCAAATGCTCGATAAATCGATTAACTTGCGCACTTTGATATGATTGTATGATGTTTTTATCGTGCTAACATTATTTTTGATGATTCCAAAGGGGGAGAAACAGGAAAAACGCTCATTTGCTCAAAGAAGCGAAAATAAGCTTGCAAGAAAAGCTATAAGCTAAGGGTCTTAAAAGCCAAAAGTTGTGAATGATACTTAGTCCATTTGATGAATTATAGACTTTTATAATTGACTAATGATGTCTTGTGACAGGGGGAGCTTATAAGCTCATGAAATTCAAGCTTAAGAGGGTGTTTGGCTGAGCTTATAAGCTTTTAAAAACAACTTATAAGATGTTTAAGAGCTTATAAGCTCTTAAAATGTGTTTGGTAATTTTTTTCCAAAAGAGCTTATAAGCTCTAAAAAAGCTGTCAGAGAGCTTATAAGCTCCTAAAAAAAGTACCTCCACCCCAACGTTTTTTAAAAGAGCCTATAAGCTCCTTATTTTAAACATTCAAAAGACAAAAATATACTTAATAATTTTATAAGATATAAAAACATCTTATAAGCTCAACTATCTTATTTTATCCAAACACTCTGACAACTTATTTTTAAAATAAGATCTAACATCTTATAAGCTCCTAAAATAGCTTATCAGATGTAGGAGCTTATAAGAAGTTTTAAATAAGTTTAGCCAAACACCCTCTAAGTTGTAAAAGCTAAGCTTTTAGCTTTTAATTATTTGCTTCTATACTTGTTCTTGATGTGCATATTGATAGGGGGAGCTTGTGCAAAATGTTTTTTGAAAACTTTTTGCTCCTACTCTTGTGTGTTTCACTTATGATGAATGTTGCTTGTAATGGATTGTTGTTTTAGACCGGAAAATGTGTTTTGTTTTAAAATCGATCTCCTAAAATTGTTTTGGTTTGTAATCATCAAAAAGGGGGAGATTGTTAGAAAAATGTTTTTATCAAAATTTTGATGATTTTGTTTAAATGCGTTTTTATACCAAAACAATGTTTATAAATGTTGTCCAAATACTCCTAAATGATTTAAAATGTTTTTACTAATTTTTGGAGTATTTCTTAGAGTTTATTATTCGAAAATTGGACAATACTTTTGATGATTTTGTGTTAATTGGTTTTTACACCAAAACAATATTTTAAATGTTGTCCAAATACTCCTAAATGATTTAAAATGTTTTTACTAATTTTTGGAGTATTTCTTAGAGTTTATTATTCGATAAAAATTGGACAATACTTTTGATGATTTTGTGTTAATTGGTTTTTACACCAAAAACAATGTTTTAAATGTTGTCCAAATACTCCCAATTGATTTAAAATATTTTTACTAATTTTTTGAAGTATTTCTTGAAGTTTACTTTTGACAAAAATGGGACAACATTTCAATTTTGAGGTCGACTGGCCGAACAAGAGGTCGACGGTACCGAGGAACGCGAAAATGAAAACAGAGAACACTAGAACAAAAAAAAAAAAGTGCGGGGGACCCTAGAACGACCGGTCGGACCCTCTCTCGTGATCGGTCGACCCCCTCCGAACGGTACTGGATCGCTTCTATTTTTCTCTAACGCTCGAAATTTTCTATAGAGCGACCGGTCACATAGTGTAATCTTTTGACAAAGAAAATTTGTACTGTTGGACATCCTTATCAGCAGATTTGCTTTTCATTTTTGTACAATATTTCTACATCTTGTGATCTTCTTTTTGTAGACAAAAGTGAAGAAGGAGGAGCCTATGTTTGTGAAGACTCTATTATAAATAGAAGATGATTTGAAGACACAAATGAAGAATAACACAAGCAACTACACAACAAGAAATCAAGCAAATTTCTAAGCTTTCATATTCAACACTCTTGTTGTATTTATAGCCTAAGTATTTCACTTTCACATCTTGAGGTCTAGGCTTGTTTCTTGATTACACTTGCACTCAAATTGTAATATTCATTATTGAGTTGTAATCTTGATTTTGGTCATCACTCAACACAAGACATCCTTGTGAGTATTCTTGGAAAGAATACACTTGGGTGATCTAGGTGATAGGTGTTTCAAGAGTGTGGTGCTCTTGAGATGTTGAAGAATTTGGTGTTCTTCAAGATTGAAGATTGTGGTGATCTTCGCCGTTGAAGGAAGATTGTGATAATCTTCAAGGGAGATTGTGGTAATCTCCAAGGTGGTGTTGAAGAAGAGTGTGGTGCTCTTCAAGGTGTTGTTGTAAGTTGAATTTGTATTAATTAATAAAATTCTTTTTCTTTTTCGAAACTCATCCCCGGATATCTTTGGGGTGGTAGAGCACGTAGTCCCTAGGTGGGGTGAAGCTCTATAAATCGACGTGTGTTGTTTACTTTCCGCACCTTTATTCTTGTCTTGGCGTATTTGATTCGGAAAAGAGGGCATAATCGAAATGGAGATAATCTATTCACCCCCTCTAGATTATCGTAGCCGCTTGGACTTACAAAATCATATATGCTATTTCCGATAGTTCTTGGGTAAGTCCGGTACAAGTGGTACCGAAGAAAGGGGGGATGACTGTTGTTAGAAATGAAAGTGATGAGCTTATTGCAACTAGAGTAGTTACTGGGTGGCGTATTTGCATAGATTACAGGAAATTGAATGATGCTACTCGTAAAGATCACTTTCCCCTTCCCTTTATTGATATGATGTTAGATCGCTTGGCGAGATATGATTATTACTGTTTTCTCGATGGTTATTCTCGGTATAACCAGATCATAATTGCCGGAAGACCAAGAGAAGACGACATTTACATGCCCCTATGGTATGTTTGCATTTGAGAATGCCACTCCGGACTATGTAACGCACCGCAACTTTTCAAACGATGCATGATGGCTATCTTTCATGATTTTATTGAGAAAATAATGGAGGTTTTTATGGATGATTTTTCTGTGTTTGGAGACTCATTTGATCATTGCTTGGATAATCTTTCTCTAGTTTTGCAGAGATGCGAGGAGACTAACCTTGTTTTAAATTGGGAAAAGTGCAATTTCATGGTACGTGATGGCATTGTATTAGGCCACCGAGTCTCTTCTGCAGGTTTAGAAGTTGATAGAGCGAAGGTCGTTGCAATTGAGAAATTCCCACCTCCAACAAACGAGAAGGCCATTAGAAGCTTTTTGGGGCATGCCCGATTCTACAGAAGGTTTATTCGTGACTTTTCTAAAATCACAAAACCTTTAAGTCAGTTATTAGAAAAAGATACTGCTTTCAATTTTTCCGATGATTATTTGCAGGCTTTTGAGATTCTGAAGAAGGCTTTGGTGACAGCACCAATTCTTGTAGTTCCGGATTGGAGTCAGCCCTTCGAGCTGATGTGCGATGCTAGTGACTTTGCAAATAGCTGTTTTGGGCGTAAAAGAGACAAGCTATTGAGCCATCTATTATGCGAGCAAAACTTTAGATAAGCCAAAAAACTACACCACCACCGAAAAAGAAATGCTGGCAATTGTGTTTGCATTCGATATGTTCCGATCTTACTTGATTGGAACTAAGACGATAGTCCAAACCGACCACGCGGCGATCAAATATATATTTGACAAGAAGGATGCCAAACCAAGACTCGATTCGGTGGATCTTTTTGTTGTAGGAGTTCAATGTGGAAATTCGAGATAGAAAGGGTTGCGAGAATGTGGTCGCAGATCACTTATCCAGGTTGGAGTATAAGAAAGTGGAGAAAGAAGGCATGGGGCCAATTAAGGAGGAGTTCCCGGATAAGCAACTTCTAATGTTAAGGTGCTAAATTCCCATGGTATGCGGATTTTGTTAATTATTTGGTTGCATGGGTCATGCCTCCGCATTTATCGTCCTATCAAAATAAGAAATTCCTCCATGATGTCAAGTTCTACATGTGGGACGACCCCTTGCTCTTTAAGAGGTGCGCAGACACTATCATCCGACGATGTGTGCCTCAAGAAGAGTGGGAGAGAGTTCTACAAAAGTGCCATTCTTCACCTTCCGGGGACACTTCGGTCCGACACGCATAAACGGCAAAGGTATTGCAAAGTGGTTTATCTTTCGCCTACGTTATCTAATGATTGCTATCTATATGTGCAAAGAATGTGATAGGTGCCACGGATGGGGAACATCTCGAGAGCGACATGTGATGCCCATGACCAATGTGATGGAGGTCAAACTCTTTGACGTATGGGGGATCGACTTTATGGGTCCTTTTCCATTTTCGTCGGGTTATCGACATTCTACTTGCGGTGGAGTACGTATCTCGATGGGTTGAGACGATTAAGACAAACCAATGATGCGCGAGTAGTGCTCAAATTCCTAAAGAAAAATATATTCACTCGGTTTGGAACCTCGAGAGCTTTGATTAGCGACGGGGATCACATTTTTTGAATAAATTGATGAGCACTTTACTTGTGAAGTATGGGGTCAAGCACAAGGTGGCATTAGCATACCATCCGCAAGTAAACGGGCAAGCAAAGGTAGCCAATCGCGAGATTAAGTAAATCTTGGAGAAGATAGTAAATATAAATCGCAAGGATTGGGCTATGAAGTTAGATGATGCATTGTGGGCATATCGGACTGCGTACAAGACACCATTGGGCACATCACCGTATCAGTTAGTATTCGGGAAATCGTGTCACTTGTCCGTAGAATTGGAGCATAAGGCATTTTGGGCTGTGAAGAAGTTAAATTTTGACTTCCAAGCAGCGGGTGAGAAGAGGCTCTTACACTTAAATGAGATGGAGGAGTTCCGAGATGAAGCGTATGAAAATTCCCGGATCTACAAGGAGCGAACCAAAAGATGGCACGATCGAATGATAAAGAAGAAAGAGTTTTTACCGGGTGAACAAGTCCTTTTGTTTAACTCGCGTCTTAAATTCTTTCCGGGAAAACTTAAGTCTAGATGGTCGGGGCCATTTGTGATAAAGAAGGTATTAAATCCTCCGGGAATAGTGGAATTGTTGAGCCGAGATGGGGAGACGTTCATGGTGAATGGCCGAGGATCAAGCATTACCTTAATAGAGATCAAAAGGAAGAGGTGACACGCCCACTTTGCTAGAGCCGTGATCGAGTAAACAAAGGCGTCAAACTATAGACGTTAAATTTAGTCTTGTTGGGAGGCAACCCAACGGTTTGCTCTTTATTTCTTCCCATGTTTTCTTGGTTTGTTTTTTCCCTTTTCTAAGTTAGGATTTTTATACTTTCATAGGTTAGGATTTTCTTGCTTTCCTATTAAAAAAATAAAAAAAAAGTGAAAAATCGGAGTCGAGTGTGGTACCCAAAGATGGGGGGGCGTGCGTCTTGCGCACGGCCCGCAAGTGGCACCAAAGACAGACTTGAAATTTCAGCACCCGCGGGGCCCCGTCTTGCGAGGCGCATGGCCCGTCTGCGGTCCCTGTGTTTTTAATTGAACGTTCAAAGACCAAGACGGCGGCTCGTGCACTAGGTGCATGGTCGTGCGTGTGGTCGGGCAGAATCCTAATATAAGTCGGGCAGAGTGAGGCTTATTTCTTCACAAAATCTCCTCTTTCTCTCGCATGAATTACCCATAGAAGCACCCTCTCAAATGTTTGCAAATTTCCTTCGATTTCACTTACATATTCACCTTCCACACTACTCACACACAAATTGCACTTTTAAACTTGCTTTGAAGTGAGGATTTGAGTAGAAGGTCACCTAGGGTTTCAATTTTCAACTCTTTCCGAATTTTGGAGATTTAAGGTATGAATTGCACTTTTTGTGGTGCATGTTTGATGATTTTGCCATGATTTTGATTGATTTTTTCTATTGGGCATTTTATCGAACATCTTGTGGGTTGTTGAATTAGGATGTTTGTGGTTGATTGTTTGATGAATTGTACATGAGCTCGATTATTTAGGGTGTTAGTGACTAGGATTCTCTGCAATTACATTGTTATTTGGGTTTGGAAGCTTAATTGTGGATTAAATTGTAGAAGATGAGACACTATGCCTTATTTGGATTGTTGTATGTAATTCATCGCTGAGGTACCAGGCCTAGGAGCAGCGGGAGTTTGAGATATTGCAGACGATGCATCGGATACAAATGTGGCATATCTCCCAGGGCCACTTTCCGCCGCCACCCCCACAGTGATCCAGGTCCTTTCCACACTTTTCTTTGAAATTCTATCTTCTCTTCTATGCGCTATAATTTCATTCAAGTTTGGGGGGAGAGGTAGTAATTTTATTGAAGGGTGTGGCGTTTTTGCATTCATGTAGTTGCATTTAGAGCATGTAGGATGCATTGCATTAGATGTTTTTTTTTTGTTTCTTTAGCACGTTTATTGCTTTAGCACGTTTATTGCTTTCTTAGTTGTTTAGGGAGTGAGTTGACCGCTATTGTGTGCTTGTCGATCTTGGGAGCATTTGTTGAACAGTTTATGTTGTTTTGATTTGGGTGTTGAGCGTGAGTTGACCGGGTTGAGAATAATTAATATGGAGCATGTGAATATTGGAATCATGGTTGATATACTTTGAATTATGCACTTACAAGCCTGTGAGCTTTTTGAGCCTTTACTGCTTTCATATTATGCAGTCTTGTTTGTTGATTGAGTGTGTCATTCATGTTGATTTGAATTCTAGAACTTGCTCTGGTATCTCCGTCAAAGTCACATGTTGTATGCAATTTATGAAAATTATTTTAGGCCATTTTTGTTAAGCCTTTCAAGCCTTTTTGCCTACCTTATGATATTTGATTTCCCTAGTTAGCCAATTTGAGTCTATTGTCTGATTTTTGATAGCCACATTTCAAGCCTTAAATCTTAACTTGATATATATGTTACACTAAGCTTGAGCGTATAGCATTGAGTAAAGGGATTGAATAAAGGGTTGAATGAAAAGGTATCGAGAAGTTAGAAAATGGTGTATATATTGGGTGATGGGAATAAAAGAAGAAGAGGAGGAAAAGGAAGGATACTCACAAAAGAGTCGGAAAAAAAACAAAAAAATCGATGGAAAAGTGAGTCGGCTAAGTAACACATAGGTGGAAATTGTGATGTAAGGCGAAGGAGAATGAATTGTATGAAAAAGAAGGGAGAAATAGATAGGTGATAGGATAAAAGGTGATTGGGGTGCATAGTGATTTGAATAAGAATAAGTATTTGACAAAAACGATGTGCTTACCAATCGACACGCTTGAGTTTGAGTCACTTTATCCATATTTCCCTACCCTAACCAAAGAGCCTTCATTACAACCATAAGCAAAGTCCTTTCGATTTGTGAACTCGCATACAATCGAGTGGCGGAGATGTGAGATGATTTGCAAGCATATGGTAATTCTTCAACATTGATATGACTTGAGCGAATACACGTCCCTTATTATCCTAGTGACTAGAGTATACATTTTATCCATGAGAGGCGTGATTTGAAGTGTTTGCCATGATTTTGATAGACTTGTGCTTCGTGTTAGATATTTGAAACTTGGTTAGTTTGTGCTTGATGTCTATGGATAAACAACATGAATTGTGATACGGTGTTCTTGAGTTGCTCTTTTTTTGCCCCATTTGTGTTGTCTTGTTTATAAATTGTTGACCGGGATCACAACAGTTTAAGTTTGGGGGTTTGATTGGCATGTATTTTGCATGTATTTTGGGCTTAATTTTTGGCTGTAATGTGTTGGTATGCATGCATTACATGAGTAAATAGGGTTTTATTCTGTTTTTTGTGGAAAAGGATTATGCTTTGCTCGTTTTGTAGGAATTTATTCATAATTGTAGTATTTTGGCAACAATTCGAGCATTGCGATAAAGAACCGCCAATACTTGATGTAATGTACTAAGTTCGAGTTGAATCAAGAAGAAATCGGATGAACCGGGCAAAAACGGAAGAAAACACCGAGTATCAAGTGTAGCGGATGTGCACGGATAGGGCGTGCAACCCTAGCACGCCCGTGTGCCGCCCAACATTGAGATTCAAGCTTCGACTACAAGCACGGGCTGGTCGTGTTTCAGCGCATGGCCCATGCGTCTTTCAAATTTGCTTGACAATTCGCGGCACCAAAGCATGGGTCAAGGCGTGCTCTAGCGCACGGCCGGCGCCCGTCGGGAAAAAGCAGTCGACTTGTTGAACGAGGTTTTCGACCCGAACGAAGTACAAACAGAGACGGGCGGCCACAAACAAAAAAATGCTGATTTTTTGCTCTAGAAAGCGAGAAAAAGAGCAATCTTCCACCGGAGATTTGGAGAGATCGATAAAGACCGCAACCACACCTTCGAGGATTGAAGATAGATCGAGAGATAGTCATCATCCCCGAGTTCACTCATTCCATAGTATCGTTATTTTCAATTAGTTAGACATGAACATTAATAATTTGTCTATTGATTATTTCTTTTCTATGTCCGGCTAAACACTTTGTGATTCGAGTTTGAGAGTAGTTAATGGATACTTTTATTTGATGATTAATTACAATGGAAGTTAATGTTTTCCAACCTTATCAAGTACTTTGCTTTAATTCTTGTTTTATCAAAACGCGCGTTTGGTTTAACTTGTTTGATGTATTGATTTATAATTCTAACCAATGAGTTTCAATACTAGATGTATGAGTACTTGACATGAATATCTTGCATGATTGAGAAGTCTCAGTGAATATTCGTGAGATTTTATAATCTTTTGAACTTTTGAGAGTTGGATATCTCATGTTGAGTAGAGATGCTAGCATAGATATTCCAATCAACGCTTTTACATGCATCTCGAGAGAGAGGGTAAATTACTTTTGTGATCGATTTATAGGGGAAGAATATGTTTAACTTTGGTTTGATTAATCCGAGAATAAAATGGGATATTAACTGAAACCATAACCCAGGAATCCATTCATCATCTTGATCTTTCAATCATTCTTTACTTTATTTCTTTTAGGATAAATTTCTGCTTTAGTTTATAAAACCAATTCACTCCCTTTCGATCGCCTACAGATAAAAATAAGGCTATTATAATCCGAAGATTTAGTACATTAATTTATTAGTCCTCGTGGATTCGACCTTGCTAACCATATTCTATAAACTGCACCGTACACTTGCGGTGAAGCTAAAAATAAGGCGAACAACAACGTTGATAATGAACTAGTCCGTTGATTGATTTATGATCACTTTGGATGGAAAAAAGGTAACTATTTTGTTCCGGATGACTGTGAAGGGAATGATGTGAACAATAAAATCATAATAGGAGAATAACGAACATGTTCTTCAGAATAGACGATTTCCAATCCATAAAGTACCTTTTGTTGATGCCAACGAAGTAGATTATGAGAACGCTGATCATACAGAACTCCCAATGATTAGGTCGCTATATGCTTGGATGGTTCTTGGAACGTCATATTAATATCCCGACCCTATTTCTATTTCACAAGAACCACCTAACATCGAGTGTGACTTATTTAAAGGTGCGACGCTTGAAAGCAAGGAAGAATTGGTAACAAAGTTGGGCTTCCACTATCTGCACCATTGTGTGGAGTATAGAACAATACGGTCTTCGACTTATGAGGCAATTTGCAAACATAAAGGATGCACCCTCTTACTTTGTGCAAATGTTATCCAAGGAGGAAGCTGGAAGGTGACTAAATTCGAACAACTTCATACATGTGAAGTGAACCTAAGTAGACATGCTCCTCGACAATTGCCTTCAAAGATTATTAGAGCCTTGTTTGCGCCAATACTACTAAAGAATGGACGATCCCTTAAGCCTAGGGATATTATTAATGATTTGTTTGTTGAACATGGGATAGACATTTTGTATGACAAAGCACTAAAATCACAACATCGTGCTTACAACCTATATACATGGTGGTCACTTACGCTTGAGGATGTTACCTCGTGATTCTTGTACATGTTGAAAAAAAGAGAACCCTGGTACAATTAAGCTATAGGAGAGCGATGACAATGATAGTTCAAGTATGTTTATATTGTCTTACATGCCGTCAATTAAAGGATTCATTGAGTGTTGTAGACTATGATTTTTGTTGATGGCACACACCTAAAGGGCAAGTTTAAAGGTGTGTTGTTTGATGCGATTTAAAGACGACAATGAACAAGTGTTTCCATTAGCATTTGGTGTGGCTCGTGGGAATGGTTTATGAAGCAATTACGCAACACATACGGATGTCCTGAAAATATGCTCATTGTATCAGGCTGTCACAAAAGTATTAAGAATGCAAGTGTATACCCTTACGCTTCGCATGGTATATGCATATATCACTTGAGGCAAAATATTAGAAATTATCGAGGTCAAGTGGTGAGCTTATACCAAAAGGTTGTGTACACTTATTCGCCTGAAAGATTCAAGAAGATATGGGTCTGATTCAAAATGCAAACGAAAAGGCCTACGAAGTTGGTTAGGGCTGGAACGAAAAGGTGGGCACGTGCACATTGTCCATTTAGACGCTATGGGTTCATGACTTCGAATGCAGCAGAGGTTCTTAATGCTAAACTTGTCTGGTCGAAGAAATTGCCAATTTGTTCGTTGCTCGATTCTATTCAAAACCTCACTCGGTAGTGGTTCCACGAGCGACAAATTGCATCCCAAAACATGAACAATGAAGTCATCACAGATACAGTCAAGAGATTGACAGAAGCAAGTGCGCTAGCTGAGAAGATGTATGTGTCACCCTATTAGTAACCTAATTTATTCTATGAAGGATGGGGTGCGTTCCTTTGTTGTTCATTTGGCCAAGATAATGTGTACTTGTGGAGCTTTTCAGCTTGATATATTGTTGTGTCCACATGCGATTAAGGCAATCGGTATATTTAAACATTTTTTTAATTACGAATTATTTCACCTCTACGATATCTTCAAATTACATTTTTTGCTATTCATAAAATTGATATATTGCGCAAACTTTACGCTCCAATCGTCATGCCCATTGCACATCCTAAAGACTGGAATGTGCCAAAAATGATACAACTTTTGGTTCTCAAAGCACCTATAAATCCTCGACAAGCGCCGACCGAGGACTCAATGGATTCCATCTAAGAGCTCACTAGATATCACAAGAGGGTCACAATTGTTCTACATGTAATGAGGTGCTCCTATTTACCATGATGCAACGAGTGAGAGTGGAAGCAACACGATTGATCAAGCTACTAGAAGAATTCCAAGAAAATATGGCATTTGTAAGAAGGAAGGACACACTAGGAGGCTTTGTCCTAATAGAGCCTTCAATAATCAATAAATTGAACATGTAATCTATATAGTTTGTAATTTAATTGCACCACTTATATGACTCGATACCCAAGTAGTATGACTCGATATCATGTGTTATTTGTGATAAAGTACAAAGAGATTACTTTGTTTCATCTTTTCATTGATATTTCTTGTCTTATAAGCTTTTGTTTCACTTTTCATTAATGTTTCTTGTCCTATAAGACTTTGTTTTCAGATTTTTCATTGATGTTTCTCCCCTACAAGACATTGTTTGGCTTTTCATTGATGTTTCTTGTCCTATGAGATTTTCATTGTGAGTATGAAGCTCGAGGTGTAATATAAATACCCCATCAATGTAGAATACATCTACATCTATCATCCATCTACTTAAATGAATATACGACCTTGAATTCAGCTAGATGTAGTCTATTTAAATTCATGCACTATGTAATTTTCATTAATTTTACTCGACATCGAGTTACTAAGACTCGATGTCGAGTTTTTTCATATAGCTCAATATCGAGTTATGTAAGCTTCGAGCAGGCATGACTGCTCTGTTAGCAACACAAACCAACCTGTAACACAAACCAACCAGTAAATAATACCAACACAACCAGTAAGAATATCAACTATCTCCAATAAACCAATTATCTCCAATAAACCAACTACAGCAAGAATACCAAAACAAGATACAAAATATATCGAACTACAGATATATACAATTGAATCTAGTGGTCAATATATACAGTTGATCATAAATATGCAAGTCATACATCCGTACTCAAAATAAAATACAAACTAACTA